>JALDNG010000134.1:767500-775000 GCA_024349245.1 Neodontobutis hainanensis
TGTGGACGGCCTGGTGCTTCTGGAAGTGGAGGGCTGTTCGTCGTCAGCCTGCTGCTCCCTCGGACGACTGGAGACACACCCCATCATCTCCACGCTCTGGCTCACACTGAGGACACATTAATGATCTGTCAGGTCAGTTCATCAAAGACATCACAACCATACGTCCAAAGTCAGGTCCAGGGGCCAGTCATGGCACAAAGTGAATATTTATGTGGCCCTCAGCTTAAGACATGAAATTTTTTATGACTCCAACAGTAGCTCAGTCACACAGGTTTAGATACAGGTTAAAAATACAATTTCTGTTCTAACATATTTAAATCCAACTAAAACCTGTTTAAATCCAACTAAACCTCTTCAATTCCGACTAAACCTCTATTTCTGAAAAAAGGATGATATCAGAAGACACTAGAAGCCCTGGGAAATGTCCCTCTCGGCAAATGTGGCCCTCTTTGCAAAAACAGACTCTTATCATGTGACTTTATGTTTACACAGCCATGTTTGTTGTTCCTGGAGAGCATGTGGCTCGAGCAGACACTCACTGTTCGCTGTCGAACACGTCAACAAGGTGGCGCATCGTAATGAAGGGATGCTCCAGGATCTCTTCAGGAGTGATCCTCTTCTCAGGGTCCAGGCAGAGCAGCCTTGAGACCAGGTCTCTGAAGTACTCCCAGTCCACGTTGTCGATGGACAAGGACTCAAAGTATTTCCGATCCATCTGAAGGTAAATGAACCGTTAGAATAAAAGTCTCGGTGTCATAGGTGCTTTGTATTAAAATATTCAATAAGACCAAAACATACGTGGTGCAAGTCCTCGAGGCTGTTCATCACCCTCTGGTTGAAACTGCGTCTGTTCCCCCGCGACTGAAGAGCAGAAAAGAGTGACTGGGTAAAATACACACACAGTACCACACATTTAAATGTAATGTGAATGAACAATGCAGTACCTTCAGCCTCCACACGGGCTTTCCTCGGATCTTTTTTCGGAGGAAGTACCTCTTCGTGTACTTCCCTCGGCTTAGCACCGGATCTGGAGGAGTCCCCACCGTTTTGACGATGTGTCTCACCTGTCGACAAAATATTACTTTATTGAAAAAGCCTCCTGAACTACAATAAATAGAAAAAATACTAAGATACATACATTGGATACATTTTGTAAAAGTCTGTTAAATTAAATTTCTATGGATTATGTGTAAGTGTTTATGAAAACTAATCCTCACCATATCTTCGTCATCCGTGCCTGGGAAAAAGGTCAGTCCTGTCAGCATTTCCAGGGCAATGCAGCCGAGAGACCAGACGTCGATGGCCTCAGTGTATTTGTCGCCGACGAACACTTCAGGAGCCCTAGAAGACCACAAACAAACCCATTACATCATGACTTCACTCTAAGGGAAAGGGAGGTTTCTATCTCATTTAGGTGAGCCTGGTCATACCTGTAGCAGGCTGTCTGGATGATTTCCCCTCGCTTCACAACCGCTGACGGATGCGCCGCGCCAAAGTCAATCACTTTGACTCTGAGGCTCGAGGCATGGTCCACCATCATGATGTTATCGGGCTTCAGGTCTCCGTGAATGAGGCCCAGGCTTTTGATAAACTTCATGGCCGTCGCCACCTGGAAATAAAGAAAAGAATGGGTTTTAAAACAGGAAGAGGTTAAAGACTTTGGATTGAGTCAGTGGAGTTTTTAATGGAGTCATTCTCTTCATTGACAAAACTTCCATATTCAATACAATATCCTAGAGCCGAGTACCACCACAGCACAGTGGGATATTCAAGGCCATTTACAGTGAGTATTATTAAAGATAAAGATTAAAAAAATAAACACAGTTGTTTAAACTGGGCAAATAAGAGCGAATGGAGGAAGTAAAGGCTTTGTAACTGTTTTTATGGATCTATATTAACCACTATTTACTATTTACTTATTTATGTATTTACTTGTGTCGAGACTAAACAGATTGACACGCTTTTATCTCTGAGTAAAATATCTGAAAGTGCATTTTCCAAACCTGGTGTAGAACAGGCCGGATCTGAGTCAGAGTCATCTGAATGTTCTTCTCAATAAACTCAGAAAGGCTGATGTCCAGCTTCTCAAATTCCAGACAATATGTGTCGCCGAACTCAAAGGAGCTGATCCAGCGAACGATGTTATGCTCCTCTGAGCCGCGCTCCTTCAGCATCTTCAGGATCGCTTTCTGTGGATTCAACAAGACTTTACTTCAGTTCTCAGGACTGAACCAGGTCTAAAACCAGGTTAAAAACAGGTCTAAACTAGGACTAAACCAGGTCTAAACCAGGTCTAAACCAGGTTAAAAACAGGTCTAAACTAGGACAAAACTAGGACAAAACTAGGACAAAACCAGGTCTAAAGCAGGTCTAAAGCAGGTCTAAACCAGGACTAAAGCAGATCTAAAGCAGGTCTAAAGCAGGTCTAAAGCAGGTCTAAAGCAGGTCTAAAGCAGGTCTAAACCAGGACCAGGTCGTACCTCGACTATGGCACATTCAACATCGTCTATGTCTTTGATAATTTTCAGAGCCACAGTGTTTCGACTCTTGGTGTTTCTGCACAGAGCCACTTCCCGAAGGTGCCCTCGCCCAAAACGTCCTTCACCACAAAAAAAGGCGTAGGCGCCGTTATCACTGAACCAATTTCCAGGGCGTCCATGTTGTGCATTTTCCTGGTGTGTGGAGTAAAGCCTGTGCTGTTAAATGTCCGCAGAAATCTGTGAAAACAATTATACACAGCTCAGCAAAAACAACCAAAAACTCAAGAAAAATGTGTCAGAACATAAGCATCTAAACGCCACAAAACAATCGACTTTGATAAAGCGAGGTCAAGTTCTTTAACAAGACTATTTTTAAAAGCGAGGTGAGGTAAGGCGTGTACATGTAAATATGTCCAACGGTTTCTTTACATCTGTTGTCCCTGGCAGGTCAGGAGAAGAAAGAAATAACTCAACAGATGCTCCAATTATCACAAATCAACTCAAAATTGGCTTAATTTCCAGATAATATATAAATAAGGACATTAAACCGTACGTTAACACATAAATAACTCAACTGAAGGTTTTTGTATTGTCCACTTGTTTGAGTTACACACTAAAGATTTTTGTGGGACTTCCGTTGAGTTAAATAAGAAATTACTTTTACTTATTGTTAATTTACTTATCAGTATAAAATAAAAGAGTCACAAGTACAATTAAAAAGTCAAAATGAGGCTTTAACTCAGAAATTTCACAATATGTCACAGAAAAATGAGCAGTTCAACAGCTTCTCATAATAATCACAAATCAACTCACATTAGCTGTAGTTGGACTAAAACTTGTGTGTGTGTGTGCTCCCCAGGTGAGAGCAGGTGAGGTACAGCTGTAGATATGTTTTCAGAGCTGGTTTGTAAAGCAGTCGTTCTGTCTGACGTCTGTCTCAAAATGAACAGATCTGTGGCTCCGCCTGGATTCTAGAGCTCAGGTGTGACATCAGTCATCGCCACGACCACCATGACACCTGTAGAACCCTCACCATAAAAGGAAATGACACTACCATATAAGGGCAGAACAGAGTTATGGCCTCTGTTCAGATGATTTTTATAGTTTAACTCTGGCTTTGGTCCTGGTTTGACCACAGTTTAGTCATTCATTTTCTTCTTAGTTCTGTTTGGGGTTGTGAGGTCTGGGGCCGAGGCTATAGACAGTTGCAGGCCTAGATTAGTCCTAGTTTAGTATTATATCATTTGCAAGTCTAACTCTTTGTTTTTGTTCGTATTTTTCCCGATAGTGCTCCCCCGACAGCTTCAGTGTAATATTAAAAAACTGTGTTTGTAAAAACTCTTTGGTGATGAGCATCTTCCTGCTCTCCTCACTTCCTGTTTGACCATGAGCAACGGTTTTCTCTGCTTTAGCTTCTTTTTCGCCGGCTCTGGCTCGATGAATGTCCGAGAC
Source organism: Neodontobutis hainanensis (assembly GCA_024349245.1). Taxonomy (NCBI): domain Eukaryota; kingdom Metazoa; phylum Chordata; class Actinopteri; order Gobiiformes; family Odontobutidae; genus Neodontobutis; species Neodontobutis hainanensis. The sequence continues at coordinate 771,433 of JALDNG010000134.1, forward strand.
TGACTGGGGCGAGTGTTTGTAGTGTTGTGTAGTGTCATGCTAGAACACGGCCACTAAATCCTGTGGGAATACTGACAATAACCGTTTTGTTTGGTCTTATTTGTAATATTTGGACCTAAGACTTGTACATGGAGCTATAAAACTTTATTCATGTAAAAGCACATCCATGATAATTAAAGGGCATAACCACAATTGTTCATTAGTTACATTTTGGAAGAGAAATGTCAAGGTTTACAAAAATGTTTACTGCTGAAGAGGATCAGGACTTATCAATTACATTTCCTCATCAGAGTGACCCACACAAAATTAAAGAAAATCACATTTTTATTGCTCCTACAGACTTTTGACAGATGAGACATTTTTAAAACATCACCACAAACATGTATAATGGCTGCTTTTCCTCCTGAATGTGTGTTAACAGGTCACACAGCAGAGAAGGACCACACCAAACTTAAAAATAAAACTAAGAGTGTCATGTTTTTCATCGCTGACAAACTTTGAAAATGAAACTAAACAAAAGTTCTGCTTTCTCACACTGTCAGTGTAACATAATCCAAGCCATGATCTTTGCCATGTCTTGAGTAGTTTCATCAGAAACAGTGAGACAAACAAGTGTACTTAGCAACACTTCTAATGTCAATTAAACATAAGGTACATTTTATTACAATAATGTTTCTATAAAGTCAGGTTTTACAAAAACTCTGATGGATTAAAGTCCCTCAAAACAGTAAAGTGCAGATTTGACACATGCTGACAGTTTGAGCTCTCGTGGGAAAATTGAATTATGAGAAAGACAGGAGTTAAGTCCCAATATAGAATTACCTCGTTTTGTCATTTACATCATTCATAGCCTCAAGAAATGAAATAAACCTCATTGTTTCATTGTGAGTCCAGACTTAGACCAGAGAGAGTCCAGACTGAGTCCAGAGAGAGTCCAGACTGAGACCAGAGAGAGTCCAGACTGAGTCCAGACTTAGACCAGAGAGAGTCCAGACTGAGTCCAGAGAGAGTCCAGACTGAGTCCAGATTGAGACCAGAGAGAGTCAGAGAGAGTCCAGAGAGTCAGACTTAGACCAGAGCGAGTCAGACTGAGTCCAGACTGAGACCAGAGAGAGTCAGAGAGAGTCCAGAGAGAGTCAGACTGAGTCTAGAGAGAGTCCAGACTGAGTCAGACTGAGACCAGAGAGAGTCAGAGAGAGTCCAGAGAGAGTCCAGACTGAGTCAGAGAGAGTCAGACTGAGTCAGAGAGAGTCAGACTGAGTCCAGACTGAGACCAGAGAGAGTCCAGAGAGAGTCCAGACTGAGACCAGAGAGAGTCCAGACTGAGACCAGAGAGAGTCCAGACTGAGTCCAGAGAGAGTCCAGACTGAGTCCAGAGAGAGTCCAGACTGAGTCCAGACTGAGTCCAGAGAGAGTCCAGACTGAGACCAGAGAGAGTCCAGACTGAGTCCAGAGAGAGTCCAGACTGAGTCCAGATTGAGACCAGAGAGAGTCCAGAGAGAGTCCAGAGAGAGTCCAGACTTAGACCAGAGCGAGTCCAGACTGAGTCCAGACTGAGACCAGAGAGAGTCCAGAGAGAGTCCAGAGAGAGTCCAGACTGAGTCTAGAGAGAGTCCAGACTGAGTCCAGACTGAGACCAGAGAGAGTCCAGAGAGAGTCCAGAGAGAGTCCAGACTGAGTCCAGAGAGAGTCCAGACTGAGTCCAGAGAGAGTCCAGACTGAGTCCAGACTGAGACCAGAGAGAGTCCAGAGAGAGTCCAGACTGAGACCAGAGAGAGTCCAGACTGAGACCAGAGAGAGTCCAGACTGAGTCCAGAGAGAGTCCAGACTGAGTCCAGAGAGAGTCCAGACTGAGTCCAGACTGAGTCCAGAGAGAGTCCAGACTGAGACCAGAGAGAGTCCAGACTGAGACCAGAGAGAGTCTAGACTTAGACCAGAGAGAGTCCAGACTGAGACCAGAGAGAGTCAGACTTAGACCAGAGAGAGTCAGACTGAGACCAGAGAGAGTCAGACTTAGACCAGAGAGAGTCAGACTGAGACCAGAGAGAGTCAGACTGAGACCAGACTGAGTCAGAGAGAGTCCAGAGAGAGTCCAGAGAGAGTCCAGACTGAGACCAGAGAGAGTCAGACTGAGACCAGAGAGAGTCAGACTGAGACCAGAGAGAGTCCAGACTGAGACCAGAGAGAGTCAAGACTGAGACCAGAGAGAGTCAGACTGAGTCCAGAGAGAGTCCAGACTGAGATCAGAGAGAGTCCAGACTGAGTCAGAGAGAGTCAGACTGAGACCAGAGAGAGTCAAGACTGAGACCAGAGAGAGTCAGACTGAGTCAGAGAGTCAGACTGAGACCAGAGAGAGTCAGAGAGAGTCAGAGAGAGTCCAGACTGAGACCAGAGAGAGTCAGACTGAGTCAGAGAGAGTCAGACTGAGACCAGAGAGAGACCAGACTGAGTCAGAGAGAGTCAGACTGAGACCAGAGAGAGTCAGAGAGAGTCAGAGAGAGTCCAGACTGAGTCAGAGAGAGTCCAGACTGAGACCAGAGAGAGTCAGACTGAGTCAGAGAGAGTCAGACTGAGACCAGAGAGAGTCCAGACTGAGACCAGAGAGAGTCAAGACTGAGACCAGAGAGAGTCAGACTGAGTCAGAGAGAGTCCAGACTGAGACCAGAGAGAGTCAGACTGAGTCAGAGAGAGTCAGACTGAGACCAGAGAGAGTCAAGACTGAGACCAGAGAGAGTCAGACTGAGTCCAGAGAGAGTCAGACTGAGACCAGAGAGAGTCAGAGAGAGTCCAGAGAGAGTCCAGACTGAGACCAGGGAGAGTCCAGACTGAGTCCAGAGAGAGTCCAGACTGAGACCAGAGAGAGTCAAGACTGAGACCAGAGAGCGTCAAGACTGAGACCAGAGACAGTCCAGACTGAGTCCAGAGAGAGTCCAGACTGAGACCAGAGAGAGTCCAGACTGAGTCCAGACTGAGTCCAGAGAGAGTCCAGACTTAGACCAGACTTAGACCAGAGAGAGTCCAGACTGAGACCAGAGAGAGTCCAGACTTAGACTAGACTCTAGAGAGAGTCCAGACTGAGTCCAGTCAAAATGAGAAAACTTCTGTGTGCTGCTCCTAATCCATTATATTTTTTCAGTGTTTTCTGCTAAAAATCTATTAATACTGTAATTCATTATAACTAAGCTGACCGAGCTAAAATACTATGGTTAAAGTGTAAATTCATTGTTGAAATAAGAATGATCTTAACTATTGGATGTTAAAATGCTCTAATGAGGGTAAGAGTTACAACAGAATGTTTGTGTAGATTGTTTTTTTTTTTTAATAGTGATCATTAATTCTGTGATGGCGAGCCCTGCTCATGGTGAATGCGAGCGGTACTGATGGTGTGGCCAGCATCTAATCACATTTAACCTTAACCAACAGAATATTATCCTTTGGATCACAGATTAGACACAAACCTGCTTCTTACGACATTACCCAGGAGGCAACAGTGCGACCAAGACAATTGAACTCAAGGAACTGAACTTCAGTCATTCTTCTGGGAAAGAGCTGTATTTTTGTTGGGTTT
>JALDNG010000134.1:780000-785750 GCA_024349245.1 Neodontobutis hainanensis
CATTGGGACCAGAGGGGCCTCTGGCCTCATGATCTTTGGGCTTCGTCTAAAAACATTCAGAGAAAAGGTTTAAAAATCAAAATGTTATCTTTTACTTGAAACCAAATTTTAGGATGAGTTTTATGTTTTGTACAAACCTTAGTCCGTCTGTGTCCTCCTCGTCCTCTCGGCTCCGTTTCCTGGAGCCTGACCCTGACTCCTGCCTGTTGCAGGACGGGACCTGGTCTATTGGGACCAGAGGGGCCTCTGGCCTCATGATCTTTGGGCTTCGTCTAAAACATTCAGAGAAAAGGTTTAAAAATTAAAGTGTTGTCTTTTACTTGAAACTAAACTTTAGGATGAGTTTTATGTTCTGTACAAACCTTAGTCCGTCTGTGTCCTCCTCGTCCTCTCGGCTCCGTTTCCTGGAGCTCGACGGAAGGGTCTGGCTGCTGCTGCAGGATGCGTTACGAATGCACTTGTCTTCTTTCTCTTGGCTCCCGCTTTTGACTGGACCTAAAAATAAATATTGTCAGTTGTATTTATTTGTATTAAATATACTATAGCCTTATTTCTCTTAAACGACCTCAATTCTTTTTTGTCAATCACTATTTTTACATAACACTGGACATTTGTTCGTTTTTGATTTGGTCCTAGTGGAGCTTCTACAGAGTCAGTACAAACCTGTCTGCAGGGCGTTTTGTGGACGGCCTGGTGCTTCTGGAAGTGGAGGGCTGTTCGTCGTCAGCCTGCTGCTCCCTCGGACGACTGGAGACACACCCCATCATCTCCACGCTCTGGCTCACACTGAGGACACATTAATGATCTGTCAGTTCATCAAAGACATCACAACCATAAGTCCAAAGTCAGGTCCAGGGGCCAGTCATGGCACAAAGTGAATATTTATGTGGCCCTCAGCTTAAGACATAAAATGTATTTTTTATGACTCCAACAGTAGCTCAGTCACACAGGTTTAGAAACAGGTTAAAAATACAATTTCTGTTCTAACATATTTAAATCCAACTAAAACCTGTTTAAATCCAACTAAAACCTCTTAAATTCCGACTAAACCTCTATTTCTGAAAAAAGGATGATATCAGAAGACACTAGAAGCCCTGGGAAATGTCCCTCTCGGCAAATGTGGCCCTCTTTGCAAAAACAGACTCTTATCATGTGACTTTATGTTTACACAGCCATGTTTGTTGTTCCTGGAGAACGTAACGGCTCGAGCAGACACTCACTGTTCGCTGTCGAACACGTCAACAAGGTGGCGCATCGTAATGAAGGGATGCTCCAGGATCTCTTCAGGAGTGATCCTCTTCTCAGGGTCCAGGCAGAGCAGCCTTGAGACCAGGTCTACGAAGTACTCCCAGTCCACTTCGTTGTCGATGGACAAGGACTCAAAGTATTTCCGATCCATCTGAAGGTAAATGAACCGTTAGAATAAAAGTCTCGGTGTCATAGGTGCTTTGTATTAAAATATTCAATAAGACCAAAACATACGTGGTGCAAGTCCTCGAGGCTGTTCATCACCCTCTGGTTGAAACTGCGTCTGTTCCCCCGCGACTGAAGAGCAGAAAAGAGTGACTGGGTAAAATACACACACAGTACCACACATTTAAATGTAATGTAAATGAACAGTGCAGTACCTTCAGCCTCCACACGGGCTTTCCTCGGATCTTTTTTCGGAGGAAGTACCTCTTCGTGTACTTCCCTCGGCTTAGCACCGGATCTGGAGGAGTCCCCACCGTTTTGACGATGTGTCTTACCTGTCGACAAAATATTACTTTATTGAAAAAGCCTCCTGAACTAAAATAAATAGAAAAAATACTAAGATACATACATTGGATACATTTTGTAAAAGTCTGTTAAATTAAATTTCTATGGATTATGTGTAAGTGTTTATGAAAACTAATCCTCACCATATCTTCGTCATCCGTGCCTGGGAAAAAGGTCAGTCCTGTCAGCATTTCAAGGGCAATGCAGCCGAGAGACCAGACGTCGATGGCCTCGCTGTATTTGGACCCGACGAACACTTCAGGAGCCCTAGAAGACCACAAACAAACCCATTACATCATGACTTCACTCTAAGGGAAAAAGGGAGGTTTCTATCTCATTTAGGTGAGCCTGGTCATACCTGTAGCAGGCTGTCTGGATGATTTCCCCTCGCTTCACAACCGCTGACGGATGCGCCGCGCCAAAGTCAATCACTTTGACTCTGAGGCTCGAGGCATGGTCCACCATCATGATGTTATCGGGCTTCAGGTCTCCGTGAATGAGGCCCAGGCTTTTGATAAACTTCATGGCCGTCGCCACCTGGAAATAAAGAAAAGAATGGGTTTTAAAACAGAAAGAGGTTAAAGACTTTGGATTGAGTCAGTGGAGTTTTTAATGGAGTCATTCTCTTCATTGACAAAACTTCCATTTTCAATACAATATCCTAGATCCGAGTACCACCACAGCACAGTGGGATATTCAAGGCCATTTACAGTGAGTATTATTAAAGATAAAGATTAAAAAAATAAACACAGTTGTTTAAACTGGGCAAATAAGAGCGATTGGAGGAAGTAAAGGCTTTGTAACTGTTTTTATGGATCTATATTAACCACTATTTACTATTTACTTATTTATATATTTACTTGTGTCGAGACTAAACAGATTGACACGCTTTTATCTCTGAGTAAAATATCTGAAAGTAAATTTTCCAAACCTGGTGTAGAACAGGCCGGATCTGAGTCAGAGTCATCTGAATGTTCTTCTCAATAAACTCAGAAAGGCTGATGTCCAGCTTCTCAAATTCCAGACAATATGTGTCGCCGAACTCGAAGGAGCTGATCCAGCGAACGATGTTATGCTCCTCTGAGCCGCGCTCCTTCAGCATCTTCAGGATCACTTTCTGTGGATTCAACAAGACTTTACTTCAGTTTTCAGGTCTAAACCAGGTCTAAAACCAGGTCTAAACCAGGACTAAACCAGGTCTAAACCAGGTCTAAACCAGGACTAAACCAGGTCTAAACCAGGACTAAAGCAGATCTAAACCAGGACTAAAGCAGATCTAAAGCAGGTCTAAAGCAGGTCTAAAGCAGGTCTAAAGCAGGTCTAAAGCAGGTCTAAAGCAGGTCTAAACCAGGACTAAAGCAGGTCTAAAGCAGGTCTAAAGCAGGTCTAAAGCAGGTCTAAAGCAGGTCTAAAGCAGGACAAAAGCAGGTCTAAAGCAGGTCTAAACCAGGTCTAAAGCAGGTCTAAAGCAGGTCTAAACCAGGACCAGGTCGTACCTCGACTTTGGCACATTCAACATCTTCTATGTATTTGATAATTTTCAGAGCCACAGTGTTTCGACTCTTGGTGTTTCTGCACAGAGCCACTTCCCCGAAGGAGCCCTCGCCCAAAACGTCCTTCACCACAAAAGACGTAGAGGGCGCCGTTATCACTGAACCAATTTCCAGGGCGTCCATGTTGTGCATTTTCCTGGTGTGTGGGTTAAAGCCTGTGCTGTTAAATGTCCGCAGAGAAATCTGTGAAAACAATTATACACAGCTCAGCAAAAACAACCAAAAACTCAAGAAAAATGTGTCAGAACATAAGCATCTAAACGCCACAAAAACAATCGACTTTGATAAAACGAGGTCAAGTTCTTTAACAAGACTATTTTTAAAAGCGAGGTGAGGTAAGACGTGTACATGTAAATATGTCCAACGGTTTCTTTACATCTGTTGTCCATGGCAGGTCAGGAGAAGAAAGAAATAACTCAAGGAACAGATGCTCCAATTATCACAAATCAACTCAAAATTGGCTTAATTTCCAGATAATATTTAAATAAGGACATTAAACTGAACGTTAACACATAAATAACTCAGACAACTGAAGGTTTTTGTATTGTCCACTTGTTTGAGTTACACACTAAAGATTTTTGTGGGACTTCCGTTGAGTTAAATAACAAATTACTTTTACTTATTGTTAATTTACTTATCAGTATAAAATAAAAGAGTCACAAGTACAATTAAAAAGTCAAAATGAGGCTTTAACTCCGAAATTTCACAATATGTCACAGAAAAAAGAGCAGTTCAACAGCTTCTCATAATAATCACAAATCAACTCACATTAGCTGTAGCTGGACTAAAACTTGTGTGTGTGTGTGTGTGCTCCCCAGGTGAGAGCAGGTGAGGTACAGCTGTAGATATGTTTTCAGAGCTGGTTTGTAAAGCAGTCGTTCTGTCTGAAGTCTGTCTCAAAATGAACAGATCTGTGGCTCCGCCTGGATTCTAGATCATTCAGGTGTGACATCAGTCATCGCCACGACCACCATGACACCTGTAGAACCCTCACCATAAAAGGAAATGACACTCCCATATAAGGGCAGAACAGAGTTATGGCCTCTGTTCAGATGATTTTAATAGTTTAACTCTGGCTTTGGTCCTGGTTTGACCACAGTTTAGTCATTCATTTTCTTCTTAGTTCTGTTTGGGGTTGTGAGGTCTGGGGCCGAGGCTATAGACAGTTGCAGGCCTAGATTAGTCCTAGTTTAGTATTATATCATTTGCAAGTCTAACTCTTTGTTTTTGTTCGTATTTTTCCCGATAGTGCTCCCCCGACAGCTTCAGTGTAATATTAAAAAACTGTGTTTGTAAAAACTCTTTGGTGATGAGCATCTTCCTGCTCTCCTCACTTCCTGTTTGACCATGAGCAACGGTTTTCTCTGCTTTAGCTTCTTTTTCGCCGGCTCTGTCTCGATGAATGTCTGAGACTGACTGGGGCGAGTGTTTGTAGTGTTGTGTAGTGTCATGCTAGAACACGGCCACTAAATCCTGTGGGAATACTGACAATAACCGTTTTGTTTGGTCTTATTTGTAATATTTGGACCTAAGACTTGTGCATGGAGCTATAAAACTTTATTCATGTAAAAGCACATCCATGATAATTAAAGGGCATAACCACAATTGTTCATTAGTTACATTTTGGAAGAGAAATGTCAAGGTTTACAAAAATGTGCATTAAATCAAATGTTTACTGCTGAAGAGGATCAGGACTTTAAATCAATTACATTTCCTCATCAGAGTGACCCACACAAAAGTAAAGAAAATCACATTTTTATTGCTCCTACAGACTTTTGACAGATGAGACATTTTTAAAACATCACCACAAACATGTATAATGGCTGCTTTTCCTCCTGAATGTGTGTTAACAGGTCACACAGCAGAGAAGGACCACACCAAACTTAAAAATAAAACTAAGAGTGTCATGTTTTTCCATCGCAAACAACAGTTTGACAGAAACAAAAGTTCTGCTTTCTCACACTGTCAGTGTAACATAAACCAAGCCATGATCTTTGCCATGTCTTGAGTAGTTTCATCAGAAACAGTGAGACAAACAAGAGTACTTAGCAACACTTCTAATGTCAATTAAACATAAGGTACATTTTATTACAATAATGTTTCTATAAAGTCAGGTTTTACAAAAACTCTGATGGATTAAAGTCCCTCAAAACAGTAAAGTGCAGATTTGACACATGCTGACAGTTTGAGCTCTCATGAGAAAACTGAATTATGAGAAAGACAGGAGTTAAGTCCCAATATAGAATTACCTCGTTTTGTCGTTTACATCATTCATAGCCTCAAGAAATGAAATAAACCTCATTGTTTCATTGTGAGTCCAGACTGAGTCCAGAGAGAGTCCAGACTGAGTCCAGAGAGAGTCCAGACTGAGACCAGAGAGAGTCAAGACTGAGACCAGAGAGAGTCCAGACTGAGTCCAGAGAGAGTCCAGACTGAGTC
>JALDNG010000135.1:0-445000 GCA_024349245.1 Neodontobutis hainanensis
ATATTTATACATATATGACACTCACTGCCAAATTACTATACAAAGGTATACTCAGAAAAATAAATCTGGCCCACAGATGACAAAGGGATTAGTAAAAAAAATGTAAAAAAAAAAAAATACACTATATAGAATATTTATTAAGGAAAAAACAATAGAGTAACAAAATATAAACTACATAAAACAAACTAACAAATATCAATAGAAAATCTAAGAAAGATTATTATAGAAATCTAATTGAAAGAAATAACAACAATATGAAAGGTCCATGATATGTACTAAATGTTAATGTGCTTTTCATTTACGTTGATCTGGTTTTAATTGCTGGTAGGCTGCATGCTTTGCAAATGTGAGAAAAGTGCCTCTGTCCTGGTTGTGACTGTGACAGTTGGTTGTAGTATCTGTTTTTGAGGCACAAACATGCATCTATGCGTGACATGGCTCTCTTCTGCCAAGACTTTGTGTAAATTTTAGAGCGTGCAGGAAGAGATAAATCATTAGAGCTGTTTCTCAGGACTTTGAATGACACCAGCCAAACTTTTTCAAACAATTCACTCACTGCAGCTGTGCTTATGCCTCAGGTGTTGACTGATTACAGCAGTTAAAGTTATGCTAAACATATATCAGCTACATTAATTATGGATTATTAATTAATAGTAGAAAAAATGTACTGAATTGAAACATTTTTATTAAAGGCCACTGCTGTTGAGTATAATTCTTTGTTGATGCCCTGGTAATATCTATACTATTATAGCTATTTTTTCTGTACCCTAGTCTTATTGTGAAATCTAAATGATGCTGTTTTATCATATCACTTTCTGTGACCCCTATTAGAGCTATGAATGAGGTCATATCAAAGTCAGATTTTAGATTTGATTATTGTAACCAACAGAGATGTTCTACAGATGGATTATTGTAGTGGCTGTGTGGCATCATACAGTCTAATGACCTGCTGTGGGAATATTGTAAAATACATCTTTCATCAATTGTCTTGGGTGTCACTGTTGTCATGGTAACGGTATCTGCTTGTTTGTCATAGTGTTTTATCTCACATCAAACAGTGTGTCATTTTTAATTTAATAATAATGTTATGTTGCCTTTATTCCACTTTGTGTCAGTGAGATTTCAGTATGAAATGTCTCTGTTATGACCTTTTTAATTATTATTACAAAATTCTATTTTTGCTTAGCCTATTAGTAGCCTATTTATTTGAAATTGACAAAATGTACTACAAAATAAATAACCAGTTTATGACAAATCTTATTATGTATCGAATGTATGGAACAAAAAGCAATAAGAGTTTTCAAGATAAAACTAGTAGTATGTTATTTACATTTTATCTGATGATCTTTTTTGATTAAAAAAAAAGTAAATGGTGTACATTTATATAGTGCTTTTTATACCCTTCTTGGGCATTTATAAAACAGGTGTGTTGGATGGACAGGAACAACCCAGAAAACTAATGGTACAGGTGGATCCCGCACACCGTCTGTGCTTGCAATAGAACTCAACCTTTCTTTAGAGACAATGCACCATTTCAGCACTAGGTCTTTATCAAGTAAATGGTGAAAAACCTCAAAAGAACCAAGAGGCTTTATCAAATCTGAGGCCCTCAGAATTGATAAAGTCTCTTGGAATTAGAGATGAAACGTTTTCACCTTGAAAACTGAGTCCAGATGCTTTTACTTCAACTGTTTTTTCTTCACAAACAAGGTTCTGCACAAACACACTCCACCTCTCACCTGTTTAAAAGCTCCTCGTTTTTACAGTCCACTTTATTTTTGTCATATTTTTAAAGAAAGACCTTAAATGCCCCAGTTTAAAGTCATTCATTCATTCATTTTCTACCGCTTTGTCCCGTTAGGGGTCGCGGGTGGCTGGAGCCTATCCCAGCAGCTTTGGGCCTGAGGCAGGGTACACCCTGGACAGTGGCCAGTTAGTCACAGGGCTGACATTTAGAGACAGACAATGACAGACATCCATTCACTCTCACATTCATTCACTAGGGACACTTTAGAGTTGCCAATTAACCTGTACATGCATGTGTTTGGACGGTGGGAGGAAGCCGGAGTACCCAGAGAGAACCCACGGTAACACGTGGAGGACATGCAGACTCCTCACAGAAAGACCGGAGACGGCCGAGAATATTTGAGTCGGCCGGGTTTTGAACTCACGACCTTCTTGCTGTGAGGCAGGAGTGCTAACCACTCTGCCACACTCTCTGAGCTCTTCTGTGCTAACCGAGCAGAGGTGAACACTGGTGGCAGGTGCAGTACATTATGGGACTTGTAGTTTGAATGGGGTGATATAATTTGGTGGGCAAATAGAAAACAGAAATGATCTAGCGGACCAGAAATAATTGCTCTGCAGGCCGGTTCTGGCCCACAGGCCTTGCGTTTAACATGTGATTTAAGGCCTGCAATAAACATACAACATTCCTCTGCTTGTGTATGAACTGGTAACTTGCAATGTTATTATCTTTTGAACTTTGTCACTATTCATTTTCAATAGTAAAAATATAAAGAAGATTGAGTGATTATTTAGTTACGTTTGGATTTTTATTTATTTATAATCTGTAGAAATTGGGGATTAAATAGCATAGTGCAATATGGCCCAAGTCATTACCTTCTGCCCCAGGACCCCACAGTCTTAAGGAAGCTAACATCTCTGGACATCACTGAATCTGTTATTGTCTACTCAATTCACCAATGACTTTCCGCACACTGTAATTTCCGCTAGTGGGCGTCAATGCGCACACGTTCCTCGGTGATGAGGCAGTGAGGGAGGGGGCAGGAGGCGCAGATCGTCTGTGAGCCGGCCAGAGCTCGCCTCACTCAGTCACAGAGCAGCGCTTTGGAGCGGTGAGTCTGCCTCATGCCGCCGGCCCTCACCGGGATTTAACGCCTTCTGACGCCGCTGTCGCTTTTGGAGCTGGAGCTGGAACTAAACCACCACACGATGCGTCTCTTGGGGATCCTAATGTGGACGATGCTGATGGCGGCTCTGCAGGTAAAAAACACTAGCACCAGTCTCTACCAGCGGCGGGCAGAACGGAGCTGCAGAACGTTTTTTTTGCAGAGGATAGTGCAGCCTCAGTGCTCGCTTTAAAACCATCTACTGTTGACGCCTAACTAGCACCGACATCAGCGACACATTAGCGTGGAACAAAGTAATCCATAAAAAGAGGCATGGGTTCTGCTTTATTTGTGGTTGAACCCGGGCTTTGAATGCTCGCATCCTTTTTATGTCTCGCTTTTTACGCACTGCTCACGGTGCTCACAGCAACGGGCCAGTGTTTTAAAGCGCTCGTTTTGTCCAGGCTCGGTGCAGCCAGCCCCGCCATAAGCTGCAGTAGAAGCCCGTGTTTACGGTAAAAGATGTCAGTGGGATCTGAGCTGCGTGTCTGGTTCACGGTTAGAGTGTTCGTGCACGAGCCGCCGTGAGCGTGCCGTGACAGTAATGGTGACCTATAGCTGTGAATGAATGGTGCCACCTGACCAGGGCAGAGTTGGCCAGAGACTGAGACATGAGAGTAAAGGGGTTGTGGTGGGACTTGAGTTAAAGGTACCAGTGGGCATATATAGTTCCAGATTTTATATGACCTAATCGTATTATTTTCAGAATAATACGATTAGGTCATATAAGAAATAACTTCTCACCTTTTTTCTGTGTGCGCATTTGTCTTTATGTGCATTTTTCTGTATGTCTGTTTTATGGCCACATTTATAACCAGTAGAATTAAATTGGTCAATCCACTTTAATAATACATTATATTCATTTAATAATTCTTTGATACATTACAATAACTATATTTATATTTATTTTTCACAGGTAGACAAATGTGACAATACAAAATCAATCAACACCACATGGAATAGGAATAGGTCATCAATGAGTAGCCTCTTTTTTTGCATGGCCTCAGACACTGCAGACACATGAACCCTATTGAAAATACAATATGACATATAACAAGGGACTGCATATCATATTATGCCTTTTAATATGGCAACGCAGCACATCTCTGGGACTCAGCTACAAGCACAAATAAACCATTTAAATTTAATTTCAAACACAGACCAAACAGCAGCAAACAAAAAAGGTGGTACCAAAATATGCAAATTCTGCCCTATTCTTTATAATGGAGACTCTGCCTGAACATTTCATACTAAAATCTTAATAGTTTTGGTCTGTTTCACATTAACACAATTCTATTTGGTGCAGGCAATGATGACATGTGTGGCTGTAATTTCAAATAGTGTTTGAGCTTTAACAGACTTCATCTATAGGGATATTAATCCAAATATTGTGTTATTCTGAAACTGTACCATTAGACATTCAAACTCACAAGGGCCCCCTTCATTCTGACAACAGAATTATTGAAATACACTGTAGTTACAGAGATACACTCAATTTACTGTGGACATGTCCTTTTCGAGCAGACACACCAAAAAACTGGCTCGGGCTTAAAGGGTGTTGATTTTAACACTCCAAATTTAAAACATCGGACTGTTTCATGTCTGTGCTAAAGAAGATATTTCCATTATATCTGTTTCTGAGAAATGCTGCATATTTTGGCTCAGAGGCAGGCCACACTGAGGAGTTTTTTTGGGGGAGTCATCAGTTGGGAAGTTGTATAAATGAGGAACAGAACAAGAAGCAACCATATGATGGGAAAAAATAATGTATACATTTTACTTACATAAAACACACTTGCTCAAATAACAGTTTTAGGAGCACTTTGTGGATGTTCTAAACAGAGGCGTAGCATCAGGCTTTAATATTCCTACTGGACAATGATATTCTTTTTTCATATTTGCTTTTTTTATTTGATCAAATCTATTCAATTAATACACTTATTACAGCCAGGGGTATCTGGAATCAGGATGTAGACTGTAATTACAACTAAAACACATTTATTTTATTTTTTATCAAAATTTTTAAATCTTTGTCATTGCTCCTGTCTGCTTCTCCAAATTGGGAGTTTGGTGACAATTAACAACTGTTGGAAAGTTACGTATTACTCCTCTTATCTCTTTTTTCATTGTGGTAACCTATTCGATGGCTATTCTATTTTTGATGCTGCTCAACAAGTGTATTTAGCAACATGGCAGAAGTTCTGTAGGTTTTCTGTTACTCATTAGACATTATTCTGATGGATGCAGCTAGTACCATGACTGATTTATTTCTATTCCAAAGTTGTTCACGTCCATTATGTCCATTTTTAAACTGCAGCATTACCGAGTGCCTCAGGCCAGAATTCAAATGCACTCAAAGGGACATGATCTACACCAGGAACAAATCAATAGCAGAGAAGAACGCTGTGCCAAAGGGTCAAAGGTCACCTCCCAAAATGAAGCCATTCATCTAAAACGGCCACATCACCTCTATCACAAGCTTTAGTAAATCCTCCAAAACACCCACTGACCATTTTCTGACCGTTTGTACTGGTCAGTTATTATTATGCCATAATCACAACATGCTTTATTAGTTTATATCTGATCAATATGTTATTATGCTGCTGGATGCAAAAATCTTTACTCTACATGGAAAATAAATTTAAAGAGGAATCTGAACACTTAGTATAAGTGTTGTGTTAAGTGTATAGTTGGACAATTGTACAGTGAATGTGTAGCTATTACGTTGTCACTAGTGCTGCAACTTATTATTCTTTTGATAATCGATTAATCTCCCAATAATTTTTACATTTAATCAATAATTAGGTAGTGATGTATAATGTGTGAATGTGATATGATGTGGTCATTTAAAAGGCAATTATTATTTTTACTTTTTAGTTCCAGTTAAGATTTTGAGATAATACTACAGTCATCTACAGGTTTTTCCATAAGTAGAAACACAAACGTGAACCTAAAGTGTGCTTGGGTCGGCAGTGGCTCAGTGGTAGAGCGGCCGTCCTTCAACCGAAAGGTAGTAGGTTCGATTCCCGCTCGCCCCACAGTTCATACTGTCGTTGTGTCCTTGGGCAAGACACTTAAACCACCTTTCCTCCGGTGTCCGAAGCACTGGTGTATGAATGTGTGTGACTGTAGTGTAGGTAGGAGGTGGTGGTAGGAGAAGGTTGAGCGCCGGTTGTGTGGCTGCCCCCCTCTCTGTCTGCCCCAGGAGTGAATGTGTGTAAATGGGGTGAGTGGAAGCTCCATGTAAAACACTGTTGTAAAGCACTTTGTGATAATTATCTGTGAAAGGTGCTATATAAATTACTTACTTACTTACTTACTTACTTACTTACTTACTTACTTTGCATCCATGTGGTACTGCATCCAGTGTTGTGCGCGTTCACTGTGTGCGCTTGTACGAGCACGAACGAACAACAACCGAAGAAGAATCTGCAGGTTTTGTGTGTGCTGGAGGCCTGTCGCTTCCCTGTGTTCACAGGATTCATTTTCAATTTTGACGCTAGCGTTGCTTGGTTTAGTTATTGTGGCAAATCAGAAAGTGAGAACCAGTTAAATGAGCATGCACATGCATTACGTCAAATCCGCTAAAACAGTGCAGGAGTTTTAATCCCAGAACTTTCTCATTTAATTGCCTGTAGAGGCTTACAGAGGCAACCACGGAGAATTTTGCACAATCAGGCTGTTGCGGACGCATGTATGGGTTACAATTTTTTTATTAAAAAATTAAAACTTTCGTAATGTACCTTTAAATCATAGAAATGAACTACAGAGCATGTACACTGTTTTTTACCCCTCAAAAACACTTTAGTGCATCTGTGCAGGAATATATATATAGCAGAGTTTGTGACTCTTTATATTCCTGGGCTGAATGTAGTTGACATTTACAAGTGCAACAGTACGGTTTGTGTGGGAGATTTCTCAGCTTATGGTTAATTATGTTGTTATTTGATGCACTTAAAGCAAGCAACAGAAACAGAAACGCAGAATTAAGTCCCATGCCAACAGTGTGATTGATTCAAATTTTTTTTAGTGTCATGCACAATCAGTGCCCATCCCATATGGGCCTACAAGACACTAGATATGTTAAACATGAGAATACACATCAGATAATTTGCTCCACAGAAATGAGTAATTATAGTGCATACAACATTTGCTGCCTTCTATCCCAGGCCATAAAGACAAATCCAACTAATGCAAGAATCCCATTGTTATAAATAAAGCTCATAAATGTATTTTCTGATAACCAAAACACATCTGCGTTATTATAATCTAACCGTTTAAATAAAACTTATCTTAGATCAGAATACAACAGATAATAAAGATGATACTCGTCCTCTACCACATTGAGTTCACCACTTCAACTGCCAGAGGAAGGCACTGCTTCTTAACTGGGCAAATGCTTTTGGACAAATTAGGTTTTTCATAGAGTTCTGGCAGCTGGGTGAGGTGGTTCCACAAGCGAAGCATCTCGGCTCTCTGCTTTATGTTCCCATCCCATATCACCCTCCACAGCTAACTTATTTACTTAACACAGCGGTAAACTTATAGACATCCCAAAAAGTTCTACTGGCCCTGTTTTGAAGTGCATTGATATGCTTAGCTTCCTTAAAACCCCACACAAAGGCTGCACAAATAAGAATTGAGCTAACCATTGAGTCCAAGGTTTTGTAAATACCAAAACAACGAGACCAGGAACACTTTTTATTTTTTTAACTATAGACCCCAGAGCTCACCCTGCTGACTCCGAGAGGAGTTTAGTTTAGTTTAGTTTGTAAAATAAACTAATGTAAAACAAACTAAGTAACATAAACTCTTTAAACAACAATCCACGGTATTTAAATGGCCTTGTGTAGGATACAGTTGCCTGACCATACTTAAAGTTGTGCATTCTTCTCTGTTCATTCCTCCTTGTAAATAAAACTACCTGAGTTGTTTCACTGTTAAGAGAAAGTCTCAATTTTTTGCACCACTCATGCAGAATATAATTTTGTGCAAATTTGTCTCAGCAAATGTGGTCGGCAAAACAATATCATCAGGATATAGCAAGATTCTTAAATTTAAACTATCAATAATAATACCAAAATTGTATCCTCTTATTTAATGTTCCAGATTATTTATACAGTATAAAGTGAAAATAAGGCTGGATATAATACATCCCATTGCTTTACCCCAAAAGGGGTGAGAAACCAGGCAGTTTTCAAATTGTTAACCTGAACACATGCTCAGGGACTTTATACAGAGATGTGATTGCATTATAAAATTTACCAGTGATACCACAGCCCAATAGTTTATACTCTAAGAAGTCTCTGTTTACCCAATCAAATGCCTTTTGGAAGTCAATGAAGCAGGTAAATGTGTGTTTTCTTTTGTGGAGTCTGGTCCTTATCACTGAAGACAAAACATAAAT
The DNA here is from genome assembly GCA_024349245.1 of Neodontobutis hainanensis. Classification (NCBI taxonomy): domain Eukaryota; kingdom Metazoa; phylum Chordata; class Actinopteri; order Gobiiformes; family Odontobutidae; genus Neodontobutis; species Neodontobutis hainanensis. Next base: position 8,320 of record JALDNG010000135.1, read on the forward strand.
GTGGTCAATACAGGCCCTACCTTTTCTAAAGCCGTTCAGCTAATCAGCCAGGATGTTGTGTGCCTTTAGGTGCTGATTCAGGCAGAGTCAGCCAAAGACTGCGACTGCGCACAGCTCCAGCTGCTATGGTCTCCGCTGAGGGCAGCGAGTGGAGAGGCGCATGGAAAGAACATGTTACGCATTGCGCTCAATAGTAGCGGCATTTTTAATGTGGTCAAATAAAATTTGTGATGAGAACCAACTGTGCACCTTTTTAGAGTGCGTAGAGAACTTGGTTGATCGGATGCTCGGTACTGTGATGTTAACATTTTCTTAGTTCCGACTTGGTACCGAAGCACCAGGACTTTTGAAAAAACTAATGTGACGTCTTCACAAATTTACAATACAACTTGGATATTAGAAGATATTTTTGAGCTTGAGCAGCCCACAGAACTCGTCTCTTAGTATTTTCAGTGAGTAGACTAAAAAAGTTAAATAGTTTTGCTTTAATATGTCCGTTTATAACCTTTGTTGCAGCAGCCACATTGACCTATTGACCCTGCTCAGCAATGCATTATTTTTGTTAACTGCCATAAAAACCCTGTAAAATATACCTCACTTTGAATCAAAGGTTCCCATATAGTGGATGATTAACACAAATGTGTGTTTATGTATGACTGGATCAAAGTTTTAATGTTTTTGTATATTTTACTACCATTTTTTCATATGAATCCAAGTCTTTTACAAAATCATTGGTTATACACAAATAACTGTTCACCAAAACAATTTCATTATTAACAGAATAACACTTTTATATTAATTTATTTTATCAGTAAAACAATAATTAATTGTTTCATATATAAATGAAAATAATGATAACAAAAGGTATTATTTCTAGAACATACTAAATTTGTAATATTTATTTACTTGTAAAATCTCAGATTTTTATGTGAGGGTTAATGTAATTAATATCTGAACACTCCCTTTTGTCCTCGATTATTGTTCAATCCCAGTGTGACCTTCAAAGGTAATAAGAAAATGTTGTTTACATTGTGCATGTGAAAAGAGTCTCTGAAGGACTGCAGTGGTGCAGGTGGTTGGAGATGAATCGCAGCCTGTGACACAATTTGTATTGCATATTTGGCAGTTTTTCAAAACACTGGCTTATTAAAGTGTAATGGCGATATGTGAAGGTTGATGAGACCGCCTCACGTGACCCCAGACCCGTGACACTGTGGCTTAGTCCAGATGGAACCAGCCTAGGTGAGATGCTTTGAGAGTTATGTTTGCACACTCTCGTTACCCACTTCGCGACTTTGGGCACAGTTAATAATGCCATTTTATGAACGGTGTCTGCGGTGACTGCCGTCTCGGTTCAGGGCTTAACCCTGCAGGAATCTCTGCTAGGATTGTATGAAGCGCAGATTGATACTCCAACAGCTCTGCTGAAATAAAGGGACTCATGCTGTACGGAGATTATGCACAGACTCACAGCTTGTCACCGGGAACCATTTCTGATGTTTACACGCAGCAGTCTTTATTCAGGTGCATAAGATTTGACGTAAACGGATAAAACCTCTAATCTAACAAAGACTATTCTACTATTATATATAAGATTATGTGTTTGGGTTTAGTATTCTATGCAGCACTTATGAGGACAATTTCACCAAACAAGTTTTCAAGGTATGGTGCTAATACTTTAAAGCAAAAGGAAAATCAACAAAGAAAGAGTGATAATTTTCCTCAGATGTTGGAAAATAATGACTCTATGTCAGTTATAGTGCAGATGTTCTGGTGACACAGTGGCAAAGTGTCGCCTCACAGCAAGAAGGTCCTGAGTTTAGCTCTCGATCAGGCCAGGGCCTTTCTGTGTGGAGCATGTCATACCTGTGCCTTACTAGGTTTTCCCTGGGTGCTCTAGTTTTCCCCTAGAAACATTTTCATCAACATGCATATTCATCATCCAAGACCTGTAAATGATAAGCAGTAGACAATGAAGGAATAGATATTGTAGGATTTAAAATGTGAAAAGTGGTAAAATGGCGCTTATTCAGTAAATGTTTGAGCAAAACCGGACTCTAAGCCTGACCGGGACTGAACCAAGACCAGGTCTGGAGGCTGGCAATATAAGAGTAATTGGGTTTGACACACAATTAGCCTGCTTAACAGAAATGACATCAGAATAAGTCAGTATAAACATTAGCCAGGTCAGCTTGTTTTATAGTTGTGTTATTTCAATAAAGACTATACTATCCAAGTCTAAAGTTATGGAGGTGTTAACGTTTGTTGAGGGAGGTTTGAGGTAAAATGATGGTAAAATAAAAGATACTCCCTCCCTCCCTCCTTCTGCAGACATGTCGGGAAGAGAGGCGAGTTTTTTGGGTTAAGTGGGAAGCAGCTTTCCTCTTGGCTCCGCTTCTTTAATCACAGGAGAACTCCCCCCACACACCGGCCGACGCTAACAGGCTCCCAGTACAGCACCGGTGTGTGTATGTGGGACAGGAGGCCGCAGCAGAGACAACAGACGAGACACTAATTATCATCAAAATGAATTGACCCAGTTGTGAGGCGTGATTAATAATGGTCTATTTGTTGGGCCTGGTTATATTCCCCCTTTGACGCAGCACATCTTTTCCCACTGACAAAAAGATAGGACAACAAGCCTTATCAGAAGAAAAGAGAGGACAATTAAATGATTGTGCAGTGCTAATTGTTTTTGTATCTCTTGTTTATGGCCTGTCATTAGTATTGTAAGTAAAACACAGTGGTAAACAGTTGGCTTTTGTATAAATAAAGATTTGTAAGCTATTGGAAAAATCACCCGGGTAAGGAGCCTACTTTTATGGACAGGATTAACCAACCAGACTGCAGTTAAGTACAACTGTTCTCAGGTGAATAATGGACACAGATAATCCAGGATTTGTAAAAGTTGACTGGTGTTCAACACACAAAAATTTGCTATTTTCTATGAAGATAAGTGTATATCCATTGTTGGTGATGTCCAACTGATCCAAAACCGCCATGTGTCAATTACCTCATCAAATGACTCTTTATTTTTATTAGAGCAAGGTAGTTTTGTTAATAAAGATAAATAAAGCTTGACTTTGCCTCTAGGGGTTGATGTTTTAGAGTTTTTTTTTCCAAAGACCCAGTAGCTGAGGACAGTTAATGATATGTCGCCATATTCTATGTATGAGAAATATTAAATGGGGTAATTCTGCCAAAAAACAAATGTTTGTAGCTGCCGATTGTCACTGTGCTGATTATATCGTTCACATTGCAGCCTAAAATGGTATTATATTAACATTATATTTTTTGAACATAGCTATGCATCATTTGGAGCAATTTCAAGCTTTGAGAGAGATGATATGCGTCATAAGTTGTTACTTAAAGCAGATCTCAAGTAAGCCTTCTAAATTTCTAAACATGTGTCAGTGGCCAGTGATGTCTCTGCATTTTTGTCATAAAGTAAGCAGTAGATCCAAGAAAGTACAGTTGGGTAAAAGTTTTCCCTTAAATGTCCTTCCATTACTGAACGTCTTTGCAGTAGACTGTCCACATTGAAGTGGCTCATAAACAATTAGAGGGTGTTGATGATGTAGCAGTGTGGTGACACTACACTGTACACTGACACACAGTAAAGCATGTCACACTCTAATAATAACGCATTTGATTTAGATTGCACTTTTCTACCTTCCCAAGAGAATCAAAGCGCTCACATTATTCATTCACTCCTCAGTCACACACTGGTGGTGCTACTTTGGTAGTGATAGTTACAAACAGAGAAGCAAATTGCACAGAGCTGTGGAGAGAGCTCTGTGTAGTCCACCTCAGCCACAGCCAGTTGCAGAGGTACCTTTTATTCTTTCAGATTTTTTCAGCTTGTCAAAAAAGATTGATTTCCAGGAAGTGGGACAAATAGACGCAGATTAAACTGCCTCTGAATGGAATTGGATAGACACACATCCAATCTGAATTGAGGGAGCAGTACCAATATATGCAGAATGAACCACCTCTGGACCAATGCAATTTGAAAAACATGCAACCAATCAAAAAGACAATGCACCATATAAAGTCTATCCCATTTTAGATGGTCAGTTACAATTGGTCAGATAGGATTGCTCTGACTGAATGGAGGTTGAATGGAAGTGAATGGGTCTGGCTGGAAAGGCTATAAAGGCTGAATATAGAAAGTGTGTTATTGGCCTTTAGGCTCACCATTACTGCAGACTAAAAAAGTTCCTACTAACAATCTTCAACACTTAATATCAACTGAAACACTGAGTATGGTCAAAGCAACTAATGGTTTGTCTATGGGTTTTTATGGCAACATCTGAATATGTTCTGACTCTGTTCTGTTGTTTCCTCAGGTTATTGTTGTGAGCGGAGAAGCCAAGAGGTCTTTGTCAAGCTCACAAGGGTCGGGGCCGTGTGAGAGGGGCTTTACACGAGAGGAATACTTCAGCCAAATGGATCAGGAGTTGGAGAGAGGACAGGCACTGTGTAACGGTCAGTATGCACAAGCACAAAGACTCAAAACACTTGGATCATGGACAACCCCTAATCCCCTGCTGCTGGTGGGTGGGGGTTGTTTAAGAGTGCGCTGATATTTGGGCCATAATGGAGCTTGAAGTGCAGTGACCTTTGCCAGACTGAGCGAGCGCTGGGATTAGTCTGATAGACTGAGCCGGTCCTGATAGGATAAGGGTTTCCAGTCTGTGTGTAGTGAAGAAAATAACTATGTCAAGGGCCAACTTATAAATAATGAATTTGAAAATTGTAAGACAGTAAAGTTGTTGAGTTGTTGTTGTTTTGTGTGGTTTACTGAAATAGTTTTTTTCTTAGCAGGATTGCTATTAGCCTGGCCAGCCGCAATTAGCTATTTTCCTATTCTTTACAAAGAAGTTAGTCTGGTACCCTGTTGATTGCATTTGATTCCAAGGGCAGGGTTTAGAGGAGGAATGTTAACCAATCAGAGAAAAGCCAGACATGACGTGAAAAAGGGCAAAACCACACAGCCACTTGTAGCCAGCAAATCACAACCTGCTGCAGACAAACGGCTTGTGATTGGTTCGTCTGCAAAGAGGAAGGGATTCGCTGTGAGGAAGGGACCAGACCATCCTCCTTTTGAAAAAAACGGTGTGGTATACCAGGCTAGATTTCTATGTAAATTTGTTGTACTTTGCATTCATTAGTTGTGTTAATCACTTTTGGCTATTTTACTTAGACCAACTAACCCTAACAAAGGTTCAGATGCCTTGCTTCTAGTGACACTGGAGAACAGCTACGAAGTGTCTTGGCTTTATTATTTAACACATGCCTAGTAAGAGTGTAAAAGAGAATATTTATTATTTTATTTTAGTTACAAGACATTTAGCTGCAATACTAAAATGCTTAATGAAGTCTGACAATTTGAGAACTGTACTGGAGCTAGTCATTTTTACAAGTTTTTTCTTGCCAATATGGCGGGTAGAAATTGCAAAGTCTGCTCTGTCTGTTAGGACTTATAGCTGAAGCGTTGAAAACACACAAAGTGACGATTCAAAATGAGTTGGAGGTGATGCCCAATGAAGTGGTAACTTTAGAGAGGTTGAGACTATGTTTAGGTGGTAAATTGCATCTGTTTAAAAAAGTGTTTGTCCTGTGAATATTTTCTGTTTGTCTAAAAATGAAGTAAAAAATAAATAAAGAAAGAAAGTGCTGAGTCACGAGACGTCTGGAGCTCTGTTGGTACATAAAACTGATGTGAGTGACACAAATTCACTGTAACTGAACGCTTCAATCTTTTGGGTTGACTCACCTCATACATTTTTATGAAGAGTTTTGTTGCATGTGTTGTATCTTGATGCTGGTAAGCGCATCAAAGATAAAGTAGCTGTAATGTTGTCATGACAAAAGTATTCAGTCTGAAGAGTTGACAGCTCAGAAAAGCCACAAACAGAGTGCTCATCTACAATCTGCTGATCAAACCAACGCTCTGTCTTGTAAAGATCAGATTTTTGATTGGTGCTGATGTCCGCTGGAATAATCACACTCCAATGTTCACATTGACTTATATTTGCAAGGCGAGTGTCCATGTCTAGACACATCTGTACATTGACTTGTCATGTAATTACCCGTGCAAATAGATTTATTGGCGCTCAGTGCATGGGAGTGTGCTGGGCGGCAGCTGCATCTGTTTACAGCGTTTGATGTGTCTAAATGAGCAAGTTACTGTTGAGAGGCCTTATCTCAGAAATGGAATTCTGTGCTAACTGACCTTGATTTGCACCAAGCAGACTTTCTTTCTGATTTTATGTGAGCGCATATCTATGAAGCTATTACTGTAAATTTTATTTTGGTTGCATTTGAAAATAATTACCAACACTTTATGGTTGAATTGGTAACTGACTCATCAAACCAGGGCCATGAGAAGTGGGTGTCAGACAAGTGCTGAGGTGATACGCTTGTGTTATTGTGCTTCATTGGACTTGTATGTGGTCTGTGGAGTGGAAAGATGCAGCAGTGAGTGAAGCTGACACAGCGCCTTTACCGACAAACAAGACGAGAGTAACGGGCCTGTCTGCTGATGAGACTGTTGAATCCAAATAACATGGCTTCAGTCAATGGAACAACTGTTTCTGATGGATAAATACATGAACATTTTTTTTCCCAATGTTGAGAATTCTGATGTTGTTGAGGCAAGATGTTAAACAGACTCCTAGGATTTTTTTTCATTGTGGCATGTAGCCACCATTTTATTTATTTTTTAAACCACTTTAAAATAGTGAAGTGTAATATTTCTAAACTGTAAAAATATACTGAAATGCTGACTTCACACACACATTTTGTTTTGATTTATGACCTTTAAATGTGTTCGATCCTGCTCAATTATTACTGGGAGCTGGTGCCATATTCGTACCAGCATCCCTCTGTTGCCATCACAACACTTCAGAAATTGTCTGTTTGTTTCTCGCCTGGTAAAATGACAAGAATCTTATTTTTAATCATCGCACATTTTGGAGACACAACAGTGTGACCTTTAAAATCATTAGCAGTGGGTAAAACTCGTCGGTGTGATTTGTTTTGCAGCAGGAAATGAAGTCTGCTTTGAAGATTGTTCAGGGACCAGAGCGTTGTGTCTCTGCTGGGTCTGATGGCTCTGAGTACTGTTAATTATTTAATTGGAGCAAAGGATGAGTGAATTTTTAATGTGTGGATGGAGGCGGCGACATAATTATAAAGTGAAGAATGTGAGTGAAAGAAGGTCAAGGCGGCAGTGGAGAGAAAACAGGATGCAGAAGAACAATGGTGTCTTATCATTTTCATCAGTGTTTTTACTCTCACAATGAGTTATTGTCTTTATCGAGATTTATTAATACACTATAAGCACAAGATTAGCAGAAATAATCAAATGTTTGATAAATTATGGACAAAGGAGCATGAACTACAGTAATTTTATTGTATTCCATGCATGTGCCAGAAATCAAGTAGAATTTTTAGTTTAGTAAAGTCTTTTCCAAACACTCCCTAGTCACACATTTTGGCGTTTTGTGTTGGTGTCTGCATGTCCAGTGACTTAGGGGCTGTTAACACCAGAACGCTGGTCATGAAATCCCAAAAGTTATGCCGTTGCCAATTCGTGTTCACATAACAACTTTATGAATTTACGTGTTCATACGGTGCAGCCCAAAACGATGTAGTACACATGCCAGACCAGTAGGGGGTGGGTTTTCTCTGTGCTACTTCTGCTTCCTTCTCTTTAGAGAAGTTGGTGGCGCATGCATGTTGCGCCGATGACGTTATTGTTTTCAGAGAGGATGCCGGCTTCACAATTTACACGAGAGCAGAAACTAACGCCACCTCGGCCGAGTTCAAAAGTTTGCATTTTCTGGTAGTTAGAAAGGCGTCCTTGTTAGTGTGATTTTGAAAAAGGAACACAGCCTCTTAACACAACTTAATTTAGCTTGATGATAGCACACAAACATTGTTAGCAATGAAAAAAGTTTCAACAATCTGATCACAATGAGATTTATTTATCTGAGAAGACAACGGGTTGTAATGCACATTGTTATTCTTTATACATTTACATTTACATTTACATTTAGTCATTTAGCAGACGCTTTTATCCAAAGCGACTTACAAGTGAGGAAAACAATGGAAGCAATTTCAACAACACAAGGTAACAAAAAGCATAAGTGCACCAAAAAATAGTCAGTTAGAACCTAGCACAGCATACAAAGCTAAGGATAGGAAAGATTTTTTTTTTTTTTTCTTAAAAGAAGGAATTGATAGAAAGGAAGTTAAGAATTCAGTGTTTTTAAGTAAGGTGTTGACAAAAGAGATATGTTTTCAAGCGTTTTTTAAAGATGTCTACAGAATCTGCTGATCTTGTAGCAGCAGGTAGATCATTCCACCAATGTGGAACAGATCCAGAGAAAGTACGTGAGAGGGATTTTTTTCCTTTTTGGGATGGTACAACCAGACATTGTTCATTAGCAGAGCGCAGGGATCTGGTAGGAACATAGGTCTGTATCAGTGAGTGAAGATATGAGGGGGCGGAGCCAGTGGTGGTCTTGTAGGCCAAGAGCATTGCTTTGAACTTAATACGTGCCTCAACCGGGAGCCAATGTAACATAATGAGGAGAGGAGTTACGTGCGCTCTCTTCAGTTCTTTAAAGACCACTCTTGCTGCTGCATTCTGAATCAGCTGCAGAGGTTTGGTTGTGCAGGCAGGAAGTCCAGCCAGAAGAGCATTGCAATAATCCAGTTTGGACAAGACAAGAGCCTGGACTAGAAGTGCTCCGATAGGAAAGGTCTAATTTTCCTAATGCTGTAGAGGATGACTCTACAGGACCTGGTGGTGCTGGCAACATGACTTGTGAAGTTTAGTTGATCATCAATTACCACTCCCAGATTTCTGGCAGTGCTGGACAGTGGAATGGTTGATGAGCCTAGTTGAATGGAGAGGTTGTGGCGGGTCTTTGGGTTGGCAGGAATCACTAGCAGTTCTTTTTTTCCAAGGTTCAGCTGCAGGTGATGGTCCTTCATCCAAAGTGAGATGTCACTCAGGCACGCCGAGACACGAGCAGAGACCGTTGGATGTATTTGTAATGTCTACAAAGTTTAATACAAAGTCCCTACAGGGGAGATGAGTGGACATTTCTTTAAATAACTAAGTACCATGTGATTATCAGCAACAGGAAAAAATAAATAAATGTATGTACATTCCAAAATCAGTTATCAAATATAATAATCACTATTAATGCCGATTTATACTTCTGCATCGGGTGCCGTAGTAGGTACGAAGTAGCATATGCATTGAAGTGTACCCTACGCCGTACCCTACGCCGTAGCCTGACGCGCACCTCCTCCAAAATGTAACTACGCGTCGCGACGACGCGAACCGCAAGATCTGTGATTGGTCGGCTTGGTAGTATCACGTTTCCTCAAAAGCATTTCCGGAATGATCTTCTGCACTCTGGACTGCCCGCCATTTTTAAATTCCGAAATTCAGTGAAGAGCCAACATGGAAATAGATCAAGTGACCGAGCGATTAATTGAAGAAGTGAGGAAATACAGCCATCTCCAACATGGGTTTAGATGTAGCGGAGTGCATGAAGAGATGGAAGAACTCTCGAGACAAGTATGTTTGTCTCCATAAAAAACTCGCCACAAGGAGCGGAGATCCAGGAGAAAAAAAAATCCCAGACAAAAATGTCAAACATCGGCTTACGGAGTCAAACTTTGACAATAAGGTAAATAATGCACATTCTTTTATGTACCTCTATTGTGTTTCGGTTAGCTAACTTAACTAGCAATGCTACCACATGGGGTATTGATTTTTTTTGCAGAAATAATATACCTGTGAGTCAAAAAGCATGTGTAATAGGTTGTAATTATATGTAATGGGTTGTATTTATGTAATATAATAGATTGTAATTTTATTTGGCTTACAGAAAATACAAATGCAACCATTTAGTATTTGCAATGTATGAATATGCAGTTATTATAGCTCTATCTATCTATGAATTAACAATGAATGCTTAATCTTTTATAAATAACTAAAATACTATTTGCTATTTCTTTCATATTGACAGGATGGGACTGATACCAACGCAAACTCCACTGGTTTATCGGATGTGAGACCTCCAGCGATGATGACCGATTACCAAGTGGTAGCCCCCATCACCAGCCATCTCTTCTGTCCCCGCAGCCATCTCTTCTGTCCCCACAGTCATCTCTTCTGTCCCTGCAGCCATCTCTTCTGTCCCCCCAGTCATCTCTTCTGTCCCCACAGCCATCTCTTCCGTCCCCGCAGCCATCTCTTCTGTCCCAGCAGTCATCTCTTCTGTCCCCGCAGTCATCTCTTCTGTCCCCGCAGTCATCTCTTCTGTCCCAGCAGTCATCTCTTCTGTCCCCACAGTCATCTCTTCTGTCCCCGCAGCCATCTCTTCCATCCCCGCAGCCATCTCTTCTGTCCCAGCAGTCATCTCTTCTGTCCCCGCAGTCATCTCTTCTGTGCCCGCAGCCATCTCTTCCGTCCCCGCAGTCATCTCTTCTGTCCCAGCAGTCATCTCATCCGTCCCCCAGTCCAAGAATGGCACAAAAAAGGAAGAGAAAAGAAATAGATGACTGGGTCCAAGTGCAGGTTGCTCGGTTGGAGGCTCAGTTGGAGGAACGGTGGGTGGAGCTCAACAGAGACTGTGTCAAGGCAATGATGAGAGCGACTGGTTTTGACAAACTGTTGCAGATCTGCTGCGGAGGGTGCCGGAGGACCACAGAGCGCAGGCAATGCATATGGAAATGCACTGTATCTGCAGTTTGCACTTTTGCTTTTTTAAGGGGTTTTTTGTATATAGTTTGCACTTTAGCTTTTTTATTTATTGTCTGTTCACACCAATTCATGCAGGTTATCCGGTAGTTTGCATCATTTGTGAAGTTTTTCCTTTACATCTGTTTTTATAATAATTGTAGATCATTGCACATTAATACATTGCACTGCCATGCACATATTTGTATGTACTTTACACTGTTTATTAAAAAAAATACTGCTGTTTCAAGAAATGTGTGAAGGTTATTGCAAATAAACATTAACTAATAGTAGCACATGTGTCTGTGTTTGCTCTTTTGCATCTATTTTTAATTTACAATTCAAGACCGTTGCACCTGTTTTTTACTATCTTTTGCATCAAACAATTTGTGTATATAGTTTTGAACCAATTATGTTGGTTCCTGCTGTATGCATATCTTATGGTTCAGGTTACAGTAAATTAAGATCTTACAGTTAATTTTTTTGTATAGTTTGCGCTTTTGCATCTATTTAATGTAAACAATTATAGACCATTGCACCTTTACATGGTGCACTATCTTATACATAGTTTGACCATTTGTATGTATAGTACAAACTTAAAAAATAAAATATCCCTCATGTCATTTATTGATAATTTATATTTTTCACCAATACAATTTACACCAAGTTGACCACAACACACAATGTTGTTTTGCCATGGCACAATTCCGTGGAGTGACTGAAATGTCGTTTCAAACACAGTGGAACCCGCTCGCGTCAACTAGCGTTTCAGCGGTGTACTGCAGAGCAAAACAGACATACGCAGAGGTATAAATGCTCAGGGTTTGAGACCTAGTGTAAGAGTAGGTTATGTAATAATAATAATAATAATAATAATAATAATAATAATAATAATAATAATAATTGATCTTTATAATGTCTAATCTCTAGCCTTTTCAATCATGTTCTTTATAGGCTACACACTGTGAGTTGTAGGGGTTATTGTATGACGTACAGGTCCTGTTAAGTACAAAATTACTTCTATAGCATTAACTGTAAATCAGTCTGTATACAACACATACAATATGTTTGCTTTATTTTCTTGCCCCTTGCCTACATATTGCAGCCAATGACAAGACAGTAATTAATCCCAGACATTGGGCTGGTTCTGTTATAGTACGATATAGTTATAGTACGATATTACAAAACCAAAGTTTTTGTGACATTAGTGTGTAAATAAGAGTGTGTTTGTGTGTACAAATCAGTCACTGGACTTTTTATGTAAACTGTTAGTGCCAAATATATTACTGTTCTTATTGTTAGATTTGATTTTATGATGTCAGCCCTGCGACTAACTGGCCACTGTCCAGGATGTACCCCGCCTCAGGCCCAAAGCTGCTGGGATAGGCTCCAGTCACCCGCGGCCCCTAACGGGACAAAGCGGTAGAAAATGAATGAATGAATGAATGATTTTATGATTTTATTGTTTTTCTTATTAATCGCTGAAGGGACTGGCCTCGCAGTATATTTTGGACCTCATCCAACTGAGGTTCGAGCGTCAGTCCCAACTTGTGCTTCCTAAGACGAGACATAAAACCAGAGGAGACCGTGCCTTCTCTGTGTTAATAAAAACGAGGATTGGATGGATTGGAGGTTGGATTGGATTGGTTTTCAGAGATGTACAATATACATTTCAGTATTGATTTATCTACAATATATTCATCCCATTCATGTAATCTGAACATTTTTTGCCCTAATATCAAACTAATAACTCCTTAAAACAATTCAAACACTTGATTTAGTCTCAAAAGGTTGAAAATATAAAAATACTCATCTGGACTGGAAAGTACAGTGCTTAATTGTAAATGTCATTTGGTTGAGTCCAAGTATACGGCCCAGAGCTCGGGCTGAGTCAGGATTTTGTTGATTTTGTTTTGGAGCAAAGCAAAATAAATAGAGGAGAGGAAAGTTGATTCAGCTGCTGCCTGTGTGTTAGTCACTGGGCCAGTCTGTGTCTGTAAAAACTGCAGTTATGATGAGGGCTAGTCACTTCTTTTTCTGTTTTCATGTTGTTATCTCACGAGATTCTGTTGGTTGGACACTCTTCACATGTGAGCTATTCTGGTATTTGCTGTGTTTGCATGGACAGTGTGTGTATGTGTCAGGCTGAGGTCAGTGCACTTCCTGTGCAGCGCAGAAGGTCAGACCGTTGTGTTCTTCCCATAAATGGTCAATGAACCCAGCCACAGAGATGCCATGCTTCCTTAAAAACGTGGAACATAGACATATCATTAGGGCCTTGTGATAGTAATTTATATTATTTTCTGTATAGTTTCAACATATTTATTAAAAAAACATTCACTCGCCTAAAGGATTATTAGGAACAATTTTCATTCATGCAAGAATCTAATCAACCAATCACATGGCAGTTGCTTCAGTGCATTCAGGGGTGTGGTCCTGGTCAAGACTATCTTCTGAACTCCAAACTGAATGTCAGAATGGGAAAGAAAGGTGATTTAAGCATTTTTGAGCGTGGCATGGTTGTTGGTGCCAGACGGGCCGGTCTGAGTATTTCACAATCTGCTCAGTTACTGGGATTTTCACCCACAACCATTTCTACAAAGAATGGTGTGAAAAGGGAAACACATCCAGTATGCAGCAGTCCTGTGGGTGAAAATGCCTTGTTGATGCAAGAGATCAGAGGAGAATGAGTCGACTGATTCAAGCTGATAGAAGAGCAACTTTGACTGAAATAACCACTCGTTACAATCAAGGTATACAGCAAAGCATTTGTGAAGCACAACCTTGAGGTGGATGGGCTACAACAGAAGACCCCACCGGGTACCACTCATCTACACTACAAATAGGAGAAAAAGAGACTACAATTTGCACGAGCTCACCAAAATTGAACAGTTGAAAACTGGAAAAATGTTGCCTGGTCTGATGAGTCTCAATTTATGTTTCTGAGACATTCAGATGGTAGAGTCAGACAGAACGAGAACATGGATCCATCATGCCTTGTGACCACTGTGCAGGCTGGTGCTGGTGGTGTAATGGTGTGGGGGATGTTTTCTTGGCACACTTTAGGCCCCTTAGTGCCAATTGGGCATCGTTTAAATGCCACGGCCTACCTGAGCATTGTTTCTGACCATGTCCATCCCTTTATGACCACCATGTACCCATCCTCTGATGGCTACTTCCAGCAGGATAATGCACCATGTCACAAAGCTCGAATCATTTCAAGTTGGTTTCTTGAACATGAAAATGAGTTCACTGTACTCAAATGGCCCACACAGTCACCAGATCTCAACCCAATAGATCATCTTTGGGATGTGGTGGAACAGGAGCTTCGTGCCCTGGATGTGCATCCCACAAATCTCCATCAACTGCAAGAGGTTATCCTCTCAATATGGGCCAACATTTCTAAAGAATGCTTTCAGCACCTTGTTGAATCAATGCCACATAGAATTAAGGCAGTTCTGAAGGTGAAAAGGGGTCAAACACAGTATTAGTATGGTGTTTCTAATAATCTTTTAGAGTGTATTTTCCATCACTTCACAAAGCAAATCAAGGCAATTAACTTAATTTAGTTATCATTAAAAAGGTACATTATAGAAGTGTCAGTGGTTTTTCTAACCCATACATACATCAGTAACTGTGCAGAATATGCTTTCTAATTTGCCGCCATAACTTTTTGGATAAACCATAAGTAAACTATGCAACGCTAGCGAAAATGAAAATGAATCCTGTGAACACAAGGAACAGGCAGGCCTTCAACGCACTCAAAACTCACAGATTCTTCTTTGGTCACTTTAGGACAACAGGAACAAAAGGAAGTAATGGAATATACCATTATTCACTGTTAAAACTGTTTTGACCAGTGTGTTCAATTTGGTTCCATTGTATATGCAAATTTAACCATTTCTTCGTATTACTGACTTAGTTGTGGTTTTGTGTTGGTTTAATCTGTGCTTAAAAAAGCGTGTAAACCCAAACTGTGCAGTGGTCAGCATTTGGGCTTAATTTTTCATCCTTTTGGTCTGTCAGCTGTGGAAACCCCTGTCCCACTGCCCACATTCATCTACCCCATCTCGCTCTAAATCTTCCCACTGCCATTTCTCTCCCAAATTCTTCTGTGTCAGCCCTGGGATTGGCCTACTTTATTCTGGCCTCATACATCACTGTCTCTTCATGCAGCCCGAACAGGGAAGGGGCTGTGAATCCTCTCAAACTCAATCCCACTGCCACCCATCCCCCACCCTCCCTCCATTGCATTGATTTCTGCTGCTCCTTTCTGTTTTCCTCCCAGGGTCTTGTTAACGTCTCAGCAGTAGGATGTTCTTCCTTCCCTGTATGCTTGATCTCACACAACAGCTAGTATCTTTTTTCCTAAATTTGCTGTTGGATATATTGAATTTGTAGCATTTTAAGCTATGCATTATTCATCAGGTTTTGCAGAAGAGCACACTTGATCCTCTAGGCCACTACAAAAACTGGTATAACGGGGTCAGAAAACGGTCATTAAAATCCTGCAAAAAATTAGAAATGGTGTTATTTTTAGAAGGAAAGCGTGTGAGTTGCTACTGGCTGTTACATCTCATAAACTGAAGCACTTAATCCTTGTTTCCACTGCAGCGGTACAGAGGGTTGGGTCAGTATTGCGCACTTTCTGTAATGTGCTTCCATTATAAAATAAACGTCTCACGTAAACAAATCATTTACATTTACACATTTAGCTGACGCTTTTATCCAAAGCGACTTACATTGTTCGACAGTAATTACCAGTGTTACAGCCACTGGAGGCAAGGTGGGTAAAGTGTCTTGCCCAAGGACACAACGACAGTATGTCCCTGGGAGAGTGGGAATCAAACCGCCTACCTTCCGGTTGAAGGACGACTTCTCTACCCACTGAGCTACTGCCGCCTTACATAAATCATACCTTAGACAATTGAAAAGGAAGCTCATTTTGTTCTAATGATAACCAGTCACTTTCCAAGTCTCATTCCAAAGTTTTGTCCAAAGTGACTTGAAACAATAACAACCAAAAACAAGTGCAGATACTGTAAGATTGAAAGGCTCAACAAAAAATCTGTATTAATTCATTCAGTAACCTGTTGTTTCATTCTGAAATGTATTCAAGTATTAGAGTCATTCATAAAATAATAAAGAGCAAATCATGGAAAGTGCCAAAAAATTGCAAATAAATTTAAAGCTCAACAATACGTCAATTAATTGAATTTAGTTACTTGTTTAAAAAGTGAACAAAATGCATTCAAGTAGAGTTTTTACTTCATCGAAACTTATTCCTCATCATTACTGCTTTCCTCCATGTCCTCTCTGCCAATATCACGTCCTGCTAGGGTTGGGCGATATGGCCTCAAAATTCTATCACAATATACTGTAGGCTATCAAGGAAACAATAACGATAAGAAACAATATAAAAATACTGACAAATACTATAATCATTTTCTGTTTAAATAAATATAGCCTGTACTTTTATTTTAAATGAGTAGCAAAATGTTTAGCAATGCATTTACAACAGCAGCCTTCTAGATCATTATCAAACCTCATTTAAGTAAATGATATTAAGCAAAGACACTTTGTTGTGAGCACGCTCCTGCTCCTGCTTTCTATGTGTGCGTGTTTACAGGGCAGAGAGAATGTACGAGTTCCGTTAAGTTGGCCCCCCATCAAACGCAGATTGGCTCCAAAACTATCTAGATTGTTAAAAAAAATGTTTGTGCTGTTATGGTTTTTAAGATAGTAATGATTATTTTTATAGGTAGGCCTATATTTGGGTTCACCCTGGGCCCCTGAAGGTTCAGAAATGATCACAAGTTGTATGGTTTGTTTGTGCTAGTTTGTGCTGTAAAAAATATCACTTGTGCTCTTATGTTATGCACCAGCAGGGGGCCATTTGAATACAGACATTCCTCTAAAAATAATTATCAATATCTTAAAAAACATTAACAGCACAAACAATCAAGATAGTTTTGGAGTCAATCTGCATTTGATGGGGGGCCAACAACACAGAGGATTTGCAACACCCTCCATAAACAAGGCAGTAATGTCACACATTAAAAAAGGCTTCTGTGAGTTTCTTTTAGCTTATCCCCTGTATTTTTACCGATAAAATACTCATATTTTTTTAAGTGCACTGTGTGGGGTAGAGCCTGGTTTATTTAAAGTGTGGCCAAGATTCAGGTGCTATTACGAGAGCTATTACGCTCAAATGAATGCAGCGGAAACCCTGAAGTGGGTTTAAGCCGTTATTGAGCAAAAAGAGACAATAGTTTGGGCTGTATGTTGACTCTATACAAGTGCAGTGAGAGAGCAGAGAATGGAGGGTAGTTCTCATTAATGACTGCTTCATTATTCCTAATTGTTGCTGCTATCTGTCTGCTATAACATGATATTGTCAAACTACAGATTACATTCCCAGAAGAAATATACTGGAATTATTGTGAGCGATATAATATGGCAGTGCCCTACATCTTGCCCCAGCTAAGGCATTCTGATAAAATGTGCAGACCATCTCACTCACCCCGAGCTCACTTAGTAGTTTTAGGACATCATCCTTTTTTCCCTCCTTTACACAGTTTAGCATTGGAGCCAGTTTGGAGGTATCCCACCTCTCTGACTGCACTTCAAAACAATATGGTAACAAAAGTCACAACTACATAGCCTCTTGTAACCCACCTTGTCCCCATTGATAATCGCTAAATAGCTAATTTTAAATAAGCGAGAGGAGGAACAATGTTGAGCTGCTGCAGCTTTAAAGTCATAGCATTGCTTGTGTTGTCAATATGTATGGACAGTTAGATGTTTTTGAATAATTTCTTCATACTCAGATGGAAGCAGTATAGTGTCTTTTTCTTTTTTTCCTCCAAACAATCAAAGACATAGTCACGAGGCATAAAACTATGACCACGAACAGGAAAGGAATACTCCCTTAAGTTTTTGAATTTGAGTTTTTGAGTTTTCTAAGGGCAAAAAGCATTGAAACTAAACGTCATCACCTTAAAAACTCCAGAAGTCCAGATTCTTTTACTTCAAACTTTTTTTCAAGATGTCCTGGATGACTGAGAACCTTCACAGACATAAGCTCTTAATACTCACTGTGTTGACAATGTTGCTGTTTATTTTTTGTTCTGATTTTCTAACCATGTGTAAAGATGAATGTCCCATTTTGAGTAACACCACAATAGCGTAAAACATCAAACATACAGTGGGGGCAAAAAAAAAAACGAACATTTAGTCAGCCACCAATTGTGCAAGTTCTCCCACCTAAAAAGAGGAGAGGCCATCATAGGTAAACTACTATGAGAGACAAAATGTGTGAAAAAGGAGAGGCCATCATAGGTCATAGATATATATATATAATATGACTTTATTTGCAAATTATGGTGGAAAATAATTATTTGGTAAATAACAAAAGTTCATCAATATTTTGTAATATAACCTTTGTTGGTCAAACTTTTTCTGTAAGTCTCCACAAGGTTTTTGTATCCGGGATCTTGTTCTTTCGGTCATGACCCAAAGTTCATGACCATAGGTGAGAGTAGGAACGTAGATTGACATATGGTATATCGAGAGCTTTGCCTTACAGCTCAGCTCCTTCTTCACCACGACAGACCGGTACATCGACCGCATTACTGCAGAAGCTGCACCGATCCGTCTGTCAATCTCACGTTCCCTCCTTCCCTCACTCTTGAACAAGACCCCAATATACTTGAACTCCTCCACTTGAGGCAGGATCTCTCCACCAACCTTAAGGGAACAAGCCACCCTTTTCCGACTGAGAACCATGGTCTCAGACTTGGAGGTGCTGATCCTCATTCCAGTCACTTCACACTCAGCTGCAAACTGTCCCAGTGCACACTGGAGGTCCTGGCTTAATAGAGCCAACAGGACAACATCATCTGCAAAAAGCAGAGACGGGATCCTGTGGTCCCCATACGAGACTCCCTCCAGCCCTGGCTCCGCCTAGAAATCCTGTCTATAAAGATAATGAACAGGACCGGTGACAAAGGGCAGCCCTCCAACATTCACTGGGAACAGGTCTGAATTACTGCCGGCAATGCGAACCAAGCTCCTGCTCCGGTCATACAGGGACAGGACTGCCCTTAGAAAAGGGCCCCGTACCCCATACTCCCAGAGAACCCCCCACAGGGCGCCATGAGGTACACAGTCGAATGCCTTCTCTAGATCCACAAAGCATGGACTGGTTGGGCAAACTCCCATAAACCCTCCAGCACCCTAGAGAAGGTATAGAGCTGTTCCACGACTGGGACGAAAACCACATTTTTCCTCCTGAATCCATTCAAACTATTGGCCGCTTTCTCCTCTCCAGTACCCTGGCATAGACTTTTCCTGGGGAGGCTGAGGAGTGTAATCCCTCTGTAGTTGGAACACACCCTCAGGTCCCCCTTCTTGAAAAGAGGGACCACCACCCCGGTCTGCCAGTCTAGATGTACTGTCCCCGACCGCCACGCGATGTTGTAGAGGCGTGTCAACCAAGACAGCCCTACAACATCCAGAGACTTGAGTTACTCAGGGTGTATCTCATCCACCCCCGGTGCCTTGCCACCGAGGAACTTCCCAACTACCTCAGTGACTTAGGCCCGGGGGATGGACGAGTCCACCTCCAAGCCCTCTGCCTCTGCTTCCTCAGTGGAGGACATGTCGGTGGCGTTGAGGAGATCCTCAAAGTATTCCTTCCAATGTCCAACAATATCCCCAGTTGTCAGGAGATTCCCACCTCCACTGTAAACAGTGTTGGCAGGGCACTGATTCCCCCTCCTGAAGCGCCGGACGGTTTGCCAGAATTTCTTTGAGGCTGACCGATAGTCCTTTTCCATGGCCTCACTGAACTCCTCCCAGACCCGAGTTTAAGCCTCCACGACCATCCGGGCTGCAGTCCGCTTGGCCAGCCGGTACCTATCAGCTGCCTCATGAAACCCACGAGCTAACCAGGCTCGGTAGGTCTCCTTCTTCAGCTTGATGGCATCCCTTACTTCCGGTGTCCACCACAGGGTTCGGGGGTTGCTGCCACGACAGGCACCGGAGACTTTACGCCCACAGCTTCGAGTGGCCGCATCGCCAATGTAGGTGGAGAACATGGCCCACACTGACTCAATGTCTCCAACCTCCCTCGGGATCTGGTCGAAGCTCTGCCGGAGGTGGGAGTTAAAGATCTTTCTGACAGGGGGCTCCGCCAAACGTTCCCAGACCCTTCCAATACATTTGGGCCTGCGGAGTCTGTCCATTTTTCTCCCCCGTCATCGGATCCAACTCACCACCAGGTGGTGATCAGTTGACAGCTCCGTCCCTCTCTTCACTCGAGTGTCGAGTTCAGATGAAACAACTACAAAGTCGATCATCGACCTCCGGCCTAGGGTGTCCGGGTGCCATGTGCACTGATGGACACTGTTATGCTTGAACATGGTGTTTGTTATGGACAAACTGTTGCTAGCACAAAAGTCCAATAACAGAACACCACTCGGGTTCAGATCCGGGGGGCTGTTCCTTCCAATCACGCCCCTCCAGGTATCACTGTCGCTGCCTACAAGAGCGTTGAAGTCCCCCAGTAGAAAGATAAAGTCCCCGGTCGGAGCACTTTCCATCAACCCTCCCAGAGACTCCAAACCGGGTACTCTGCACTGCCATTTGGTCCGTAAGCACAAACAACAGTGAGAGATTTATCCCCAACCAGAAGGCGCAGGGAAGCGACCCTCTTGTTCACCGGACACATGGCGGCTGAGCTGGGGGGCAATGAGCAAGCCCACACCAGCCGCCTATCACCGCAGGCAACTCCAGAGTAGTGGAGAGTCTAGCCTCTCTCGAGGATTTGGGTTCCAGAGCCCAAGCTGTGCGTGGAGGTGAGCCCGACTTTCTCTAGTTGGTATCTCTCAACTTCCCGCACAAGCTCAGGCTCCTTCCTCACCAGCTTGGTGACATTCCATGTCCCTAGCACCAGATTCTGTGTCCGAGGGATTGGTTCGTCGAGGTCTCCACCTTCGACTGCCATCCAATCCACTTTGCACCAGCCCCTTACATTTCCTCCCGCATGTGGTGGGCACACAGGAGGTCAGCCCCACGTCGCCCCTTCGGGCTGAGGCCAATCCAGAACCTTAAAAATGCTTCTTACAAAGCCAATCCTTCGTTGCCCAGGCGGTGTGTTTGGGACCATTGTCATGCTGAAAGATCCAGCCACGTTTCATCTTCAATGCCCTTGCTGATGGAAGGAGGTTTTTACTCAAAATCTCATGATCCCATTCATTCTGTTCTTTAAACGGCTCAGTCGTCCTTGTCCCTTTGCACAAAAACAGCCCCAAAGCATGATGTTTCTACTCCATGCTTCACAGAAGGTATGGTTGGTTCCCTTTCGAGGGAACTCGACACTGCGTCGGGAAACCGACACTATGGGGAACGCCCTCAGTGTGACGGCTCTGAAGTATGAATGAAACTAGACCAATCCTGATTGGTGCAACGTAATGCCGTAGTACGTGCCGGCGTACCTGGAAGTATAAAAGGGGCGGCGGCTCACCACAGCGCTAGTTTTTTTGCTCTTCAGATAATTGCTCGAAGTGTGTGTTAGAGACAAGAGACCGTGATCCTTAGACAAGAAATGACGAGTGAACAGCTCAGACAGTGTGTGTAACCCTGCCCACGGTAAATGTCACGGGTAGGGACACGCACGCCATGTGTGTGATCTGTTTGGGAGTGCAGCACGCTCGGTCAGCTGGCTGTGGGCATGGTGAGGCGCCCCCCGCGGGCAAGCGGCTTAGATCGTGGGGGTCGCAGCTGGAACTAGTTGATGAGACTGCTGAGGCATTGTCTCAATCACCAGACAGTTCCAAGGCCTGTTCTCCCCGTGCAGAAGCCCGCAATGAGACTTCTTCTGCACGGAGAAAGGGGCCGGGGCTGGAGCTATCCACATCTGAGGTTGTGGATGTGCTCAGCACCGAGGCGGGTGACGCTGAGGCTCACGCGTTCCCTTATTTGCCCGCTAAATAAGCAGAGAGAAAGAAGAAATCTGAGGCCCGTTCTCCTTGTGCAGAAGCCCGCGATGAGGCTTCTTCTGCACGAGGAAAGGGGCCGGGGCTGGAGCTATCCACATCTGAGGAAGTGGATGTGCTCAGCACTGAAGGGGGTGACGCTGAGGCTCACTCGTTCCCTCATTTGCCACCGGCCCCAGCCATCATTAAGACTCCGCGTGCAGAAGCCCGCGATGAGGCTTCTTCTGCACGAGGGAAAGGTCCGGGGCTTGAGCTGTCCACATCTGAGGTTGAGGATGTGCTCAGCACCGAGGCGGGTGATGCTGAGGAAAAGCTCACGCGTCAAGCGGGGTTTGCCAATTTTCACAGCTGACTGTGAGCACTGTGAAGCACTCCCCGTCAGAGTGCTGCGCTCCCGCCTGGCCGTGTTTGACGGAGCTGGCCAGGCTTGCGCTCCCCGCGGGGCAGGCCACGCGTCCGCCGAGGCGACGTAATACACGGGGATCGCAGCTGGAACTAGTTGATGAGATTGGGACTGCTGAGGCAATTTTCCCAATCATCATCAGACAGTTATGTTGCCCTTCCTCCACGTGCAGAAGCCTTTGATGACGCTTCTTACACGAGGGAGGGGGCTGGTGCTTGAGCGAGAGAGAGAAGAAAATCCTCAGCACCGTGGCGGATGACTCCAAGGTTTACTCATCACCTCACGTGCCCGCTTAGGAGGAGCTCATTAAGGCGGTGCTTTCTGCAACACAGAAGCATGACAAAACAAATATAGAGCGATGGATTGTCTCTCCGGGTCACCAGGAGACAGGCCACGGGGCGGCTCACCTCCTGGTGGCCACGGAGGGGCATTTAGGAAAAAATGCCAAATCTGTCGGGCATCAGGGACTAGGATAAAGGTTTCCTCCTGTGTGCTCCTCTTTCGCCTTCTGGCCTGCTCAGCGATGCCGGTTTTACGGTCGTTGGCAGGGTTCGGGAGGCGAGGAGGCAAACTGCGGGGTTCCTGCAGTTCATCCCTCGCCACTCCAAGCCAAAAAGGGGCTGATTCTAAAAAGGACCGGCCCCAGCCATCATTGAGCTCCTCGTAGCGTCGCCAGAGCCCCTCCCCATGGAGGCGGCGTTCTCGCACAAAGCCGGTTCAGCAGAAGGGCGACTTCAGGGCCATCCTTCAGGCTACAAAGGCTTTGGGGAAGAGATCTTGTCTGTAGTAAGGACCTCTGAGGGCTCCCCCCCATACCCACTGGGGAGAAGCGACTGAGGTGTTTTTTCTATGCGGAGCCCTCTGAAAAGGTGATGTAAGGCCCCTCCATCTATGACGCTTTGGGCCACATCAGTTGCCAGCGCGCACGCGACCTCGATGGCGTGCGCACGTTGAACAATAATAGATGGCCTTTCCCTGCCAGGCGGCCACTTCAGGGGGGGTCAAAAACAGTATTCAAACACCCGAGGTCAGCCCCGAGAGGCTGAGTTCAATGGGCAGGCTCGGGTTAGGGAGCAGGAAGTACACTTCCTTCTGGTACAGGAGGCATGGGTTCCTCCGTCAGAAGAGGAGGTGGGGCTCTACAGCCGGTACTTTATAATCTGAAATTAGATCTGAGGTATTTGAACTGGTCTCTGAGGAGGTTCAGGTTCAAAATGCTGGGAAGCAATACCTATTATCGTGAACCAAAACCGGTCTGAGGACGGGTTTGCCACGATAGATCTGAAAGACGCATACCTCCACATTTCTATTAGTCCTTTTTACAGGAAGTTCCTGAGGTTTTGCTTTCAGCGGCGAAGCATTCCAGTATCGGGTTCTTCCATTCGGCCTAGCTCTCTCCCCTCGCATGTTCACCAGGTGCATGGATGCAGTCCTGGCTCCATTCAGACTCCGGGGCATCCGTGTACTGAATTATATCGATGACTGGCTCATTTGGACCCAGTCTCGAAAAATGGCAGGGCGGCAACGAGATGTCGTCCTTGGCTTTATTTTAGAGCCGGGGGTTGAGACTAAAGACAGAGAAGAGAGAGTTGAGGTCCTCCCAGAGGACCACACTCTGGAGGACCGGTGTGGGACCCAATGACAATGCATATGTCACCAAAACGCATCAAGAAAAGCCATACTGGCGTTGGTCTCCAGTATAAAGCTAGGCCGCAACATCACTGCAAAGCAGGTTTAAGGACTGCTGGGGCTCAGGGCCCAACGTAATATATATTGGACCGCAATATATGAGACCCCTGCAGTGGTGGCTGAAAGCCAATGGGTTGTCCCCGAGGGGGACCCATTCAGGCTGTTCAGGATAACACGCAGATGCCTTTGTGCCCTGTCAACCTGGAAGACGACTTGGTTTCTGGCCCAAGGGCCAGTGCGGGGAGCGTCATGTCGCTGGGAATTCGTTTTGACAGACACCTCCCTGGGTGGGGCGCGGTCATGGACGGCCTCTTTTTCCAGGGTCTGTGGCAGGAGTGGCATGTTCTATGGCACATAAACTGCCTGGAAATGTTTGCTGTGTCCCGGTACACTCCAACGATATGTCGGTGGTGGCGTACCTAAACCATCAGGGGGTCTGAGATCGCGCCGTTTTTACAGACTGGCGCATCAGATCCTCCTATGGTCCCAGGAGACCATAGGAGGATCAGAGAGATGTATGTTCCTGGGGACCAGAATTAAGGAGCAGACATCCTGTCGAGGCAGGGGCTGAAAGGCAAGGGGAATGGACACTTCATCCAGAGGTGGTGAAGTCTATATGCGACAGGTATCCCTGTCAAAAACATTTTGTGTTTTCCTGCACACATCCAACCCCGTGGGATTCGGATGCCATGGTTCATATGTAGCTGAGACTGCGTCTGTGTGCAGTTTCCCCGATAGCGCTGCTCCCGGGAGTTCTAGAGAACACTGCAGACCCCCCATGGCAGATCCCTTTGAGGAGGGTCCTGCCGTCTCAGGCCCCAGCCAGAGAGCTGGAAGCTTTGAGTCTGACCCCTGAGGGGGCTCAGTAATTATAAGATGGCCCGCCGGCAAGTGTAGTAGAGATCATACTCAGTTCCAGCGCTCCTTCCACGAGAGGGCGGTTAGAAAAGAAGCGGCGTGACTGCAATTGTGGCATTTCACGCCGCTGTAAGTGAGGGGCCTCTGAGGAGGCACTCTTCAGTCGTACGCTTTCATCGTGGTAAATGGAGGATGAGACCTGCGACTCATCCCAGAGTCCCAACGTTGGACTTGGCGGTGGCACTGGAAGGGTTGGCGGTGGCCCACTTCCAGCCACTTGAATCGACAATATATCGAGGTGTGGCGTTTAAGATGGTGCTGCTCCTTGTGATTACCTCGCTTAAGAGGTTGGGAGGGACTCCAGGCCCTGGCTATAACACCAATTGGCCTGGAGTCTGCCCCCAGAGGGGTTAAGACCATCTTGCATCTGAGGCTGGGCGGCCTACGGTCTTGCAGGTATTGCATCCTCCGCGGTACGTGTCGGCTGAAGAAGCGAGACTTCATTTGCTCTGTCGGGTCCAGAGGTTTGATGATGGTAGCCTTTGTTAGTTTGGTCCCAGCTCTCTGCAGGTCATTCACTAGGTTCCCCCATGTGGTTCTGGGATTTTTGCTTATCGTTCTTGTTAACATTTTGACCCCACAAGGTGAGATCTTGCGTGGAGTCCCAGATCGAGGGAGAATATCAGTGTCTTGTATGTCTTCTATTTTCTAATAATTGCTCCCAAAGTTGATTTCTTCACACCAAGCTGCTTACCTATTGCAGATTCAGTCTTCCCAGCCTGGTGCAGGTCTACAGTTTTGTTTTCAAGCTGCCTCACTGTCTCGTGTGTGCTGCTGGTGAGAGCTTGTCTACGACAGGGGTCCCCAAACTTATTAATACCACTTTTGAAATCATCAGTGTTGTTACAGACCATTTACTTTGCTCTACTAATCTAACAAAACACACCAAAATTTTGAGTCAGTGGGAGCCCTGTGCTTTAGTTGAGATCTCTGAATATTCTGTTTTGACATCTTATCCAGAATGTTGTGGCATTTGAATACTCAAATTATTATAGTTTTCAGGCCACCATCATTTACAGTGTCAAGCAGTTGGTCTTTCTCATGCACAAATAGGACCAATTCACCTGGCTGCTTCACAAATTGTTAAATCCAGAGCCACACAACACATTTTCTTAGCCCGCGGAGGGGGCCTTCGCTGCTTGGGGAGCCTTATAAAGCACCAGACCTGAGCTCCAGAGCCACAGAACACATTTACAAAGCCAATAAAGGGGACTTAATTTTCGGCAGTCTTCTCCACCACCACCAACACTTACTTAACAAGAAACATCCCCTGTTTGGGGTTCCACAGAGCTCTATTCTCAATAGATTTTTTTTTCTTTTCTAACAACAACCTTTCTAACTTTCTGAAAAAGGTGTTTTTGCTGAATTTCAAAATGATTTAGAATAAAAGTCCTATTAAATTACTAGTTTATGTTTGAATCCATCTCACCTTGATCTTCAGTATCAGTGCTGATTTTAGGAGTGCAGTGTTTTTATTGATTTAATTGATGAAATTGGCTTCCATCAGCTTCAGCAGTCATTTACTTTACTGCTCACGGGGAGAAAGGCACTTTAACGCCCAAGGAGCAGTCCTACCTTTGGAAATATACCATATACAGAAAGTTCTTAGTTTCTGCACGTATACTCATTGTCGATTCTTATGAGTCATTCTAGCTTTATCCTGGACTTAGTACAATCACAAGGATGAAACAGACAATACAAAATTAGCAACATTAGCAAAAGCATTATATATGTTCCCTTCAGCCTTTACAAACCAATTCTTTAATGATTTGAATGAGAATGTAATTCGGCTTTATATTTTAAGAAAACACTATTAATTTACAACTAGTTATTAATAATAACAAGTAGATCAATAATTAAAAATAAATCAACCAACTGAGTTAGGATCCCCCTAGACCAGGTTCAAATCTCAGACAGGTGTTTTGCCCAATGTCATTTCCATCTCTCTCGCCCTGCTTCCTGTCTACGGTCAATAAATCCAAAAAAGGCGTAAATAATATCTTAAAAAAAATAAATCAATTGAATTTAATTAAAAAATTGTAACAACCTTAATGCATGATTAAACTGCAGGCAGTGTAGTGGGGTATAGGGTTCATTATACTGTATGCCATACCTCAGTGCACATGTATGTTGTAGTTAGAGAATATCATGAAAAGTCTCAAGAATTAAATATGCTAATTGAAAAACAAATTAGAATTTCCATCAATTTGTTTGATTATGCCACACAGTGGAGCTGACACAATATAAATGTGCAAACAGAGCTTTCATAATAAAGTATACTGTTAGACTCCTAGAATGTAAAATCTGTCACACCCACTCCCAAACTCCTGCCATAGTTTATCTTGCTTTATGCTCTGCTTCACTTTCCTTATTCATTTTGTTGCGTTCGGGGTGATACATTGCTATAGTGAGTGGATTTATGAGCACGCAGTAAATGAGTGGAGCCACAGCATGTTAGAGAGAAATGACAGAGTGCAGTTGTGAGTGGGTGTCTGAGCAGGATGTGGACTGAGGGGAAGTTCAGCCCTGTTGCCATGACACTGTTACACACTTCACTATTTATATTCTCAAAGGCCAGCCAGAGACTAATCATATGTTATATTATATGTTCTTTATAAATGATGTCAGAACTATAGATAATTACCATCTGTCTGTTCATATGCTCAAAAATAGATCTGTCTGAACATAAAAGGAAGCAACAGAAGTTTTGTTGATTCATTCATCCAGGCGGGGCGATATGGCCTAAAAATTGTCATAATACAGGCTATTAAGAAAACAATAACAATATAAGAAACAATATAAAAACATGACCTATACCATAATAATTTAATAATCTGTTTAAATAAATATAACCTGTATTTTTATTTTAAATGAGTAGCAAAATATTTAGCAATGCATTTACAACAGCAGCCTTCTAGATCATTATCAAACCTCATTTAAGTAAATGATATTGAGCAAAGACAGTTTGTCTGCTGGGAGCTCCATGGTAACACTCAGAGGGAGGGGCTACTAAATTTTGATAAACTAGCTACACAACATAAACAAAAATTTCTCTCTTTTTCTTCTCTGTGCTGTGTGTGTAATGCTTTGCTGGGCGGTGCTCATAGATTGTAAATAAACATAGATGTAATTCGCCCATTGTTCCCCTATTCACCGATATTGTCGTTATGAAAGAGAAACGGACGGCGGTATATCGTTGTATTTCGCCGTATGGCCACGCCCTTACTTGAGCGACTTAGGGGTGCTTGGTTGCATGGCACCACTGAGTCACGTGATGGTACAACAAACACACAGGAGGGGGAGTAAAGTGAGCCTGCTCTGCTCTTTGACAGCAGCAGACAAACGCTGTCAGGCAGCATCTTTATTAACCCACTGCAGTCGAAAAATCACAATCACAGTCACATCACAAAATACTTTTTTATCTTATTCCCTGTATATCCCCTCAAATATCTCAATACACTATTAGATATATTATTATAGAGAGTTACAAAAAAAATGTGTATCAGTCACCTTAATTCTGACCCTCACAGTCACAACCAGTAGAGTACCACTTTTATGTGCATTTCATCTTCTTCCAGTTCACATCACCATTTGTCATTAGCATTTTATCATTTACACAGACTAATGTCTAATGTAACTCCACCATTTCCTGTAAAACTAAGGACTCTGTTGGCAACTGTCTCATCTTTGCGCCAGAATAAAAGCTCTTTCTGCTGATTCTCTATCACACTGGCTACATTTTCACTGCCATTATCAGTCTTTACTTCACTGCTCAAAAAAACAAAAAAACAAAGCTGAATGGAGACGGTTACATCCTTCTGCTCAATTCCACTATGGCTGTATTTATGTTTGGAGCACTGCGTAGCTGGTTTTTATTAAACTGTCTGCATTGGCATTGCCATTGGCCTGTCGGATATGGCAGGAATCCTTGGATGTGATGGAGTATTTGTTTTGTGGGGGCTCGTGCGGTTGTAGTTGTTCATAGGGCTGTCACAATGACTTTTTTTTGTTGGGCAATATACAGTATTGCACCAGAATTAATTGCAAAAATTGATATAATTGCGATGGTAAAACCAATTTATGCTGCAGTGTTTCATGGACAAAGTACCTTGGTGTGGTGGACAAAGCTCACATGACCCATTTTAGGGGGGTTGGAAGCAGGGAGTGGGAAAAGTACAGTATAGTCTACAATATCTTACTGCAGAGACTAAATGCATATACAATATTTTAAACTCTTTTATTTTCTCTGCTTTTAAGCTGAACTGTGGACCTACAATAACAACAGAAGGATGAGGGATAATTTAATATTCTATATTAATACAGGGCTCTAGACTAACTTTTTGCACTGGTGCACCTTTATTTCTTATTTGAGTGGATGTTAAAAAATGTAGGTGCACTTAAATCTTTTAACATCCACTCAGGGACTAATGGAAGTGTGAGATACAGTATGTGTTCAGCTGGATCCAAATCTTTTTATTTTTTTATTTTTTGTTCTCCCTTTTATTTATTACTGTCATTTTGTGTAATTTTCTTCTTTGCATTCCCCTTGGCATTATTGTATTGTATTTGGCAGATTTGTTTTTATTTACATACCTGCTCTTTTTTGATTAAAAAATAAATAAAATAACATTCAGACACACTAAATAGTAATGTAATACTTTATCCAGGTCATCTTGAAGAAAAGGTTAAAACAAAAGCATCTGGACTAACTTTTCAAGATGAAGACGTTTCGTCTCTAATTCTAAGAAACTTTGAGTTTGTGATGAGTTTGATTTGACTCTGCTTCAACTATTACACTCTTCTATAAATATCTGATTAAGCCACAGTTTTTAAAAACACTGCTCTAGAGCCTCAGCTTCTTATACCTAACTTTTATTGTTCACTGTTGATGCTGCTGCAGTAAAACACCACTTTGCGCACATTTGTTTACATTTGTGAGAAAGCGGTGGTCTGCGATGGGCCGACGTGTGGGAGGCCGTCTCAGCTGGAGCATGTAATCATGGCTTTACACTCATTAGCTTTGATTTAGGATTCTCACCTCACTCCAATCCAGGGGCTTGGTGGCTAATCTGTGAGGAAGAGTTAGCTTCAGGTTTGTGGAGGCCGACATCAGGACGGCCAGAGACCAATCTGGGCAGTATTACATTTAAAAGGTGATTTCAAGCATGGTGCAATAAATGTACCCATGTTGTGGTCGTAGCAACATTATCCAACCCACTAATAAAATATGTGGAAGTTATGTCATTTAGTAGAGCGATAATTCATTCGGATTCCATCTCAAATAGAGGTTCAATGTCTTCAACCCTTATCAGGGTTTTAAAGTGAGTATAAAATGCCGGCCAGGACTAACACAACAATGCCAGAAAATCGTTGACCTTACTTACTTAGTTATAGAAGTTCGATGGTGCTGAAGAAAGGTTTTTCATAATGACACCAACCATCTTCATTTCTCTGTTATATAAATTTTTTATGCCACAAATTTTCTTAATATATTGTGGTATAATTTTTAGGCTATATCACTTACACCTACAGCATCTGCAGGTTGAACACCACAGGGATTTTAATTTGCAGAACTAGCAGGAAATCTTGTCTTTATGATCCGCTGGAGTATTTTTATGACACAATTTTGTGGTAATGACTGTTCTATTTACTTCCTGTGGGAGATGCACTTACATCATTATAGGGGCTTTTCGATGTAAAGAGGTTGAATTACAAGTACAGTTTCTGTATGTAAAATATATGGTCTGATTTAAATATCTTTTTGTTCTTCAGCAGCTGGGTTCCTTGTTGTTCCACGTGCTTAGTCCAAAGTAGGGCTGGGCAATGATAAAATGATATCTTCATATATTCATCCATATCTCAATATACAAAAACTCTATATCTAATATACATATATACAAAAACTCTATATCTAATATACAAACACTTTTCATTTCAAGGGCTTTAATTCAGATTTAAATCTATTTAAAACATATACAGTTTATTATTTTTATGTTTTTTTTTATCTGAAATTGTAGCTTATAAATATCTTCAAGACTTTTGTTGGTATAAATTATGGCAAAACTCAGCAAGGCGGTAAATGAGCATCATATCAATAAATGACTAGTTATTATTTATTCAAAAAAATTTTTCAATAGGTTTCCATATGACTGTCATGTGTCTCCTCAAACCTGCCAAACTAAATCTTTTGTCATAATTTATTTATTTTTAATTAGGCCTATAATACAGAATTATTATCAACTGTAAAAACTAACGCCCCAAGGAATCAGTTATTTTCACGAGGGCCATTTTCTTTTGTGACATTGATTAGCTTCTGATATCTGATAAAAAAAAAAAAAAAAGAGATGCCTCTCTCAGACAATGCTCAAAGTCAACAGGACCTCAAGGCTTTAGCTGAGCAAACTCTTGTCCACGTCTCTCTGACCTCAGCTGGTACACAGAATAGAGTTAGATTATACCTGTTTCTGTTCGCGTTTAGCTCAGTTTGAGAGTCAAAACAATGCCTGATTTGATTTAGCATTAGTTTTGAAACTGCAGCGCGGATTTGGCCGGATTATGAATTATATATCTGAACACAAATGGGTTGTTGAAAAAAGTTGGAGCACTGGATTTTGTTCCAGATAATGACAGCAAGAGTCAGTGTTTTGAATGGATTATCAGAGCAACAAAACAAGAACACGCTGGTCTAGACATTACTGGATTTAGTAAGGATTGAATGGCTTAAGGTTAATTATAGATTTACCATAAAAATGCAGAATATAATATGTATGTAAGTTTTAATGCCTTCTGCCCTCTGTCAAACATCCGGCGTCAAATATTCTTCTTACTTTTTTCTACTATTTACTATTTTTCTAAGGTTTAATTTTTTTGTCTGCCATTTTTGCAGAGGACAGCAAAAAAGACAAACCACTAAACATTTTAATGCTGTATTTGAGCGTTCTATTTGAAAGCTGAAGTGATGTATTATGTACATGCCACACACGCTCAAAAATTAAACCTAAATGTAAAATCAAATCTCATCCAAATGAGACTTCAAAATGAAAGTATTTGAAAGTTTAACAGGCCTGGTCTTTCATGTTTTACTGCCATAAAGACAAAATATGGAGAGGCAAATATTTTCTGATACGGTGCGACAGGTTTTTGAAAGCATTTTGTCTTGACATAGAGCCTAAATGCTGGTTTACAACAATATATACCACACAGATCTGGTGTTAGCTACAGCTGACAAGGATAAAAATCTAATGTCATGTTCTGTGCACCCTATTGCATTTTGTTTATCACCGAGACCAGTGTTTTCAGCATTTATCATCGCCTCCCTGCAGAGCCCCCTCCAACAACGGCTCAGAGCTCTGTCACCTTGATGCACATGGAATATTATTGGTACCGAATTAAAATGTCTTAGAAAATTGTATTTTTGCCTGATATATATTTTGTTTGAATATATATTTTACCTTTGGTCAAAAAGGTTTAACCAAAACACGGAAAAATTGTCAATATAATTTCACGTGAAATACATAAATTCTGCATTTTTAAGTGGAGGAATAGAAAATAATGTAAATGATATGACTCTTAATGAGAAAATGTTGAGAAATGTTTTAAAAAATGAAGAGAGGGACCTCATGCATTATAAAAGCTGATGAATTGTTTGAACTTGATCAAGATATGCTCAGAAACAAATATTCTGAATAACTAAAGCTCAGAGAGTTCAAAGGCAGGGTGCAGACCTGTGAACGACCTCATTAACAGGCTGCAGATGACTATTAACAGCCTCTGAAACAGTGCCCTCTGGTCCACAGAGGAGTATGCTTTGTGAGTGTGGCAGGTGCAGGAGGTGAGAATTGCTGTTAGGCTCTAAAAGTGGGCATCTTTACTGTCTGCTCCGCTCATAGATCCCAGAGCTCTGTGAACATGAGACTTTTGCTGCGTTCTTTGTTGCCCGTCAGCCCTCTGGCTCTAGGCATGTGTTTGAAACTCTTACCTCGAGGAGAAATATGTATCATGACATGAGTTTGTTGCAAGTATCTTGTTCTCAGACAAAACGGACATCCAAAACCTGACCAAGACCACAACTATTAAACACCTCAATCTGCCTTCGCTACAAAATACTTGGTATAAAGCCCCCTGTAAGATTACATATCACTCTCTGACACTATGTATACACTTTCTGTCATGGCCAAAGGCCCAGAAACAGGAAGACTCCAGCGCTAATTCCAGACACAGGCAAAGAGTTAAAAAAAAAAAAAGTTTATTTAAATGACAAAGTAACAAAACAAAAACCAGAAAAAGGAATAACCAAGGCGAAGGTCCGAGCAGGAATAATTCAGGACATTATTGCAAGGAAAAACCGGCTAGGAATAATAGACATAAAATACAAGAAAAGCAGGCAAGGAATATTCACTGGACCACTAGGAACACAGACCAGACTCACGGTTAGGGAGACGACAACCTGGCACAGAGCACACAGACCAACAGGTATATAACGACATCGACAACAAGGGACAGGTGAACCACAGTAGGGCGGAGCAGGTAATCACATGGGGGGAAAGACACAAGGCAGGAAGTAAATCATAAAACACAGACAGGGGTAAGACATTTCAAAATAAACCAGGAACTCAAATATCATCTTAAAACAAAATCAAATACAATAATAAATATTACATCAGAAACAAACAAACCCATAGAAAGCACCAACAAAACAGCCTATATAAACAGATGTTAAACCTAGGGTTTAAACCTAGGGAGTGCAGAGTGTTTGGAGGTCAGGGGTTCAATCCCCAGGCTGTCTGACCTTTCTATGTGAAGTCAGCATGTCCTCCCCATGTTAACATGTTTTCTCCAGGTGCTCTGGCCTCTACCCATTGTCCAAAGGAATGTATGTGTAGGGCTAAATGGTCTGTTTATATATATATATATATATAGAATATACGTATTTGTTATGCACAAATTTCCCAATAACATTCCCTTTGATCAAGGTCTCAACAACATTTTAAACACTGGGCTATATACCTGTCACTACATAAAACAGTGACAAGGTGATGGTTGTGTGTTGTCATTTGTGCATTTAGAAACTCTGTGTAGCAGGAATTGGCTAAGAGCACGGTAACTCTTTGCAAATAAAAATGAATACTATGTTCAACAACAGGCAGCCATTATATGCTTCAAAAATAAATGTCAAACAAAAGAGAAAAAAGGGCAACTTAAGGTCTGTGAGAGCTTTGGGTAAGTCCCATTAGGTTTAGCATAAGTTTGTTTGCATTCCACTTTGAAATAATATTCCAATATGCACTTATTCTCGTTTGCCATGTTTTCTGACACGTTGAGATATTTGTCACAGGGAATTGGTCAAGGATTGGTCTTTGATCCTCTCCCACTTGACTACCGAGTTAAAGTTGTTGGATTGTGTGCACAGTGTGGCCAGAGCTTAATGCTGGACATCAAGTGCTTGGATTTTATAACTGTTCACTGGAATCTCCATTGTATCATACACTGGTCTGGGTCTTGACCAATCACCAGTGCAGTGCGATGCCTGCTGCTGCCTGGGGTCTCTAGTGTTTGCTCCCAGCTCTTTCATATCCAGCCTGGCTCTTATCAGTGCTGGGGGCTCGGCAGCAGATCAGCTTCAACATGGCTGCTGCGCGCTGCTGTAAGCCACTCGGTTAATCACAGTCCACAAAGCTAATGTGTGTGCAGATCAATGCCTTCACAAACACTATATTAACAACCATGTGGATTGAAAGCTAAGATTTGTTGAGCCCTTTGTCTACACCGTTGCTTTGGCTCGGACTCTCTAAATCCAAACTCAAACTAGTCAGAGACACTCAGAACATTTTCGGTATAATTGCCTATGTTCTTTTGTGCTGTCATAAATGGACCCTTTCCAAGAGTGCCCTATTAAAAAATTATTGAAAAATGGTGACCAGAAACCTAGCGGCTACTCAGATTTCTCCAGAGGATATTTTGTGGTTCTGTGCTAGTGCTGCTACAATTAAATACATCCATATAATGAAGTAAATCTCATTTGGTAGAGGGAGAGTGCAGTGGGCCCATCAGCAGTTGTCACATATCTGCGCTGCACCTATCGATTGGCTGTTCAGGGCTGTCGGAATAACAGATGGCCGAGTTCTTTAAGATGGGGCTTTCCCTTAAACCGCTCCACTCCAAGGGGTATGTGCATGTGTGTGTTTGATGTAAAACCCAGCACACAGCAGATTTATATCACTTTCATAAAGTTGATTTATATCAGGTAGACAGTCAGTGGTTCTGAGTGTGAAGTGTGCAGGCCTGATGCAGTCAAATGAAATACATTGTTTGGCACCAACTAGTGGAAGCTTGCTTGTGAAAATAGAAATTGAAAAAAATGCATTATTTATTGTGCTGTAGGGATTCAAATTCAAAAAGGAAGATAAGGAATCGAAATAATGGTGCTATAATGAGAACGATTCAATATAAGCTGCATGTGCCTCGAGGGTCATAGCGACTAAAATCACAAATTCAGCATAAACAACATGGTTTTGGCGAGTGTTACCCAACTGACTATGTGTGTGCTGTCAGAGAGTGGGTAGAGTACATTGGCGTGTGGCCTCATTATTAGCTTTTCCATTCTTATGAACATTTAGGGAACACCAGCATAATGATTTGCCTGAAGAGTTTATTATACAGATTGCAAAATCCACCAAAACTATATTAAAACTACATTAATTTTCTTTCCATCCCCCTGTAATATTTTGGCTTGTAGCTCTCACTTTATCATTAGACAAATGCCATCGAGCAATAATCTCCACCTCAATAAACATCACTTGAAAGCATTGCCAATATTTATCCGTTTCACTTTGCTTCCCTTTTCTCTATGTATGTCTTCAGTTTTTTTTGTTCATTAGTGTAACGTACATAGCCAGTGCTGGAATAGACAGTTTCTCTATATTTTCAGCAGCCATGTATTCAATTATGACAACAGGGCTGGCTGTAAACGCATGTAGAAGTTAATTACAATACAATATTATATCAATTAAGTTTCTATCATTTATCCTAAATAGAAAGTAATCTATGTATTAACAATAATAATATAAATCAGTGTGCAATGGAAGAACACAGACAGATGTGAAGAGCCAATTTTAAAATAAAAGCAAATTTTAGCACATTAATGAAATTAAATCATAGTTCATTATATCAATAAATTGTTACATTCATAGTGAAGAGATAGAAGTGGTCTTGACAAAAGAAAAAAGCCTAGATGACATTTTAAGGTCTTTTTTTTACAGTTTATTTCCATTAAAAAAGTCTGTGTTTTGTGATTAAACGGTTTTCCTAAAATACAAGAAAATTTAAATTTTCTAACCCAGTGTTTAAAGAAAAATACACATCACCATTCTTGATGTAAACATTATACAAAAGGTAAAGTAACAAACAAACACATAAAGCTTGTGGCCAGGTTTTGAAAAAATTCATGAAAGCCACACCTTGTTAGCATTGTTGCTCCATCTTCTAATGGTAAATAATACAGCAGCCAACATACTTGAGCAGATCTGAAGTTGTAGATGATATACTGTATATGTCTTTTATGAAACACACTATAAAAACGAATTTTGCTTTTGAAGGAGATCAGTGAATTTGGATGTGCAGTTTTTTACTTTTTCATTTTTTTTTCACATTTAGTGAATCACCCCAATGAGTTTACAAAATTTTGAAAATTTCTGGCAAATTCTGCTTTCTGGGAATAATTTCTAATATTATATTTCAAAACCAATTATTTTACAGAAATCCAACACCTTTTTTGTGTATTATCTCTTTTATCTCCTTGACTTTGTTAATTTTTTTTAATGAATAATTTTAAAATTCCTTTCTTTTTATTAAATGTCCTGGAACGTCATAAAAATACTCCCCAGGAGAAAGGTGTCTGCAAAATTTTATGTATTAATTCAAATTTTTTTGTATGTGGGTCTGTTATTTTGATCACTTAAACTACTTAAGCTGGTTTTATTGCACCTTTTAATGTAGGTCTTTAAAACAATACTTTTGTTTTCTTCCTTAAAATCCTTGTTTTGGTCCCTTTCTGAGATACTGTCCTGGAAAGTCCTGAAAAACTCTCTCCTTGGCTCTGACACTTTGTTTATGTTCCACTTATTGACTTTTTTAAAACCGCGGCAATGGATTGGCCACGCTCCTAATGTCGCCTGAGAGAGCAGCTCAGGCCCCGCCCACCCAGACCACAGGAACACACTGGCTGTAAAGAGCCGGCCAAGGTTGCCACGGCGACGCCAGAGATAATTTGCATTCCACCAGTGAGCGAGGATTGTTTTGGACAGAGAGGTTTTAGATTCAGGGTGGAAAGAGGCACATAGTTCATCTTGTAGGCTAGTGTCAGATGAAGGGTGGGGTTCAGAGGCTGACAGAGAGAAGGCAAATGTTTTTTAAGGATCTAATAATTAATATAAAAAAAAATGGGGCCCTAATTCTGAAGTCTTACTTAGGGCGTTTTTGCTCCAAGGTCCGCACTAAGAACTCTAAAATTGATTCAGTATTTGTTAGGTTCTGTAACTTTTGGTTTTTACACTAAACTGTTTAAAAGCGGTCTATTGGTACTCGGTAATCAGACTGGAGTAGGTCCTATAGAGACATGTTATTATTAATATTGAATTAATACAAACAACTGAAATTGAAATGCACTGTTGAAGACATGATTTAAATCACTATTACGCAATTTAGGAAACTGTTGGCTTCACAGGAGGTATCTGAAAAAAATGAGCCTTACAAAACCTAAAACTACATTATCTGTGTGTTTTATGTGTTTTTAAACCTGACTGATATCCTTCATTTGCTTTTCTTCATGTGTTTAATTGCGCATACTAGGGCTGTGCAAATAATCAATAATTTTGGTTCCCAACAATCATGAAACCTACTCTATGTAATCTAGAAAAAAACATTATTTAGTCACATTCTGTTTTGAACGTTAATTTGGCCTGAACACATTTAAACCGCATGGCAAGACTTGTTTTCCACAAGATTGTGGAAGGGCACTACATTGTTGAGCTTATTTTTTATGTTATTTATCTTAATTATTATTTCTGTACATTTTTCATGCTTTTTTTTATACGTTTGAATATATTATTTATTTTAAGGAGAGTTCACCGTTTTCAATAAATCAAGCATATATCCAGAAGATCTGGTTCAAACGCAGAAGGGAAAGTCTAAACGTCTGTACTAAACAGTGCAGCCATGAAAGCCCCCTTATTTACCCAACACTCAATCATAATTTTGGATTCCCAGTCTGAATCTTTATACATTTTGACTGAACACTACTGCTCCCGAAGCCAATGTGTGACTCATCTGGCCCCTTATTTTGAACACACCCTTACATGACAATATTCATACTTCTCTACTCTGGCTTCACTCCATTTTTAAACCACGACCTGTCTCTGATACTAAAGCACAGATAAATGTGTGTAATAAACAACAAGTCTCACTGATTGAATTCATCTGCATGTTCTATTTTCTGTGAGGTTGGGACTGGGTGGAAAGAGAAGAAAGAGAAGAAGAAAAATAAGTAGAAAGAGGAGGAAGCTTGCCTCTGGCTTTGCTCCGAGACATAGTTTATCTAGAAACACCCAGCTGTCACACTCCCGTAAAGTATTGAGAATTGAGGGAGCTTCCAAGTGCTGTGGTATTTAGCACAGAAATTGTTTTGGAAGATGCTCCCGGTCTCCTTAATCCTGTTTGGTTTGTTGTTGTTGAATCTTTGCCTGACAATTTGTGGCTACGTCCGAGTCATGTTTGTGTCTTCTTTATGCAAATACAGTGGCCGTTCCAGTCCAGTTGTTGAATACTGGACCTTTGCGGATGTTTAACAACACATAAATAATGTCACGTAATCTGCAGCATTGAATGCTTTCTTGGTCTGAATTTATCAGATTAGAGGCAGTCAAAATCCCTGCAAATTAAAGTGCATCTGTCCAATTTTAATCAAGTTGACCCTCAGAGCAGCAAAGGTTGGCTCATCGTTGGCTCCATCCATGTGGCCATGGCTGGTCATTTTCCTCTGAGAATAGGACAGATTTGTACACCCTGCTTTTAATGCCATATTCATTGTCTTGTACTTCTTGGCTTTGGTACCAACCGTGTGGCATGATTATTAAAAGTGGACCTAAACA
This sequence comes from Neodontobutis hainanensis, assembly GCA_024349245.1. Taxonomy (NCBI): domain Eukaryota; kingdom Metazoa; phylum Chordata; class Actinopteri; order Gobiiformes; family Odontobutidae; genus Neodontobutis; species Neodontobutis hainanensis. The sequence continues at coordinate 47,245 of JALDNG010000135.1, forward strand.
CTGCAGTCATATGCCAACAAAGACATAATGCAAAATGTACTTATGTATTTGTAAACTATATGTAAAGCACAATAAAGAAATAAAAAAATTAAGAAATCTGAAGCAAAGTGAAACCTGGATAAATATTGGCAATGCATTTACAAGATGTTTAACGAGGAGATAATTGTGGGATCACACCAGTCTGACACTGAACTTACTTCAACACTACCTATATATAAACATGTTAATAAAATGGGACCTGAATCAATATCTTTTATTTTTGCCGATGTACTTTTTGTATTCAAACCCCAATCTGATAGAATTTGTATGAGAACAAAGAGTGCTGTTATGGAATGCGACATGCTCCACTGGTGTTGTTTTTGTGCTTTTCCAAGAGAGCACTGAGAGATGTTAAATTATGAAGTGGCCAGTGCAGCTCGGACTCCATCTTAAAGCCCCGCGCTTAGTCCTGCCCCAGATGCAGTGCGGGGGTGCTAAAGCAGCGGGGCAAGTGTTGTGCATATGGTCATGGATAATGGATGAGCTTTAACACTGAGCTGATGCACCATCGCATACTGGAAGAAAAAAACAGACATTATATTAGATGCACACTAAAAATATTTGAGCTTGGATGGTGGACTTGGATTTCTAAGCAAATTTTTAATTTTCAGACCATGAGTTTCAGCAGCATATAAAACTGAAGGATGCTTCACCATGTTTAGTACAGACTTGTGAAATGACCAATGGTCTCGTACTAGTTGAGCTCACAGTCATAGGTCAGAAAAAATATTTTGAACCGAAATTGTTGACTTTTGAAATCAATTCTTTAGGCGACTGGAAGCTGGCTTGATCTGAGGATGGGAGTGAGATGGTAACTCTCTTGGTTTGGTTGAGATGGAAGCTGAATGAATGTTGCTGGTATTGAGCACAATGTGTAACATATCCTTAACAGGTGCCTCTACACTCTACACTCCCGCGGCTGTGGTCTCCACAGACACATACAGAGTGAGGTGACGTTTAGCGTTTGCTGTTTGCATGGTGTTATTGTTGTTCAGAAAGTAGCTTGTTGTTAGTAGTGAGCAAAAGTGTAGTTTGCAGTGGAGCTGAGACTGTCAGAAGCACAGACTGCTGCGCTAACAAGTTGCTTGCTTTTAACACGTGTATTGCTTTTTGTTTTTTACTGTCCGGCACAGACAGCGTATGTGACGTTTAAGCAGCTAAGCAACTCCACTGGGTCTTAGTGCTAGTTAACTTTGTGTTACCACCTCACAAGTTTTAATAACTTTAGCGGGATTAAGTCCCAATCCCAATTCTCTAATTTAGCCCTTAGCCATTGTTTTGTGCAACCATTCATTAACATGACTTTTGGTTTTGTTCTTGTTTTTAAATTCTCATACTCATATTTCTATTATTTGTGGGAAACCTTGAAACACAATTTTAAATTAATAATGTAATAAATGTAAAGTATGTATTAGTTTTTATATATCCTGCCTCACAGCAAGAAGGTCGTGAGTTCAAAACCCAGCCGGCTCAAACATTCTCGGCCGACTTGGGTCTTTCTGTGAGGAGTCTGCATGTCCTCCATGTGTTACCGTGGGTTCTCTTCGTGTACTCCGGCTTCCTCCCACCGTCCAAAGACATGTATGTATAGGTTAATTGGCAACTCTAAAGTGTCCCTAGTGAATGAATGTGAGAGTGAATGGTTGTCTGTCAATGTTTGTCTCTATATGTTAGCCCTGCGACTAACTGGCCACTGTCCAGGGTGTACCCCGCCTCAGGCCCAAAGCTGCTGGGATAGGCTCCAGTCACCTGCGACCCTAACGGGACAAAGCGGTAGAAAATGAATGAATGAATGAATATTAAAAATAATGTGTTGTTCAATTATCCTGTTTATGTGTTTTGCTTTGGTTCCCGAGAATCGTGGAGTTGTACTGCTATTGGTATCAGATACTGAAATTTTGGTACCATAACAACACTAGACTATACCCTGTTTTTACCAGGACTATAATGGGGTAGAGTGGACCAGGATAGGATTTTTCAGGTTCAAACCAAGTCTAAACCTGGACTAAAGCAGGTCTAAACCAGTACTGTAGCAGGAATGATCAGGACTATACCAGCATTAAACCAGGACTTTCCAAAATTTATGTTAAATCACTCAGGACTAAACATGGACTATGCCTGTCACGGGTGTACTCTGGACTAAGACTGGTTGAAGGACTCAATGTGCAGACCTCAAGATGGTGGCAGGCTCAAAACAGTTTATTAACAAAAAGGCAGGTGTGCCAAATCCAAAACGTATAAACAAAAAACAAGAACAAAGTCCAAACACAAAAGTAGTCCACATAAGATTTTCCCAAAGGCCACACGGTAGAACAGACTTAAGACGGCCTCTAGCCAAGAACAAACTTATGATAATAAACCAAGGTACAGTTAAACTCCAAAGACTAGGAATCTGATATAAGGTTACAATCCAACACAGGACAGAGGGAAACACACAGACTATATAGGTAACACAATGAGACACAGGTGAAGCACATTAGGGCAGAGCAGGTAATCCCAACGGAGGGAAAGACACAAGGACAGGAAGTCAAACTAACAAACCAACAGAAGTAAGATAGTTCACAATAATACACAGGAACTTAAATACACTACTTGGACAGACTAGTTTGGGACATGACAATGTCAGGACTATACTAGGACTAAACCAGCACTACACCAGTGTAATACAAGCATTAAACCAGGGCTAAAGCAGGAACTTTTCACCCTTACACATATCAAAGCTGTCTGTGAGCTCTTTCTACTGCCACTAAAATCACAATAATATTCTTTAGCTGTTTATGTTAAAAACATAAAGGATGTCTCTAAACACTGAATCAGTCAGTGCTTAAAGGGCAAAGAGCATAATGCTGCACGGAAATTGCATAAATTATTGGACCCAAATTTGGAATAATTTTTAATAATTCACAAAAAAAAATAAATAAATAACATGAAGTCTGTTATCTTGGTGAAGAAATTAATGATACAAAAAATGTGGGCATTGTTTTGCTCTTTGTGTTAAGTATAATGCCACTTTTGGTTGTAATCTCTCAAAAAGCAAAATGCTGTATTTGATTTATTTGTTTTTCACAGTAACCAAAGTGTGCCCCTTGTATCAACGCTCAGTTCTCATTTTATACTCAACTGTATCTGCATTATCCAATTTTTTGTGTTCACTTTTGGTCTCTCTCCAATCCCATCTTCATCTGTGGGATTTACTCAAAGCTAAACTCTTTTCGACCAGGTTTGTCCATCTTTTCTTTAATACTCAACTTACATGATTTTCCTGCAGCAGCTCTGCTTCAGCGTCCTAATGCCGCACTTATCCTTCACAGATTTAACTTTAAGCAGCTTTCAAGGAAAATATTGTGCACTGAGTGATGGCTTTACGTGATCTTTGATTTCGGAGTAATCAAAAGATATAATAGGACTGCATGGCTGCTTTATATTTATTTTTTGTCATTTTAAGTACTGTAGCCTATTGGTGAAATGAAAGAAAAGGAAAGAAGAGATGCAGAAGTTACTGTAATGGGAATGTATTTAAACAACAATAACTGATATGGATTGTAGTCTGGAGCTAGATTTGTATTTCTTTTTAATACAAACCACGCCTTACAGGCCCAATTCCTTGATGATGAACCTATGAGAAGTGTAAGATGTGTTCATTAAAAAAAGGCGTATGTTTTATACAGAAATTGGTATTCTTAATATATTCAGTTAATACAGTATAATGTAACTTACTCCATTCTTCTTTGCTATAGACAACAATTTCTCATTTCAACTCTTATTCTTGGGTCTTCTTTTTGACCGACCATAGTGTCCTCAAAGTTTCTAAAAATACACAATGGCCACTAGACATAAAAGGATTAAACTTTTAGCCTGATTTGTCATTGGAGAGCAGCACAATGTCTCTGAAACTTAGCTTACTTTAGCTTGCATGCAGTAGCTTCCTTCTTGGAGCGAAAGAGTTGCAATCAATCAATGAAACCTGTATTTAATGTTAGAAGACCAGATGAGTGGGCCACTTTCAGAGGAGTATGTTTGTTTCTTTATACACCAGTTTTATGTGATTAGCTGTGACGGTTTTAGCCGGGTATCCCTTTACAGCTACATTGTCTTCTCTCAGACTTGACTACTTTTATGTCTCCTTCACTACATCCATAAACTTCCTCTTTTGCCCCCCTTTAAGCCTTCTGCCTGGCAGCTCTAACCTAATCTACATTCTACACTCAAAAAAATACAACCTTGATTTTACTTAATTTTTTCTTGTCAACAGGTTCCACGTGATTTTATTATAAAAGTTGAAAACAAATATTTTGAGGTTATTAAACTTATTGTTGTTGTTTTAGAAGAAATTATATTTTTTGATTCATGCCAACTATTATCACCAATTTTTGTTTAACAAGATACATTTGAGCTAAACTAACAAAAGTCAATTATGTTATATGGGCCAACCAAATTTGTTTAGATGTTACATATTACATTTATGTCAACTCAAAGTAAATTAATGATTTTAAAAGAAAACATTCAATTCAATCAAAATTAAATGCTTTACCCAAATTAAAATCTTACTAGTTAGGTTTAAATAACTTAAGTTCGTCAACAGGTTCCACACAAATTACTCAAGTAAACTCAACTTAACAAGTTCCTTTATTAACCAACAGTTTATCAACACAACTGTTTAACAAATTCAAACTGTTCATCAAATTGAAACTCTTTATGAGACAACAAAACATGTCACATAGAATAAGTGGTGCATGTAAAAAAGAAATACACTTTACATGACAAAGAAAAGTGTTTTACAGAACAGTAGTGCGTGTGTAAATAAAAAAATAAATATATATATATATATATCTATATATATACACACCGTAGTGTGTATATAAAAAGTACATAAACAAAGGTTTTTTTTTAATCAAATGAATTTAAGTGCAGCGCAGGCCTTCCTTATTAACGTAACACGCACATGTTGCAGTGCACTCCTAGTTTTTTACTCATACAACACAACTGTTTAACAAATTGATACATACATACATAACTATTAGAAGAAAAACTTTGCAGGGGGTCACGCAGGTGCAGAGTTCCATAATGCGCACATGGAGTCTGACGAGACTTGATTTTTCTTCTTCAGTAGAGTTTCATGGCAATTGTCGCACTATACTGCCACCCTGTGGATGTACAATTTTTACTTAACATAAATGGTTGCTATTTAGACAACACGTTAAGAATTTGTAGAATTAATTTTGGACATAATTAAGTGGACCGAAATAGAAAAATACATTTCAATTCAGCAAAAACAAGTATTATAACTAAACTAAATGTATTATTTATTATGTAAAGTGCACAACCTACCAAGTTAATTTTTTTGAGTGTACCAACAGTGCAGCCCTATGTACTGGTTCTGGGGGTTGGTACTCGACAGTGTCTTTGAACACATCCAAATAATGTTTCAAGAAATTTAGCTTTACAATATTAAGATATTAGACCACATTGCTGATCCCTTATCTGCAATATATTCATAGATTCATTGGAAAGAGTTATTACAATCACAGAATTTTCATCAAATCACTGCTTATGCCGATTTCTTTTGGATTAGTGTTGACTAGCTAATTGACAATATTCCTGTACACCTGCTGACAATCAGGTAAACAAGGGCTAATGATTAGCAGCACCCGGTTGTAACATATCCTCTCATATCCTCCTAAATATGAAACCTGGCATTTTAGTATGTTTTTACATGAGAGTAAAAAAATCAAACTGAAGGTTTTAACTATTTCATATTTTAGTATTCTGTTCCATTTTTGCCACATGTAAACACAACTTCCTGTTATATAACGTTAGAGGAATGGAATTGTCATTAGATAATATATATAGATAAAAGATTTTTAGGGCGTAATAAAATGTCCCTTACAACCGCTCGCACTGAACAGCTGATGAGTGCCTTCCTCTAACATTGTCCCTGCCCTGTCTCTGTCCACAGTGAGTTTCGAGGACTGTGGCACTGGGAGGGTGTGGCTGGAAGCTGACGACAGCGCTGACTTTAGGGTGAGCCAGGATGGAGTGCTGTACGCTCTGCGGCACCTCACTCTGGAAGGACTGGGCAAACACGTGCTGGTCATTTACGCCCGAGACCTGGAATCTAAGCACGTCTGGAAAACCCAAGTGCACTTTGTGAAAACAAAAGCACCACCTGTAAAGGTAACTCCGAGAACGCATACTTCCACACAACACCCTTTAGTGCATATAATTTTGAGTGGATTAACCATATGGACAAAGACTGAGAAGAATTTGTGTTTTTAAAACACACTCGACTGAATGTATCACAGATTTCAGACAAGGAGCAACAACAAATTTATCTTGGACCCATCTCTTACCAAAGTAAAAAGGATTAACAGGAAATACATTTTACAAAGGACTTAAAGAAAATCAACTCAACAGCATTTAAGAATGTTTTTTTCAGATCACTGGACCAAACAGGTTTCAACTGGAACACATGGATGGTGTGGATGCATACTGCGAATGGCAACGTCAAACGAACAGCAGAAGGACTAATAACTTTGTGAATTGTAAAGGGGCCCAGAAATTGGGGAGAAAGCCAGTGGGAGTTGGTTTTGAAGGGAATATTTTCTTATGACAACCAAACAGACTGAGCTGATAGGTACTGAGTTGCAGGGGAATGGTGCCTGTCAGCTGCTGACTTTCTCCTGGCCGTAGTTTGAAAAGGGATGCCCAAGTCTTTTTCCTGATTCTTCTGGTGGGAACAGTGGAGGCTTGTAACCTAAGGAGGCTTTGGCAGAGGATAAACCAGTAGTGGAACAGACCAAAGCGTTATGAGCATACTCAATCCAGGGTAAAAAGGAACTCCAGAAATAGGGGTTGGATACTACACAGCAAAGTTCCTACTCCAAGTCTTGATTGAAGCATTTGTCGTGTCTGATACACACAACCAGTTCAATGCCATAGAGTCGTTATTGTAACGACAACATACGACCCGAGTAGAATTTCCCCAGCTCTACTAAAGGTCTGCACATCGAACTTGGGCTTTTATACATTTTTCACATGACAGTTTACATATTTACAACTACTTCTTCAGGTGGGACCTTTTTTCTTGTTCCCCAGTAACTTCTTTGGTACCAGGCACCCATGTCTCTATCTTCCTCTATCTTCAACCAAATCTTCCCTGTGCGTGTGTGTGTGTGTGTGTGTGTGTGTGTGTGTGTGTGTGTGTGTGTGTGTGTGTGTGTGTGTGTGTGTGAGTGTGTGTGTGTGTGTGTGTGTGTGTGTGTGTGTGTGTGTGTGTGTGTGTGTGTGTGTGTGTGTGAGTGTGTGTTCCCGCGAACCCTACAAAGTGAGGACAGCCGCGAGTTATTAGACCAACAAAGTGAGGACCATTTTTCAAAGTGAGGACATTTTGGGGTGTCCTCACTTTGCTAAAGAAAAAAAAGCATGAGCAGGCTTCCTGAAGGTGTCCTGAAGCTTTCCAGTGAAAGTCCTCATTTTGATGGAAATGTGAGTTTTTTACCCTGGGCATTTCACACACATTTTGCTCTAGAGGGCCCTCTCTCGCATAAGTACTGGTACTGCAAGCAAAATACTCAAGTGCACCATAGTGGACAATGTAGGTACTGCAATACTCTAGAGAGCCCTCTGGCAGAAGCTGGTACTACATGTAAAACACTCAAGTGCATTATTTTGCACTGTCTTCTCCTTCAAACAAATATTTTAATATCATTTTGCAAAAAGAAGCACAAATTAAAAGATGCCTTAGAAGATATGCCTTATATATTATGTATAGAAATTTAAGGCTTTTATGAAGTTAAAGTTTATGACTATAAAGGTTTTTAATTCTCATAAATTAGAAATTACCATGACTAGAGCTGCAGCTATTGCTTATTTTAGTCAATTAATCTATTGATTGTTTACATAAATGAATTATGTAATTAGATAAGTATAAGATAAACTTTGCGCTAATTGTTTACTGTATTTTTGCATCTCTACACTGCCTACGAACGAATCCAATAAGCCCTTCCCATACATGACTCGGGCTTAATTACAAGTACATTGTTAGAATTAGTTTAGTAAATAAGCAATAGCTTAGCAAATAACTAAAATAAGCAATAGCTTTGCTTTTAGTATGTCTTTACTGTGATGTACACTATGGATGAGAAGGGGACAGTGGAGGAGACGAGGGAGAGAAGAGGACTATGTAAAAAGTCTTGAAAATAAAGAAAGAGAAAAGTCTCACTTGCTGATTATCTTCATATATTTTTGTAGGGGGTTTGTGGACAGTGCCTGAAAAGGTCCAATCGACTGGAGGTTGGACTCTATTTTCTATTTTCTCCATTAGTTAAGGGGTCAAAAGGTCAAAAAATGGTACTAGCTAAAGTACCATCCTAATTTTTTTCCCCTTCGCTCTAGAGCCATGCACTTTGTATATGTGATTCAGGGGGGCTCCAGGAGTCAGGGTGCTAAATTTGAGATTCACAGATGCCCATTATCTCAATGTATTTGCCCTAGGTGGGTCACTTTCAGGGACTTGCAAATGTCTGATGGACTGAAGGTTGGATTCCTTTTTCTCGTAACAGTTTGTGGAAGCGTGTGGTGAAGTTTGGTGAGGCTACAACATTGTTAAGGGGTCAAAAGGTCAAAAATGGTGCTAGCTAAAGGCCCAAAACAGAAAATATCTTTTAATCCTAATTTTTTCCCCTTCGCTCTAGAGCCATGCACTTTGGATATGTGATTCAGGGGCTCCAGGAGTCAGGGTGCTAAATTTGAGATTCACAGATGCCCATCTGGTGGGTCACTTTCAGGGACTTAGGGATAGATAGATATATAGTATATATTATATATGTACGTGGACAAAATTGTTGGTGCGTGAAAAACCCATAATAGTCACTGAAATAACTTAAAACTGACAAAAGCAATAATAACAAAAATGTATTGAATAGTAACTAATAAAAATCAGATTTTGATTTAGAATTGTAGTTCAACAAAATTGTTTAAAAAAAAAAATGAAACTGGCCTGGTCAAAAATGAAGGTACCTTCATATAAGGTTTACAGCCTAATATTTTGTTGCACAACCTTTTGAGGCAATCGCTGCAATCAAGCAATTTCTGTAACTCTCAGTGAGACTTGTGCACCTGTCGACAGTTATTTTGGCCCATTCCTCATGAGCAAACTGCTCCAGCTGTCTCAGGTTTGAAGGGTTCCTTCTCCGGACTGCAAGTTTCAGTGCCTTCCACAGATGTTTAATAGTATTTAGATCAGGGCTCATGGAAGGCCACTTCAGAATAGTCCAGTGTTTTGTTCTTAGCCATTCTTGGGTGTTTTTAGCTGTGTTTTGGGTCATTGTTGGAAGACCCATGACCTGCGACTGAGACCAAGCTTTCTGACATTGGGCAGCACATTTCTCTCCAGAAACCCTTGATAGTCTTGAGATTTCATCGTACCCTGCACAGATTCAAGGCCCCCTGTACCAGATGCTGCAAAGCAGCCCCAGAACATTACCGAGCCTCCTCCATGTTTCACAGTAGGGACAGTGTTCTTTTCTTTGTGTGCTTGATTTGTGTGTGTGTAAACATGGAGCTGATGTGATTCATCAAAAAGCTCCACATTCTGCTGGAAGCTAAATATGCATTTTGGCAAATTCCAATCTTGCTTTTTTATGATTTGCTTTCAACAGAGGAGTACTTCTCGGTCGTGAATGGTGCACTCTGATACTAATGAACCCTGATCTTGGAGTTCACCTCTAATCTCTTTGGAAGTTGTTCTGGGCTCTTTGGTTATCATTCATATTATCCATCTCCTTAATTTGTCATCCATTTTCCTCCTGCGTCCACCTCCAGGGAGGTTGGCTGCAGTCCTGACCTTAAACTTCTGGATAATGTGTGCAGCTGTAGCCACAGAAACATCAAGCTGCTTGGAGATGGTCTTATAGCCTTTACCTTTAATATGCTTGTCTATAATTTTATTTCTAATCTCCTGCAGCAACTCTCTCCAGAGCTTTCTGTGCTCCATGATCAGTGTGGTGCACCAAACAGCACAGTGACTACTTTTCACCATTCACAAGACACCTGTGTTGCTGATTAAAGGACACACATTAGTTTAACATGTCACTTTGATCAAATTATTTTTTAATCTTGTCTAGAGTGTTAGGATTTTGAAATAAGAAACACTTTTATAACTGTTTTGTAGGTTATTTGCACTCTCTGCATGATACACTGCACCTAGATTAAGACACTACAAACCTCATCTGTTTAAACCTGTCAGAACCAGTTGGTCAGCCCTGGCTGGACACATAGTTGAAAACTACTGATTCAAAGCAGGAAGTGTCCCCTCCTGTGAGAGGAGTGACCAAAGGTTAGGACCTTTTGAGCATTGAGTTGACCAGCATCACAACATGTGGGCTGACCTCATGTTAACTACGTGTTGTGACCCAGCGCTGGCTTGTACCTTTTTCTGAGTGGAATTAAATGGACAAACTTTACATTTATAGTTTTATTGAACAAATATTAGTTCCAACACTCGTACCGAAAGAGCCGGGAGAAACTGGCTCTCGGAGTAACATAGGGGTACCATCATTTCTGACCAGACCAGTTTCATTAGTTTATTTTTTTTTGATGATTCTGGTTAACCAAAATTCTAATGCAATATCAAATTTTCATTAGTCAATATTCAACATTTTTTTTTATTATTACTTTTGTCAGTTTTAAGTTTTTTCAATTACTATTGTGGGTTTTTCTTTCTTTAACAGGAGGGTACCAACAATTGTGTCCACATCTGTGTGTGTGTGTGTATATATATAATTTTTAAAAAATCAGTTGTAATCATTTTCAGTATAGTTATGTGTCTGGACAAGTCAACAGAATAATAAGTGTTTGTATGTTCATTCCATTCAGTGATGCTAGAAGGAGTCTTGACTGAGCTGCACTCAGTCACAGATTCTCAGGCTGCAGAAAGACAGTGTGCACTTAATATCAGCTTTAAAACTACAGGGATTTAGATCTGGATTTGACATGGTTCTGTAATATTTTACCTGATTAAACTTGGAAAAGTTCTAGTAGTAGTATTAGTAGTATTAGTAGTACTTGTAGTACTTGTAGTATTTGCAATACATGTGGAAATAAATAAATGTCAAAATGAATATGTGTGCATTAATATATAAATGCATAAATGTATTTCCACATTCATATTTATATTTATTTCCAGTCATGTCATCATGTCTGGTCCTCCACAGAACTGCACTCAGTCTCAGATCCTGGTCAGACCCAGACTCTGCCTGGACTCGGGCACTTTGAAACATTGTATCAGTTTGAGAGGCTCAGCCAATCAGAGCGCTTGGTTTGGAGGCTGCAGAAAGACAGTGTGCACTTAATATCAGCTTTAAAACTACAGGGATTTAGATCTGGATTTGACATGGTTCTGTAATATTTTACCCACTAAACTTTTTAAACTTTCTTTTAAACATTGTATAGGACACTTTGTTCATTTAAAAATGTAAAAATAATATATTGTTGGTTTACACTATATCTGACTAATTGCTTGTAAAACAAAACAAAAAAAAAACACTGGCCAGGTGGACTCAACCAATCGCAACACCTTTTCAGTGTGTGGTATTTATCCAATCAGAACGCAGTATGAGCTGTGTAGTTATGAGAGCTACCGGAGCGAAGCACTTTGATGAAGAAAAGAAAGGTGAAATGTCTTCTCCTGTTGATCAAGCGAGCCTTGATAGACTTAAAAGAAGAGTACAGACTTTAAGAAGTCATACTCAAAAATGCGAGAGAGCCATGGAAAGAGCCTCAACTCACGTAAGTACTTTTATTTTACATCTCAGTGTGACTGAAATGTAGCTACGTAGCCAGTGGTGCCAACTTAGCAACTTTGTCGCTATATTTAGCAACTTTTCAGACTCCTAGCCACTTTTTTCAAAAAGCGACAAATCTAGTAACTTTTCCTGGTGTTATTGGAAACATTTTTACTTTTCTCATTGAGTAGCGGGTGCCGCCCCCTCCCCCGTCTTAAAGCACGCATGCACGCTGCGTCTCTCCGTCTCTCCCAGCTGGAGTCAGACCAGGTTCAGAGCTTGGATATGATGGATATGAATAATTACATTTAAGACACGATGAGCTAGCCAGCTAGTTTAGAGTAAACTGTACGTGTATCAAAAATACAGAAAGGAGTGGGGCTCAAACCCTGTAAAGGCTGGTTGAAGCTGTTTATTGGAGATGACACATGGGCTTACTGCCTATATTACTGTCAAATTTAGTGATGTAAAAAAACATGGCAACTCAAAATTATACTTTAAATTCAAAGCCTTATAACAGTTGCCCCCCAAAACAAGCTGTCATTTATGGTAAAATAAGCAAACCAAAAAACATTGTTATTCCTCGCCCAATATGGCCATTATAATTACAAGGATATGGCAAATTATGCAAATTAGCCAAGGACCTTCATTTAGCAACTTTTAGGACAGCCAATAGCTACTTTCCTGACTGAGGAGTTGGCAACAGTGTTTGTGTGTGAGAGTTTGTCTGTTTTGATTCAAATTGTGCTCTTTCATCAGTTGATTAAAGTAAGAAATGATAAAGATGGAGACGCAAACTAGTTTTTAATAAAAGCAGAGAAAAGTGCTACAGTGATATTTGAATGTTTTATACAATATTAAAATGATGACCTCTTTGGTCAGACTTGAAAATGAGCAAAAATGGAAGGTGGTGGCTTATGAGCATAAAGCTTGTTTGTTAAAATTCATATGTTGCAGGTTAAGACCCCGGAGAAGGATGCTCCTGATACTACTGTCAGTTCACCTCATCAAGAAACTCCAGACATGTCAAGTTGTAGTGATGGTGATGAGTACAAGCCTCCAGGAAGTCCAAGCTCAGATTCATCGTGCAGCAATAGCTCAAACTGTTCCAACTTGCCATGTGAGTCAAAACCAAAATCAACACAATCTGACAGTCAAGCATCAAGAACTTACTCAAAAATAACACTCTTAAGAGCAACACAGAGATTGTTGAAATGAGAGTTAAAAGCAGCCAAAAGAAAAATGGCAGAAGGGTGTGGGACAAAGCACATTACTGTGTTTACTGCAAAAAGTCCAATTTTAAAATGGCTCGCCATTTACAGTTGAAGCACATGGATGAAACTGATGTTGCACATGCTTTTAGCTTCCCAGTTGGCTCCAAAGAAAGAAAGAAGCTCTTAGAGTCTCTTAGAAATAAGGGTGATTGGCGACATAACCAGGAAGTGCTTATAGACGGTAAAGGGGAGATTGTAACATGGAAACAGCCCTCTGCAAATTCATCTGTTAATGACTACTTGCCATGCCAGTACTGCTTTGCTATGTTTAAAAAAGGAGACTTATGGAGGCATGATAAGAAGTGTAGGGGGAAAAAGAAAAACTCTGACGTAGAAACACAAAGAAAACGGTTCCAAGCCGTTTCTTCCAAACTTCTTCCATTACAAAAAGGATCAGAGGGAGTCCAAACTCTTATTCAAAACATGTTGCAAGACAATATCACTGCTCAAGTTCGAACTGATGAAATGATATGTCTATTTGGAGATGCCTTGTATGCTCGAAAAGGGCGTGAACAATCTCAGCACCGCTATATTGCACAGAAACTCAGGGATTTGGGTCGTTTTGTTTTGGCAGCTAAACAAATTGACAAAAAAATTGGAGGACTCAAAGACTTATGTGAGCCAACCAAATTTAATCTGGCAATAGCGGCTGCTAGAAAAGTGTCAGACTTCAATAAAGACAAGACGGAGTATGGAAAGCCTTCAACAGCATTGAAAATAGGATTTTCTCTCAAAGCGGCAACTGAAGCTTGGATTGGTCATTGTATTATGATGTCTGATGTTTCTGCTGAAAAAGACAAAAAGTTTAAGGAGCTTCTGGACAGAATGTGGTCAGACTATGTTTCTGTAAATGCACACAGTTCGGTGGAACAAAACAAATGGAACAAAGATGACAGTGTTCCTTTAACCAAAGACATCGTTGCCCTGCAGAATTACTTGAGGACTATTGAGGACAAAGCCATCGCTGATCTTAGACAGACTGTAACAGTGTCTGTGTACAAACAACTCAGTGAAAGCCTTCTGGCTCAAATCATAGTATTCAACAAGAAACGCGAGGGTGAAGCATCACGGATAACATTAGAAATGTTTCTGAAAGCCGACACAAGCCAAATCAATAAGGACATTTATGAGACACTTTCTCCTGTGGAGAAAATTCTGAGTCACAGACTTACTAGAATGGTAACTAGAGGAAAAAGGGGCCGGAAAGTACCTGTCCTGTTTCTTGAACGCACAAAAGCTTCCATTGATTTTATGATTGAGCTCAGGGACAAAGTTGGTGTTCGTCAGGACAATCCATTTTTGTTTGCAAACATTGGCACAACAACAAATATCCGTGGCTGCGACTGTTTGAGAAAATTTTCCATTGAATGTAAAGCAGAGAATCCAGAATTGCTCAGATCTACTAAATTACGAAAGCATGTGGCAACATTGTGCCAGCTCCTGGACCTCTCTGACCAAGAACTTGAGCAAGTAGCAAAGTTTATGGGACATGACATTAGAGTACACTGCAACTACTACAGACAGAGTGATAAAACCTTCCAAGTAGCTAAAGTTGGAAAGCTTCTATTTGCCATGGAAGGTGGTGCTGAGGCACTTAAAGGAAACAATCTTCAGACCCTGGATTCAACAGTCCATGGTTTGTAGGTTACTTCAAAAATTCAGATGTTTTTAACTGTCATACAACTTATAACTTTTTTTTTTTTTACAGCCCAGACAGGATTACAATCAAGGAGCGAAGAGGAGCACCCCTCAGCTGTTGGGTCCTTAGAATTTGAAGGTTTGATTAGATATTTTAGTCAAATTATGTTATTCCTATTTACTTTTTTGGGGGTTACTTATGTACACTATATTCACATTTTATAGTTTGGTGCAATTTTAAGGATTTTATGCAAAAATCCTTTTTAATTTTAAAGATTTTCATTGTGTATGAAAGTTCTTTCTACCTGAGCCAATCAGAACACAAAATACATTTAAAATTGAATACATTTAGCACAAGTAAAACACAGTTAGCTGTTATAGCTACAGATACAGTCCTGTCTCCTTGTTAACCTTCTTCAGGGCAAAGTCCTTTTTGTTCCTGTCTCTGTGTTCCATAAAAGTGACATTGTTTACAGCTCATAGCGCTGCCACACGGCCACAATTAATTTGTCATCCATTTTTGGTGGTGTGGGGTTTGTTTTGGACGTTCTTCTGGATGATGAATAATATAGGCACGGCCTGGAGCATAGTCTTTGAATGATTGCCGTGTTGCATTGGCCGCAGAAAAGTTAAACTTTGCTCAAACTTCCAAAAGGTGATTTCGCAAAATGGGTCTCCTTTTAAATTTACAACCCTGTGGGAAACCTCACCTATTCCAGAGACGGTTGTATTTGTTTATTAGCTCTTTAGCTCTTGGGTGAAAGAATGTTTGTTTATACATTTTCAAAAACATTTTAAAGAAGTTGATTCTTATGTGATTTGTCTTTAGAGTCTGAACTGTCCGTTGGAGCCAAAGAGGAAACTGTCCAAGAGCAGCCGTCAATTAAAGCACCCAGAAAGAGAGGTGTAAAGAGACCAACTAATGGTACGTTTTTTTTTGTTGTCAAAGAAAACCTATTGTGCCTTTTGTCATATATATAGTTCAAATAGATGGCACTCATAGACCCTTAGGTCATATTTTGGACATCTTAAATTGCAATATTGATCAAAAAGGATTAAGTCTGCTGACTTCCGTCTTGAAATCCACTGTTCTGATTTGCGTCAGCCCCTTCACGTTATGTGGTCTTTGGAGAGGTGCAGTTCAAGCCGAGTATTGTGGTGCTGCGGTAAAACCTGGACCGATGGAGCAATACAAAATAAAGATTACTCGCATGTGTACAAATCACTCTAAATACAACGTTGACTGGTTTAATGGCAAGGGTACAGTTTTATAATACGGTTAAAAATCTAAAAGGGGCTTTTGCAAAATGGGTCTCCTTTAAATTTACAACCCTGTGGGAAACCTCACCTATTCCAGAGACGGTTGTATTTGTTTATTAGCTCTTTAGCTCTTGGGTGAAAGAATGTTTATACATTTTCAAAAACATTTTAAAGAAGTTGATTCTTATGTGATTTGTCTTTAGAGTCTGAACTGTCCGTTGGAGCCGAAGAGGAAACTGTCCGAGAGCAGCCGTCAATTAAATCACCCAGAAAGAGAGGTGTAAAGAGACCAACTAATGGTACGTTTTTTTGTGCCCTCTATTTGAACTAATATATATATATATATATATATATATATATATATATATATATATATATATATATATATATATATATATATATATATATTAGTTCAATTAGAGGGCACTCATAGACCCTTAGGTCATATTTTGGACATCTTAAATTGCAGTATTGATCCACTGTTCTGATTTGCACATGTCTTCAGAGTCTGAACTGTCAAATGTAGAGGAGGACGCCCTTCATCTGCACCAGATAGAGCGTGAACCACCCAAACGGAGACGCAGGAACGAGCGCACTGATGGTAAGATGTTGAACAATGTTGAGCCAAAGACATAACTATTTGCTGGCTGACAATGTAATAGGTTACTACATTATTGGATTATCATTATTAATGTTATTACATTTGTGAAGCATTTTCTTCTCGTCAGGCCAATGTTGTAATAACCATCAAATCCTTATTACGTTATTGTCTTAAATAATGAGGACAATTTGCCTTACGGGGACAATAAACTGTGCTTTAACCTCAACCTTGTTCCTTGTTATTACACTGTTGGCTCCCCCCCAAGATGACAATTAATTTTATCAAATTTTTTCCCCTTCAGATGCTCAGGAAAAGACAAAGAGACCATGGAGTGAGGAGGAAAAGTGTGCAGTGGAGAAAAGGATGGGCAAGTTCATAGCTGTGAGACGTGTGCCTGGGAAAGAAGCCTGCATGTTATGCATCACACAGGAGTCCCCTGCACTGAAGTACCGCACCTGGAAGGATGTCAAGTATTTTGTTTATAATGAAATACTTAAAGTCAAGAAAAAGCTGTTTTAAATTGTTAAGACTGCAAAGGTTTCTCTCAGCTTTAGTTTTGACACTCACAACTTGGTTCAAACAATAGAGACATTTTTCATGTTCAGGTTCCTGTTTGGTCTTGGTTTGGATTAAGGCCAGCTAATAAAAGGTCCATGCTGAGGTTTACTGAGGGGTCAGACCATGTTGAGTCCAATGTTCCTGGACCTCTGACCTTTAACTGTTGTCCCATGGGTTGAAATGCTAGATCTATGTTCAGCATTGTACAACACTGCCTAGGGGAGTTTAATTATTTGGTCTGTTTTAACCAAAAAATTAAAAATGCTTAAACATTTTGGTCTGGTTCTTGCAATAATTGTCTTAAAGTTGTAAATGTCACCTTTTGTTGTACAAATGGTCCAAACAATAAGCCTAAAAATCACAGAGCTGACCTGAACGCAAACAGAAACTTCTAATTCTAAAGGGACAATTTGTAGTTTGAATGTCCTCACTCTGATGGTAAAAAACTTTTTCTTAAATCTTGGTTCTAAAATTTTTTCAATGGAGTGTATAGCTCCGCATCTCCAACTAGTGTCCAGAAAGTGTTTTTTTTTTTTCTTAAAATACTGGGAAAGGCATGTCCTCACTTGGGGGGTATTTAACTCTGTCCTCACTTTGTAGGGTTTGCGGGAATATGTGTGTGTGTGTGTGTGTGTGTGTGTGTGTGTGTGTGTGTGTGTGTGTGTGTGTGTGTGTGTGTGTGTGTGTGTGTGTGTGTGTGTGTGTATTAAACTAATCATGTTTTAAACCTGACATTATGTTTTCTCTTTTCTATTAATATGGTTCTAGATTAGTATAACATCCCATACTTGAACAAAGTATAAACCATAAGACACATAATATAGGCTCATACATAAATGCATAGCTAAATAAGTACACAGAAATAAAACACACAACATTCAAAATATTACACCACACATTTGGTTTGTCCAATAGTTTGGAAATAAAAACCAGGAGCTAAACTGGACAACGAGTGCCAGACTTGGAAAGTGAATTGTGTTCCTCTATCCAAAACAGTGACCACATGAATGCTGTGTAGCTTTTAAAAAATGGCTGGGATCTATCTTAGGCAGAGCTATGAAGTGAGCAGCTAAGGATAAGCAGTCAACAAGGGTGAGTACGACAGAATTACCCTGGTTTGGAGGGAGTCCAGCTACAAAGTCCACTGCAATGTGGGACCATGAGCATTCAGGAAGAGGCAGAGGTTGGAGTAGTCCGGGTGGTGAGGAATGAGATGCTTTTTCCCTGGCACTAACCTGGCAGGCAAGAACATAAGCTCGGTGTCTTTATCGATGGTGGGTCACCAAAAGTTGCGTTTGAGGTGGGTAAGAGTACAGTTTACATCAGGATGACAAGGAAAAATGACAGCACCGAATCCATTCCAAAACATGGGAGCAAGCCCTGTCAGGGCCAAAAAGACATCCAGGTGGACCATTATCATTCCCTGATTGTATTCTTAATCTTCCAAGTAACAGAAACAACCATGCCGGTAGGTGGAAGGATGGGTTTGGGAGCCTAAGGTGCTTCTTCCAGGGTGAACTGGTGCAATAGTGCATCCAGCTTGACATTTCTTGCTCACATTTCAAAAAGTGAGCGAGAAGTTAAACATTCTAAAACATAAGGACCAGCATGCTTGGCATGAATTAAGGCATTTTGCAGATTGAATATAAGCCAGTTTTGTATGGTCGGTCTATCAGATCAAGATCAAAATATTATCTAAACAAAAGGATTCAGGAAATCTCGGAGCATTGATGAGAGCTTGAAAAACAGCGGGTATTAGTTAAACCAATGTATCCAAGGCATTACTAAGTATTTAAAGTGACCCAGTGGAGTGTTAAAAGTGGTCTTTCACTCGTCTCCTTCACTGATATGTACCTAGTGATATGCATTCCAGAGGTCCGTCTTATTGAACACCATGGCTTCATGAGCCACTGGCCTTCATTTATCAATGGTGCGGAAGGTGAACTTTTGCCACGCAATCTTTGGCATTTATGAATATGAACGTGGGTGTACGGTACGCTAAATACAGTATATGCAGTTTTAAACTCACCACCGAGCTGAACAACAAAACATATATTTAAAACTATCGATGCATTAGCACTTAATAATTATCCATGTTACAGTCCTCTGTAACAATAGTTATTTTATATTTTATATACTTTTAGGGCCATGTGCAGCACGAGCTTTCAGAGGATTGTGTGTTATTATTGTTACAGTCTAGAACAGCAATCTATTTATTTTGTTTTTTATCAGGGGCTGCTTTTACGACACTCTCAGGAAACACTAATGTCACCCAAGTAAACCGTCAGTTGTGGTTGATTTAAGCAAAAACACCCACATGTTGTTATTAGTGCTTTGAGTGCCAAAAAGTGCTATATAAAATCAATGCCATTTACCATTAGACAACTCAGATAGTAGACATTTTAGTAGTTTAACTTATAATTTGGCGCGCAGCTGCCACGCTCCACACTCCCTCATTCTGGTGCCAGGGAACAGCGATCAAGGCGTGCAAGGACAGTGTTACAAGTGTGTTTGTCAGTGAGTTGTGACAACTGTCCTGATGCAATGTTTGCTCAAACACATTATTAAAAGTAGAGCAGTCCATACCCAACACATCTCAGGCTGCCTCGCTAAATCCCTCTCAGACTCCATGTTTTGTCAAGGCTGGCCTCAGGACCTCAAAGACCAGCTCTGTGTGGAGCTGGTCCCGCTGTGGCTGAAGACTGAGTCTGCTGCGGCAATAGAGCCTTTGCTGTAGGCTAGAGGTTCATTCTGTTACAAACCTGTTTATAGTTTCTCTTTTCTGCTTATAGTGCACACACTTTGCAAAAGGGTAACAAAAGTATCAGACTCGGCAGGTACCCGCAGCTGCCTCCACTGAGGCTGTATTGTAGCGACGGTGTGTCTGGGGCTCGTTCTGGAAGTTGGTCTTAGGATTATTGAGAATTGTTTAACATAACATCATGATTATTGTTTCCTTAAAATTTGAGTAAAGACAACATGTATACACATTAAGTTACACATTAAATATGTACTTTATTCAAGCATTTATGCCTCAGTTTGTCAATGAAACACGTTGTACGGCCACCTTTACGCTTAGATTTGTGCACCTGGGAGGAGGTCAATAGTGCAGTCATAAGGCCTGTGGGGAGGGAGAGAAAGTGCCAGACAACTTCTCCCAGATCTTGATAAATATCACACACAGACAGTGGCAGCAATTACTCCCAGACTTTCCGATGAGCACACTCTTTTGGGCAGACTGGCCAGGTAGCCAGGAAATACTTTCTTACCCCACAGTAAAGGCACTGACCCGCCTGGCGACTTTGTTGGCACTCCGCTGGTGTAAGTCTGGCTCGGTCCGAGTGAATGGGCTCTTCCATAGAGGGTGTGTGGTTGCAGGCAAAGCAGGGAGTGAAGGAATGCTAGTTAGCCTGCGTGGAGTTGAACAGGGCCCAGTGGGTGTTGAGCTAGAGTATCTCTCTCTTTGTCGAGCACAAAGACGATTGCTAAGGCGATTAGCTAAGGAAACCAAAGATTCAAGATTAAGTGGATCATCACGAGAAATTAGTTCATCTTTTAATTTCTTACTTAGTCCCTTGGCAAAAACAGCTCTACAGACATCGTTGGTCCCATCCACCTCTGCAGCCAAAGTCCAAAATTTGATAATCTGCAACAGATCTTACACCTTGAGACAGAATTAACAAACGAATAGACGTATCAGCTTGAAAATCAGGGTGGTCAAAGTTCCTCCTTAAATTAATCAAAACTGACTTCTATGGTGCTATTAGAAAAATTGTCCTCAGCCCGTAAGTTGGTACAGGAAGGACCAACAGAGAACACCTAACTGTTGTGCATCGCCGAAGCGGGCATGACACATGGTTATTGAAACTGTATCACAGAACCCAAGGGGTGGGAACAGACTAAAACACCTTTTACAGTGTGAGACATTTTGGATCCACACACTCAATGCCACTAGCTGCCCTTGCCTTAAAGAAGAAGTGGATTTTTCACCTTTAGCAACAAAATCTGACCTGCGTCCTCTGCCATAACTTGGGATTTGTCCCTTTAAACAGATCCAGGAGTTACAACATTGTGTCATACCATTGGCACATCGCCAGATGTGAACTGCCCCTCACTCCCGGGAAAGATTACGGAATAACTCTCCTAAATGGACTATGTTGGTTGATTAACAGCCTTTATCTATCACTTTCACAGGAGGAAACTCTAAAACGCAGGAGAACTTTGTTTGCATAAGCAGTTGTGGCTCCTATGACAGACCAAAAGGGGTCAAAGAGACAAAGTTTGGAATGCTTTGAAGTCAAAGTAACAGTTAGCAGACTCTCCGCAGATTCCACAATCTTTTACTGACACCTACAGGTAACATTTAAGAACAACGAACTCTACTTGACAAAGAGTCAAGTAAAAAAATACGTGTTAAGAATTAAATTGAGACCAACAGGCTTTTCTCCTGAAAATGAAACATACAGTCCACCTGAAAGTCCACATGAAAGAGTCCACCTCTTCTACGTGGTTTATTTCAGTACAATAAATAAAATGATTACTGTAGTATTATCCACCAATAGAATGACATCACGAACATCAGTGTACTGTGGTACATTGTATGTGGTAATGCTTCATCTCTGCTTTACTTTACTTAATTTAATTTGTGTTACTTTGTGTTTATATCCCTTTGTATTTGTTGGCAAGCATTAGGGAGTGATGTGAACATTTGACTTTAGGCAGAGGCCATTTACATTTGTTAATCATGAAACCGCTGATTCAAGGTTATGTTTGTTGTGATTATTTCTCAATTAATATATCTTGTTAATTACCATTCAACAGTGTTGTAACTAACAGCATAGTAGTAGTAACCGTTATAGAAGATAAAAATTTACTTCAGTTACTTTGCTGAGTAACTGAGTTACTTTTACAATGTGGTAACTGAGTTACTAACTCAATTACTTTTTAGGAGAATTAATTTGTAACTTTAACTGGTTACTTTTTTAAAGTAAGATGACCAACACTGCCTTTCAATAAACCATATTTAATCTTATGTTGTTGGGGCGGTTTTTCATCTAATTAACGGTTTCCTACAATTCAGTAGAAGTTGTCATTCCTCAGATAAGCTAAATATTAGACTTAGATTTTTTGGAAATAATAAAAAACTTGAGTGGTGTCCTTTTTTGTTCTTTAACTTTTTTTTTTGAAGAAAATGAATGATAACACAAAACCCTTTCTTTCAACCATTGCTTCACTGACGTTTCTGTATTCTGAGTTATGGAAGCAGCCAAAGAATTGTCAAAGTATCTGCAGGAAAAGGTTATATATAAAACTGAAAAGCATTTTAAAAAGATATCCAAGGAATTGAGAATGACAATCAGTAGTGTTCAAACTCTAATTAAGAAGTGGAAAATTAGTGATTCTGTTGAAACCAAACCAGGGTCAGTTAGACCCACAAAAATTTCAACCACAACTGCTAGGAAAAAAAAACAGAAATAACTTCAGCTGAAATACAGGACTCTGAAAAAAAATAGGTGTGGCTGTTTCAAAATGAACAATGAGGCAATATGTGATGCACGGTTGAGAAAGTCATTACTACGCAACTGCCTCCCGCTTACAATACGCCAAACAACACAGAGACAAGCATCAAAACTTCTGGAACAAAGTCATTTGGAGTGATGAGACCAAAATTGAACTTTTTGGCCACAACCAATAAACGTGACATTTGGAGACGAGTCAACAAGGCCTCTGATCGCACGGATCACTGATGTTTTGGGGATGTGTGAGCTACAAGGGGACAGGAAAAGATAATTGCAGCAAGTTATTAGAAAATACTGGAGGAAAATTTGCACTCATCAGCTCGGAAGTTGATGGGATGTACTTGGACTTTACAACATAACAGCAATCCAAAGCACAAATTTGACCTGTCATTGGCTATAGCAGCGAAAAGTGAAGGTTCTGGACTGGCCACTTCAGTCTTCTGACCTCAATATTATATAGTCACTCTGGGGAGATCTCAAACGTGCAGTTCATGCACGACAGCCCAAGAATTTACAGGAACTGTAGGCTTTTTGCCAAGAAGAATGGGCAACTTTACCATCTGAGAAAATAAAGAGCCTCATCTTCAACTACCTCAAAAGACTTTAAGCTGTCATTGATGTTAAAGGTGGCAATACATGGTATTAAGAACTGGGGTATGTAAACTTTTGATTAGGGTCGTTTGGGTCGTTTCTGTTGTCATTATGATTATAAAAGAGTAAACACAATTGTTTGACAATAAATGGCTTTACCCAACCACTAACTATGAGTAAAAAACAGTTTTTCTGTTTTTGTTTCATAAATGGCCCCAAAAATATATATATATATATATATATATATATATATATATATATATATATATATATATATATATATCACAAATTCTGCCAGGGTATGTAAACTTATAAGCACTGTATACAGTATATAACTGTATATATACCTTCCTATACACCTTCCCGATAGAAACTCCCATATGTTGTTAATGTGTCCTTTTTGATGGGTTTATAGTTTTTTTTTTTTTTTTTTGTGTTTACCCACCTGTCTGGTTCACTGCCCTGTTGAAACAAAACAAATGCTAATCAGAATGCCTCAGACATCCTCTTCTTTGTGTGAATATAGTTTTTGAGGTTTACAAAGCCACCCTTTACACAAAAAATTATAAAATAAAATATTATTATGGCTGTTATTTTGCACAAACAATGGCTCTCAAAATTGCAAACATTTGAATATGTTGTTACATCAAGTGTAAAGATTGTGCTCTCAGTGAAAAGAATTTGCTGTAGTAAAAAACAGCCCCTAAATTGGAACCCTTGGTGTGATGACATGCTATCTCCCAGTAGCGTTCTGTCTGCTGCCTGCAGAGCTCCGTTTAAACAGATCAGATAGTTAACACACACCTAAGAGCGACGTGTGATGCGTCTGCGTCGCACAAAGCCCACTGATGAAACACTTTAGAGCACAACGCCTCTTATTTCCCCTGGAGTTTGTGAATATGTGCACATATAAAATCACAGCTTTCACAGCGCAGCAGGCGGCTCAGCTCGGGCATGTGCTGATTGCATAGACAAAGCCAGTCAAACCGCCATCTGTTAGTTTGTTTCATGTATAACAGCGATAATAAGGCCCTCTGCATGTATTTAGACAAGACAGTGGCCTTGATTGGCTCTTTTCAAAGTGCAGCCCGAAAATAGCCTGCTGCCATATGCTTTAGCGTCCCTCCCCACAGAAGCACACTCACAGGAAAGAGCTGTCAACAACGACTCATAAGAAAACTCTAAGGAGCAGTTAACAGCCCATTGTTTGGCAGAGGAGCAGTGTCAGCAGTGTGCCCATCAGCCGGGAGCCAGGACAGGGCTGTAATCAGGTCAAAATGAAGACTGAGCTAAGATTGTCACCTTACAGCACATTGTACACTGACAAAACTGGAAATTTTGAGTTGAAGTCTCAGCACATACGTGGCCTTGCAGTGAAGACTACATTATCCAAGACAAAAGCATCCTTTCTGTTCAGTTTTTTGCGGATATTACACAAGCTATACATTTTATAGATCATTGCCCTGTTCTATAAACATTGTCACCATCCTCTGATCATCTGCAGTGAATAGTTACAGGGCCTTCCATTGATGATGTATGGCTGTAATAAATGGCTTCTCTATAACTGGTGTGATCACAAACCAGTTCAAGAGAGTAGACTGATAAACAGTGTACTCTGTTTATCAGAAATGGCTAACCAGACTGTTTGAATGGAAAAAAATATATATATATATATATATATACTTGAGACATCTTACTATCATCACAGGGTTTCTTCAAACAGCAACAACTTATAGAGCTGAGAATAAACTGGAAACTTCTCCTGCTGTTTATTGCACATCAGCATACACCTTTAGATCCAGTTGTTGATATCGCTAAAGACCAGGCCAGAATTTCTTCCATAGCTAACCATGTCATCTGGAATTAGAATCGAGAATTTTCCCCTACTGCTCCAGTGGAAATGTGGCTCAAGTGCGGTGTCTGTTGATCTGTGGGCAGTCTGCGGATCAGTGATTACACTCAGCGACAGGTGGTGGCATTTATCAGACGTCTGTAATGAGCGCAATAATCCCGGCCAGTGGAATGAGGTCAGTGGCAGGCCTCAGCGCTGGGGCGGGGTGTATCTATGTGTGTATGTGTGTTACTCACTGGCTCTTGTTCACTGTGTGCAGGTGAAGCCCGCTGATGCAAGACTGACTCAGCAGCTTCCTGAGGTGGTGTTTCCATGGCGCAGTCTGGTTGCCGGGGGCAACAGCGCTTTACGGCGGGTCAAGAGGGACTGGGTCATCCCTCCGATTAACGTCCCAGAGAACTCACGAGGACAGTTCCCCGAGGACCTTGTCAGAGTAAGACACACACAGTAGAGCTTTGTAGTAGGAGCACAACAAAGCATTTTCATATAGTTATATTTCAGTTTATGGCTTTAATATTTATCACAACTCTAATATTAATGAAATTGTCCTATCAAAGCCTATAAAGGTGCATTGTTTAAGTACATATGAATAAATAGTTAATATTGTGTTTTCAGTAGTTTATAGTCCCATCAGAACATCAAAACATATGGCATTTTTTCTATATTCAAACAGTTGATGCTTGAATTGGAGTATAACCATGTACTGCTGCAATAAACAATAGAGAAAGGTTATTTCTGGTTCATGTACAGGTGTCTAAAGTTTAAAGAGCAGCAGTTAACATTTTAGGGACTCACTATTTAAGTGACTATTTAAGTTATGCTCATGTTTATTGCTATGAGGTCACCAAAAGCAATATTTTAGCGAGAGCTGTAAAACAACCAATTCTTAATATCTAAACCTCAAACAGCTGTAGCTTATCAAGAAAAGGTTTTAAAGAAGGCATTCTGGATGTAAGTTTAAAGACTTTTTTCAAACAGACTTTGTCAATTCTGAGTTTTTTGGGCAATATATTGAATGAATTTGATCATTTTAGTTTCTAATTTTGGACAATGTCAACAATATCTATGTTGCTGAATCAAATTTAATGGAAAAAACGTTTCCTCTGCGCTGCAATTTTGTTGTGGCTAATGCTACGGTTAGCTCTAGAGCAGCTCCAATAATGTCTGTGGGGACTGCAGATTCTAAAAACAATAAAAATCCAGCTTTTTTTATAAAAAATCAAATCAAGTGGCTGGAAACTGATTAACAGGAACAGCGTAGTGTCTCTAAGACAACGTACTTTTGTTCATTTATACAAATGAACATTTATACAAATGAACAAGGTTGTCAAACTTTTAACCATTTCTAAGGCTTGTGTGCTGTGGAAAATATATTAAAAATGCTCTATGGAGACAAGGGAAAAGTATCCAACCTAAACTGAATTATTTTAATTCTGAGGGTAACTGCATAATGTACCTAATTTGAAACTGGAGACTGATCCACATTAAACATTTGATCTTTTTGTTACTAGGCCTGCCACAGTAATTACTATATTAATATAATTGACTTATTGTTTTGATATACAAAAGATGCTTGAAATAGTTTTTTTCAAGCATTGATAAATGACAATAAATGTGCTTGTATAAAGCCTCCACATGTATGTTTAATATGGATGCTGTAAACATGGTTAAAGTATAGCTGCCACTCTGAATTAATCTGAATCAGACAAGTTTATCAACTTTAGCAAAAGGTGTTTACATGCTCATCATCGGTGTCTTTGTGCTGCAGACTTAACGAGCGTGGCTCGGGGCTTAATGAGGGCGCAACGACAATAAGTCTGTGTCTGAGCTTTACTCTCTCCTAAAAAGTCACGTAAATGTCCCGTCAACGGTGGAGAACAGAGAGAATAATCAGTGTTAGCAAAGAGACTAACCTTTAAACAGATTCTTTTGTCCGGAGTCTGAACCATCTCTGAGGCACAAGTCATTATTTCATAACACAGTTAGAGCTGTCTTAAACTAAGTGTTGACCTGTTTGAGGCCCTTGTCAGAGAGATGTAATAAGAATCTGTATCATGTGCTGCCTTCTGTGTCTCTGCTGCAGCCACTGAGAGTAAAGACCCGAGGTCTCAAACTTAAGGTTAATGGACCAAATACAATCCTTTGAGAAGTACTTCAGTTAATACATTCTTGTTATTTTTAATAAATAACAGGGGAAAATGCCTAAAAGGTAACAGTTAAATAAGAGTTGTTTTGATAAAAAAAACTGTTTTAGGGAAACACGTGAGATCAGTGTTTATTATTGTGTTCGATATAAAGTGGTTTTAGGGCTCAGCTAAAGTTATTGAGAACAACTTATTGAACACAGAGTAATTGACCAGATCTAAATCCATCAGAGGCAGATTTATTGTGGATTTTAAGTAAACTTTGTTAATATCTACCAAAGTACAAAGCCTTATAAGCAAATGTAATTGTATGCAAACACATACACGTAGAGTTGAAGTTTATTTATAAACTTACAAATAAACAAACATTAGCCTTTATTTTAAATAAATATGGGGAGAGTTCACATTAGGGCTGTTACAATGACTACTTTTTGTTGTGTGATATATTGCACCAGAATTAATTGCGATAAACAATATTATTGCAATGGTAAAACCAATATTTGCTGCAGTGTTTCATAGACAAAGTGCCTTGGTGTGGTGGTCAAAGGTCACATGACCCGTTAAAGGGGGATTGGGAGCAGGGAGATGTAAAAGTACTAATACTTAGTGATGCTCCGATTGATCGGCCACCGATCATGATCGGCCGATATTGACTAGAAATAGCTTGATCAGCAAACCCCAAAAGCGCTGATCAAAAAAGCTGATTGCGTGACGTAAATAGTGCGACTTTTTCACACACGCATGCAGTGTTGCCAACTTGGCGCCTTTGTCGCTATATTAAGCAAGTATTCAGACCCCTCTAGCGACACATTTTCAAAAACGCGAGTAGCGACAAATCTAACTTTTTCTGGAGACTTTTGGAGACTGTCTGAAGTGAAAGCACACATCATTCTTACTGTTCTCAATGAGCAGCGGGTGCTGCCGCTGGCCCCACCCCCATCCCAAAGAACAGGCGTCCCAGACCTCACGCAGCAGGATCTAATAATAATACATATTACCTACAGTAGTCTACAATATCTTACTGCAGAGACTAAATGCATGTAAACTATTTTTAACTCTCATTTTCTCTGCTTTTAAGCTGCACTTAACCTGATCTGTGGACCTACAATAGCAACAGAAGGATGAGGGATAATTCAATATTCTATATTAATATCATGATTTGTTTGGCCTATGTCTTTAATTTTTATTATAAAACTACATTAGAAATACAACACCAGCTCATTATCAATGCTCAGCTGATATAAATAATATTGGTGGGTTTTTCAGCGTCTCCATGGTAACGCCTAGAGGGAGGAGTTTGTGAAACTCCACCAAACTGTTGCTACTTATGTAGCAACAGGTAGCTTTCCTTTAGTTTGCTGCGAACAACAGGCTACTTCTAAACAACTTTAAAAACGGCCCAAACAGCTGAATATATAATTTTCTATCTTCATTTCATCTGACTCTACTCTGCTCTGTGTCAGTCTTCCCGCACGTGAGCACCAGGCTCTGTGTACTGTGTGTCTGTGAGCGCGCATGTCTCTGCACGCTCCCGGCTCATGTCGGCTCATCTCAGAGCAAAGAAAGAGAGGAAGAACAGCGCAACGTGTGACACTTTGTGCTCAATAAATAAATTCCAGAAGTATTTTAAATGCAGCAAACTAAAACTTATTACGAAATAACCCTCAGTCCATATTAGATTAATCCCAATATTTTTAGTAATAAAGTGTGTAGCCTACTGTGCATATCTGCTTAAAGGGGCATCGCGCTCATTTCTATGTATTGCGCAATAGGTCAATATACTGTATACCTATCGCAACAGGCCTAGTTAACATTTACTTAGGGATGATTGGAACTGGCTTTTGAGGCAGTACTGGCACTGCGAGATGAATAAAGTTGTATATTAAAATATTTTATTGTGACAGGCCTATATGTGTGTCACAACTTTAGGCATGTTGTGGCTTATTCTAAAATGTGGCTGTGTGCTTGGTTAGACCTGTCTCTCCTGCTTGGTTTTCTTGGATCACTCCACCAGAGTGCAGGATAATAATGTTCTGACAGTTTATTTTGACTTGAGATCAGATCAGATGCCGTGTCGCGGTGGCAGCAGCCTGAAGCGTTCAGCTTGGTGTTGTCTGAGCTGGTCTGACGTCACAATGACAGACCAGACACATTCAGGCTACACTCGCAATGTTTAGCTCTGCATTTTAGACTTTTACCTTTAGATAAACTGTCACACTTCATGGTTAGAAAATTCCTTCCAATATTACAGGGATATAATATACAGGGAATAAAGGCTTTTTACGAACCTCAACAAGTTGTGTTGTATTTGTATGAGCAGACAAGAACACTACTGTTAATATTAAGGAGCAGCAGAATACTATCCACATTCTTTTCTTTTGTTATTAGCCAAATAAAAATTCACTCCGTGTTCTATCCTGCTCTTCTCAGATCCGCTCTGACCGGGATAAGAACCGGATGCTGCGCTACAGTGTGACGGGCCCCGGGGCTGACCAGCCTCCCACCGGCATCTTCATCATCAACCCTATCTCAGGACAGCTGTCCGTCACCAAACCGCTGGACCGAGAGCACATCTCCAACTTCCATGTGAGTCAGCTGCAGTCACTAAACCTGAGGCTGAGGCAATAACGATAAATTTCCAGCCCTACTGGATATTGTGTCTTCATATGCACCCCCTAACTCGTAGCCCAGCGCTGAAATTGTACCAACAACTACTAAATGTTTCTGCATACTTTTGTGTTTGACCAAATAGTGTCAGTTTTACATAAGTAAAAACTAAATTAACTAATTCGACCACTGAGCATGTCATTAATGCTGTCATCAGCAATTGATTGTATGTTATGCCATGTGATGTCACCAGCTCAGTTCAGCCACGTCTTGGTTTTTGACCCTTTCTTTAAATGGTAACAATAACAACATCTGTTTGCTAAAAGCAGAGTTCACTTCAGGGCATCCCTCTTCTCCCACTCCTCCAGCTCCTGAGCCGTGTTCTCATCCGATGTAATTTATAAATATGTTGCTTCCACTTGAGCGTATATTCTCTTTTATGCTCATCAATAAAGAAGGTCTTTAAAGGACTCCTGGTATTTGCTTATTGTATCAAACCAAGCCACGAACGCAGTATTTATTCTTTTTTTTTTTTTGCTCTGTTGGAGTGGATGGGAGAGTCGCAGCGGGCTCATTTGCATTTAAGCCGTCTGATGAATATTCATGTGATTGGATGTAGTTGTCAGGGCTGGAGGCTGGGATTGGAGCATGTTTATTCATAAGTGCCTCTTCCACTGATACTTCAGCTGTAAAGCGATGACTTATTGCACCAATCCATACCTACAGCCTACACTGCTGACCGTTGCTAAATACATAATCTCATATCTCTGCCACATTTAGTGTAAACATCAGTGTGTAAAATTGATTAGGGCTCTGAGGTAGAAGTTAAAGACATAAGCAACTCTTCAGTTTTGGGGTTCCACATCTAAAATCACCCAGGAGAAATAATCATTTTCTAAAAATGCTTGAACACTCAAAGAAAATGTAACAGAACCATAGTTTTACGTGGCTTTCACACCTGCACTGTTTGGTCTGGACTTTGGGACTTACTCTTTTGGTTGAACCAAATCTTCAGGTGTGAAAGCTCCAGGACTGTGGTTCAGTGCAAACAGTGTTTTGTATGGCGCTATTTTTCTTTGACACTCTACAGCAGATGCCTTCTGCATAGCCAACAGTTGTCATGACAACAGTGAACATAGAGTCGGGGAAAGTTCTGAGTTCTTAGTGTGGACCTTGGTGTAGACTTTCAGGAGAGAAAACACACATGGAGCTGTATAATCATAATTAAAATAAGCAATTTTCATTTGTTCAATCAAAAATAGAGATTTAAAGCTGTGTAGAACCCAGTGGAACTTCTACTACTTCCTCTTTCTTCAGAGTTGCCTAGAGAGGGCTATCATAGCTTTTCACATGCGCTAAACAGGAGTTGTGTGAGAAGCATGAAGATACAAGCAACAGTAGCTAGTTGCTAAAGTTATAGTTATAAACAGATATGAAGACGTTAATTCAGCCAGCTAAATTGCTAAGTTGATGAATGGTATCACTTATTTGGAATGATTTGTACATAAGCTTTGGCTCCAGTTGTGAGGTCTGTATACTAAAAAATGGAGCTAATCACTTCAGTCTGTTAATGGTACAATAGAATCTTAAGATGTACACACTGACTAAATGACTGGTTAGTAAAGTTGCATTTTTTGCTTCAAACGAGTCAATCAATCAATTTTATTGATATAGCGCCTTACAACAGATAAAAGGTGCTTTCCAAGAAAACATCAAATGACAACATAAAGAAAACAATGTAAAGAAATGGAATCACAATCAAGTCCAACGCTATGTGTTAAAAATCTTGATTAACATAAAAAAAAATATGTTTTTTTAGGTGTGCTTTGAAAACACTCAGCACCGTGATGCTTCGGAGGTGCACAGGGAGTGCATTCCACAACTTTGGTCCTTGAACACTAAATGACCGACCTCCAAACCTTTTATACCTGTATGTAGGATTCACCAGAGAAATGTAATCAGAAGAGCAGAGTGTTCTGGCTGATAGATTTTACTAAGTCAGTGAGGTATACTGGGGCCAAACCATGGATGGCCTTGAACACAAACAGCAGGACTTTATACTCCACCCTAAACTGCACTGGGAGCCAGTGAAGCGAGCGGAGGACAGGGGTGATGTGTGACCGTTTAGATGTATTGGAGAGAAGACGTGTGGCTGCGTTTTGCACCAGTTGAAGGCGACTGATGACTGATGTATTTAGTCCGGTGTAGAGGGCATTACAGTAGTCGATCCTCGAAGCTAAAAACACTGTTGAATGAATCCGGGCCGAATAGGATGTACTCAGTCTTTTCTTTGTTTAAATGAAGGAAATTCTGGGAAAGCCACTGTTTGATGTCCTGAAGACAATTATGGAGAGGATCCAGTGCCAAACAATTACTCAGTATCACAGGAAGGTAGATCTGGAGGTTGTCGGCATAGAAATGAAAATGAACATTATGTCTGGAGATGAGTTGACCAAGTGGTAGCAAGTAGACTGAAAACAAAATAGGACCGAGAAAGGAACCCTGTGGCACTCCAGATGACAAAGGGGCAACTGAGGAGGAAAAGTCATTGAGCATTACTGAAAAAGTTCTATTAGTGAGGTAAGAGGAGAACCAATTCAGCACCGCTTTTTGCAGACCAGCAACATGAAAACAAGAGATGAGAATATCATGATCCACTGTGTCAAATGCAGCGGTAAGGTCCAGTAAAACCAGAACCATAGAGCTTTTTCTGTCCAGTGCTTCAAGAATGTCATTATGCACCCTCATTAACGCGATCTAATAATGGCATGTTTGAGAGCTGTAGGAACGGTACCCAAAATAAGACAGCTGTTTATGAAGGAGACAAGGCAGGGACCAATGATGTCAACAGCCTCCTTCAAAATCCTTGCAGGAACAGCGTCTAAAGGGCAGGTGGTAGGCTTCAGCTCGAGGACAGCTTTTTTGAGGTCCACAAGAGTAACTGCCTCAAAGTCCTCTAGCACACATTGTGCCGCACAAGATGGCATGGCAACAGGAGAATGTTGAGTAATGGTTTGCCTAACAGCCAAAACCTTGTCCACAAAGTTTTGCTTGAATGCATTGCATGTATTTTCAGAAACATCATTCAAGGCAACAGACACCGGATTAATAGCAAAATTAATAGTATTAAATAAAATTCCAGGACGGTGGCTATAGATGAGATAGGAGAGGTATTGAGTCAGGTTTCTCCAGCTCTCCAAATTTCAAGTTTTAAAAGCTAGTGATGAATCTGTATATTGCAGCATTCTTTGGCCATAGCTCAAGCCTCTTGCACTGCTACAAAAGAGGGTTTACTAATTTGTAAATAAAAGCAGCATGACAAAGTTTGCCTTAAATGGGATTCACATACTGAAACACATCATGCATCTTTGACATCCCTATTTTACGCAGCAGACACAGTACAGATAAACCCAAGCCTCTTTTAGGGTTAAACATACCAAAAAATACCATTTGGTGAAAAGGTGCACACACTGCAAAAACATCCCTGCATTCATGGGGGTTCATTCATCAACGGAGATTTGAAAAAGGTCATTTTTGCTCCTCGTCGCTGCTGTCATCAGATGAGCAGTTGTCAGAGCGGGACATTGACCTGAGAAGACCTTGTTTTTGTAATGGCTGTCTGCTCACTTTCTTTTTTTTTTTCACTGAAATTTTACCGTTTTAGTTCAGAAACTGCAATGTACAAGTGAAAATAACAACAGCAGCCTCATACAGTTGTAGTTACGGCCCAAAAGAGTCAAACATATTTAAAAGAGGACACAGGAGAAAAAAACTGTTAATTTTTATAACTGTTTTTATTCATTTAGTTTAAAACTGTTAGTTTTATCTTGATGTTTTTCAAGGGAATCCAAAACCCTCCCATGCCCAAAAAACAGGAGAGACACAAAGGAAAGGTGGACCTGGTGAGCCGGCCAAACAGAACATAAATGAAGGAGTGACCCTGGGCCAACCCTGTAGAGGGCTGTAGAAGCCGGTGCCAACTCCTCTACCACCCTACACAACACAAACCCCCCATTACTAATCTGAACAAAATAAAGAACAAAAAAATCAGACAGCCGGTCCCACCAGGCCAAACAAAAACAAGGCTAGGCTAACCAAGGACTAAAGAGGCATGGAGCAAGCCGGCTGAGCTAAACAGCGCTGTCACCGGAACAGCTGAGGCGGAAGCGAGAGAGCGAGCGAGCCTACTCAGGTGACTTATATATATTCTGAGGAGCCTAAAAAAGAAAACTAAATATATTTCCAAACGAAAATATGTAAACTATGAAAAATATACAAAAAAGATAAATTGATAAAATTACTACATCAAATATAGAAGAAGAAAATAGGGAGCAGGGAAAGGGTGGTGGAGTAATGATATATGTGTAAATAAAAAACATTCATACAAGGCAAGGTGGGTTAAGTGTCTTGCCCAAGAACACAATGACAGTATAAACTGTGGGGAGAACGGGACTCAAACCACCTACCTTCCGGTTGACGGACGACCACTCTACCACTGAGCCACTGCTGCATCAATTCTTGCACATAGTTTAACGTCACAATGGGCCGGTCCTAAGCGCTGATTAATGGAGAGGGTTTGCGTCGGAAACGGGCATTCGGTGTAAAAACCTATTTCAAACTAAATATGAGAGTGAGTCACAATGGCAAACCTTGAGGAGCAGCCAGAAGAAACTTTATCTTAACCTCACACATCTTCAAGGGCTTTTACCTTACCCCTTGTACAAAACAAAATTTAGTGATTGAAAAAATGCAGTTTCTTATCTCAACCCTCTGCCTGCGTGTCTGTGCACAGTTGCGGGCTCATGCTGTGGATCTGAACGGGAACCAGGTGGAAAACCCAATTGACATCGTCATCAACGTTATCGACCAGAACGATAACCGTCCAGAGTTCACCCACAACATCTTCAACGGATCTGTGCCTGAGGGCTCCAAGCCTGGTACCAGAACACACAATAAACTACAGCTAATTCTTTTACATTTATTTTGTGTAGATTCCTATAACTTTTTCTTAAACTTTGTGATTCTTACCCTAGTGAATGTAATTTGCCTCTGACTTCTGAATAACATATTATTAACATAAGAAACTCCTGGTAATGCCCATAAATGGTTATCAAACCAACTCACTGTCCAGGTGAAACCAATACAGAGAACAAAAAAAAAAACTCTAATGAGGCATACAAAAATAAAAAAAATAAACTACTTGTTAAATTAGCCAATAGCTAATCAACTTTAGTTTTAAGGGTACAAGGAGTGCACTAATTAATGTGATATCTAAGCATAATGGAGACATAATTGTGCTAACTTGTGTTGTGTGCCTTCTTTAGGATCCTTTGTGATGACGGTCACGGCTGTGGACAAAGACGATCCAAAAACAGCCAATGGGATGCTGCGATACAAGATCCTGTCCCAGAATCCGCAGAGCCCCTCCTCCAACATGTTTACCATCAACAACAAGACTGGAGACATAATCACGGTGGCAGCCGGACTGGACCGAGAGGTGCGAGTGTTATCCTCAATTAATCAATACAGTTCTATCCTCCTGTATGTCCAGCAGAACTTAGCCAGCATATGGCTGCACCACAGTGTTTCTGCAATGCAAACAGAGCTGGGAGCTTTTTTGACTAATGTTTTCTCATTGAAGCAAGGACACACCCACTTTTTGTTCTCAGGACTCAGAAAAGAAAAAGAAAATAAATTCTGTTTAAACAGTATTTAATATCAAACCTGCTGTTGAAGCCAATTTGTTTATCTGCTGTTGCTGAGAACAGAGGAGCTTTTATATCACCTGTCAGCATTTGGCAAAGCTGAGAAACAAGGCAGCCACAAAAAAATGGCTCATCTCCATATAAAAATTTACACACATGTCAGCATTACTCAGGCTTCCTCTAATTGGAAACGGTTGACTGTTATGAGTATATGGATATCTCGTTGTTGTGGGAAATATGGCTATGCTGATAGAAATAGAAATGGGCGTAAATTACTTTATGACTAAAAACTAGACAAATATGAAATGAAAAATTAGATCCTAAAGTCTTTGTACCTTTTACTGGTACAAAAAATAATAATCTTAACTAAAGATTAGGATTTGCACCCAGTGATTTTTTTCTTTGTGTTGCAGAAAGTGACCCAGTACACACTGATCATCCAGGCCACAGATATGGAGGGCAACCCTACCTACGGACTATCCAACACGGCCACCACAGTGATCCGGATCACAGACGTCAATGACAACCCACCGGAGTTTACCACAGACACTGTATGTCCAATTGGTCTCCTTATAAATATATTTACATTTATTCATTTATCTGACGCTTTTATCCAAAGCGACTTACATTGTTCTACAGTAATTACCAGTGTTACAGCCACTGGAGGCAAGGTGGGTTAAGTGGACAGTATAAACTGTCGTTGGGAGAGTGGGAATCGAATCCCCTACCTTCCGGTTGAAAGACGACTACTCTACCCACTGAGCTACTGCCGCCCAACAAATACCTACTCTCAGTACTCTCAGATTGAGAACCTCAGTCTGACAATACTGACAGTTCTGGGCGTGTTTAGGGTTTGACTACAAAGTGACTGTTTTAGTAACTGTTACTATTGTAAACAACATGGATTTGCTCTGATTGGATAAAATTGGTTCATCCAACGACCATCTAAAGTACTTACTCCATGCAAAGACTTTCTTTGGAATCCCTTCTAGCTAGTTCTGTGTAACAGACCATCTGAATAATAAATTTAAATGAAATCCATGGAGAAAAGTAAGTGTCCTTGTATCAAGTATAATCACACATGTGAGGTGCTGTTGTTACAAGAAAACAGTAAGTGCAAAGTAGAGTGTATGATCTAAGGGTCCCAAAAAACAAGAGCTCAAAAATTGTTTTAGTGCATGCACCAACATACAACATCTCTTTGTAGTTCTTCGGTGAAGTCCATGAGAACCGAGTGAATGTGATCGTGGCAAACCTGACAGTGACTGACAAGGACCAGCCTCACACCGCATCCTGGAGTGCTGTGTACCGCATAATCGCAGGAGACCCCATCGGACGCTTCTCCATTCCCACGGACCCCACCACCAACGAGGGCCTGCTCACAGTTGTCAAGGTAGGCCCCCGCTTAATTTATGTACCTCAGCATAAAATGACATGTAAATAGAATTTTGTGACTCAAATTAGTGAACATAGTTTAATGATATTTTTTGTTGTAGACGATATTAAGCTTCTCTTCCTCACTTCCTAAAGCTGTATTTAAGATTGTAGTGAGTCTAAACTGGTGTGTGCAAAAAAAATACATCCAAGCCATAGTGCATTCTCTCAGCTATAGATAATGTAGATCATAAAACTTGTAAAAAAACCATGCCCCCTTTCATAATCTAATGGTCCTTTCTCTAGAGTCGCGCTTTTTATTTCTCTGGTCCCTGTTGGACTGGCCTTGGTCCTCCTCCACGAGATCCAGGTCCAAAATCGATGTAAACTGCAGCACGTTCTTTAAAGGGAGCTGTATGTTATATATTTACATTCAAATATTCTGGAATCAGATATTATTAAATATCCCTCCTCATAAGGGTTACAAATAACATATTTGATTGTTTACCAAGAACATCATTGATTGCGTTGACTCATGCACCATGTTTTGACATACAGTATTGGGTTGCGGAAATGTAATGTGTTACCATGCCATACAGTTATAGTCATAGTTACTAGAATATTACCAACTTATTTTAAATAAACCAGAAGTGTACATTGATAGTAAAAGCATGAAGCAGCAGCCATATTATTATTATTTGTCAATTATATTTCCACATCATTCAGTTTAATATTCATCACGATGAATTTCTTTGTACTTTTATCACATTTACCTTTTTTATGCATTTTGCACAAAAAGATGGTGTTTAGAATTCCATTCTAAAAAAAACTAATTTACCAAATTTTTGACCCCTTCCAGGAAATGCATTTTCAATTAAGTTGTTCTACATACCATAATAATGATTATGTATTCCTTGTCTGAATTTATTTATACTAAATTATGCCCCTGGATGGTTCAGATTATTATTACTGTTATTGTCTCCCAGTTCCCAGAACAGGAGAGTGACAGACAGGTCAGTTGAGTGTGTATAGAAATGTGAGTCATAAAGCAAAACTCTCTCAAAGTGCTTTTGAAGTCTTGATTTACCAGGTAATAATCTGTTGGTCCTGACCGAATTGACAAGATCTCTGTATCAAGCAGCCAAAGAGAGAATAGAGAATAGTGTTAATGTGTATATCCCCAAGGGGAAATTAGTCTCAGTGCTACCATTAGTTGCAACATGCAAATAAAAAAACAAAAAAAGTGATACATGAACAAAATTCCAAAAGATTCCACCGACAATATTATAGATTGTGTTGAAAAGGTTAAAGCAAATGCACCTGGACTCAATTTTCAAGATAAAGACGTTTTGTCTCTAATTCCAAGAAACTTTATCAATTCCGAGATCAACTGGTGATGGAGCTGAGCTTCTATCTTTAGAAAGAGGAGACCAAACCTGAAACCAAACTTGATGAACCAGGCTGTTCTGTTCTCATAGTCGTTACCTTGAAAGGACAGTGTGGCTCCTGATGTGAAAGTCATTAAAGGCCTGGGTGAGTTCTTAGTGTGTTCCATTCATTCTGGATCTTGTCTTTAGGATGGACCAAATTTTGATACATGATAAATTGCCATAAACTTTCAAACAAATCAACCAATTTCAAATGATGGGAAAACAAAATACAATCTGCATGATGCCAAATCCAATGCCAGTAACATTGAATTTGTCCAGCTCAAGGCCAAACATGCTCATTTCAAACACAGTAAGAAGCAGTAATTTTATGACGGCTATGTGATGTTACACGGGCTCCTCCATAGTTGTGAAATTTTTCTCTGCCTGCATCAAGCCCAGTCAATGGCCTGCCCCGAGGAGCCATATACTTCACTGTGATGGTAGGTTTGTTTAGTTCCAGCTTGCACAAAAAGGGATTAACGTGGTAACGTGTCATTCATTTAAAACTCGCAGGGCACTAACAATAAACTTTCATATCGTCTTGCAGGCCGCAGTTGGCCCCCAGGCCGCGAGTTTGAGAACCCTGATCTAGACTATCCACAGACTCTTAGGGCTTTACGGATGTGTGCTCTCTGCTCTGTGCTGAAGAGTCCTGATGACTCCCAGCTTGTGCTGCAGAGGGTGTTCAAAAGAGGGGAATCAAACATCAAATATTGATCCGTTTTTTTTATTGAACTCAGAATTTACAAAGTCTCTTGGAATTGGAGACGAAACGTCTTCACCTTGAAAAATAAGTCCAGATGCTTTTGCTTTAACCTTTTCTTCAAGATGACCTAGATGACTGAGAACCTTCAGACGTATTGTGTGTTAAATGTACACTGTGTGCACAATTAATGAGACAAGTGATCGTTTTATCCACAATTTCCAACTCCAAGCTGTATAAATGTGAATCCTTATTGGATTTAATGCATATCAGTTGAATTTGCAAGGGAGCACACGTCCCCCATCCCCAGATTCTGACCAATAACAAATAAATGAATCGGGTTTTATTCCACTATACATTAGCCCGCTGCAGCCGCTCCTGTAATATTGCCGAACTTTGCATTCACGAAAATGAATCGGACTTTCTAACACTAAAACACAATAATTATCTGCCAGTCACCATTATTTTGTACCCACGCTCTCACTACACGCTGTTCTGTTGTCAATAAACACACACGGCACTGCTGTCATTGCTGTTTGACGTTTTCTCTGTGTGCGTACTACAACCGGCTACGACTCCTGATCCCAGAGTCCTACGAGGACCTGTTAGCTGCCTCCATTGTGCCTATAACGGTAACCAAAGTGACCTTATAGTTTAAAGACGACAGTAAAAGGCTTATACTTTCATCTATGACTAAGCAGGTGTTTTTTCCAGACTTTTACTAACTGTAAAAAATGAACAATGTAAGTATCCTATGCCTGGTGACTTTCCCAAATGTGGAAGAATATTTTGTTATGGGGACTGTGTGTTAATGTGACAAGCTAATGACAAGAGGCTTTTGCATCAAACACAGTGAATGAACACAAAGAGAACGGTTGGATAAAACTATTAATTGTTAAGAAATAACAGTTTTATCTGTACTTTCAAAACTAAATTAGGATCGTGGCATAACATTATAATCTACTATACTGTCTAGGTTTACTGAGGTGTATTGTACTGTATTGTGTGGTGCTAAGTTTGTCCAAACAACAAATAAAGGCCTACAAAGGCTTTTTTTTACATCCTTTTATAGCTGGAAACTAGGTTTATGGCACAGAGGATATAGATCATGTTTACAAAATCATGTTTATGCTTTGTTTGTGCTTTTAAATTATGGGCAATTTAAAAAAGATATAGTTTTTAATGAGTAACAGATTATATTATTTTAAAGAGCTATTTCTAATCAATAAATTCAAACGAATAATTTGAATTATTCCTAGACATTTGAAATAATGAATATAGGCCTTTTTTCACTTTTGTTCATTGTTTTTTTTATCTATAAGGTCAAATATAAATCCCACAGTCATTTGCTGACAGCTTGGTCCATTCCCCCAGTTAAAAAATCCCATCTGCGCCCCTGTGTATTTGTGTAATGAGGGAGGGTGTGTATATCAAAACCCTATATGAAGGTGCTCAGGAAAAATGAGCCAAAAAAGAGATTTAACTAACTCTGAAAGGTCCAAAATTTTAAAAAGTCTTTAACAAGGATGAAGCA
This sequence comes from Neodontobutis hainanensis, assembly GCA_024349245.1. Lineage (NCBI taxonomy): Eukaryota > Metazoa > Chordata > Actinopteri > Gobiiformes > Odontobutidae > Neodontobutis > Neodontobutis hainanensis. The sequence goes on from JALDNG010000135.1 coordinate 87,857, forward strand.
TAAATATCTAAGATATTGGGGGGTGATCACAGAACCATCAAACGTTTTGTAGCAAATAATCAACAGGGTCGCAAGAAACGTGTCGAGAAGAAAAGACGCAAATTATTAAAGATTTGGGAAGAATCAAACGTGAAGCTACCAGGAACCCAACTCTCAGACCTACTGCCAATTTTTAGAAGACACTTTCTTCAAGCAGTGGTACAGGACTTTGATGCATGCAATGGAGCATTGTCTTGCATAAAAATCAAAGTTCTCCACTGCGTGGCTGACCAGTAAAAGCCATTAAGATGAAAAACTAATGACATGACCCCCCTCTTCACCTGACTTAAACCCTATTGAGAACTTTTGGGCCCTTCTTAATCAGGACATTTACAGTGAAGGTTAATAGTACACCTCTCTGAACAGTGTCTGGGAGGCTGTGGTTGCAGCTGCACAAAAAGTTGATTCTGACCAGATCAAGAAACTGACTGACTCCGTGAATGGAAGGCTTGTGACTGTTATCAAAAAGAAGGGTGGCTTTATTGGACAGATTCAGATTCAAATTTGCATTTAGGTTGTTGTGTTATGTGCTGTATACTACGTTTTTTCTGTAAGCACTGCATCAGTTAGGAGTTAGCAGTTAGGATATTTTGTCCGTAAAAAATATTTACAGAAATATTGTAAATTGACCATACATTTTCTATAATTTTCTCATATGGCCTGAACCTGACCGTTTGTTTCCTATGTGTTCAGCCCATAGACTTTGAGCTGACCCGCTCCTTTATGCTGGCCGTGGAGGCAGAGAACGAGGTCCCCATGGCCCGTGGCATCCCCCTGCCCCGCCAGTCCACAGCTACCGTGTCCGTCCGCATTCTTGACATCAACGAGCCCCCCGAGTTCAGCCCCAACCCCAAATCCATCAAACAGGAGGAGGGTCTACCCGCCGGATTTCAGCTGACCACCTTTACTGCACAAGACCCAGATCGCTTCATGAGACAAACAGTCAGGTATGTTCTGGGAAACAGTTGGTCTATTTAAAGGTATGTGAAACTGGTAACCGCTGGAACTACATATCTGCCTATGTTTTGAGAACTAAATATGTAGCAATCAATTTAGGCTTCTGTTTAAAAAAAAAATTACAATATATACATACATACACCATACACTTCAAGAGTATTTTAATAAAATTGTTATTAATTTCCTCACTAACCCCTCATGAATCATGCAACAAGTGTGTATCAGTCTAAAAGACATTTACTGAAACTGTCATGACCATGTCCAATTCAATTTCACTGTATCATGCCTGGGGGAAACAATCACATTCAATAATGTTAAAAACTCATATACTTTTTATTCTAAATTCATCTGTGACAGAGTGGAGGTGTTACAAAACGTATGGCCAGAATGACAAAGGAACCCCTGTGGTGATCAAAGAAACTTGCTTTATTTAAATTAAAATCTCAGAATAACTACCTGAAAATGTGTAGTGTGCCTTGATTTAATAATTAAACATTGAATTATGGTTATGAATTGACTGTCTTGGACTACAAAATTATTATGTCCACCACATTTTAACATGTTATCATGGCTTTTGATTAAGTTCATTGTTAAACTTAAACTATAATGCAGAATATAACTGACTAAAACATTGTATAGAGTTTATAAAAAAGGCATTCTGAGCCTGTCAAATACTTTTTAATTCACTTTATTTTGAAAAAATATACATTCTTTTAGCAGCCGTTTTGCTGATATTTACCAGTCATGCAGATGTATCGTCTCGAGTTGCTTGGCTGCGTAGAAATACGCTATGGGGAACATTCTTTGTGATTGGTAGTGAAGCAAGAATCGGCTTATATAACCTCTGTTGGTGACGTGGCTTGATCACCTACAGCTGCGTGAGACCCACAGTGCGGCATTGAAGTGCACCATCCCGTTCTCGCTTCAGATAATAGGGTTGCAGCCAAGCAACTCCAGACGTTCCCTTTCAAAAGCTACACTTGATGCTGTGTTGAAATATGCTAGGATGAGCAAGAATACCAACGGCACTGGGAGATTCCGGACCCCATGAGGGTTGTGTAGTGTGTGTACACAAAACCTGAAAAAAGGTCTCAGACATTAACCCGCTATGTTGACCCAAGGACATGAGAGCCCTGGGTAGAACAAACATCCAGACTGTAACATTTAATAAAAAAGTACAGAGTTGACCAGCCCGCCACATCACACACCTTTGCCACTGAGGATGAAACCCCTCTGGTTGAATGAGCCTTTACATCAAGAGGTAGAGACCACAAGCATCATAGCCCAGGGCAATAGCATCCCTCATCCAATGCGTCTGTTTAGCGGCCACAGCCATCTGAGTGGCCAAAGCTGCTCAGTCTTACGCAACTGGCTAGTGCGGTGGACGTAAATCTGGAGAGCAAACACCTGACATAGTAGGTGAAGTCTCTCCTGCTCCGGCGTCGTTAATGGCGGAGTACAGAAGGCTTCAAGAATGACTTGATTTGAAGGCGAGAATGGGACCTTCGAGAATTAAGTAGGGTGAGGGTGCAAACCCGCCCAGGGGCAGAAACCGATAAGTGGTTCAAAAGGGGTGTTCACCCGGGCGGTGGTAGCTCAGTGGGTAGAGCAGTCCGGTTCGATTCCCACTCTCCCCACAGTTCATACTGTTGTTGTGTCCTTGGGCAAGACACTTAACCCACCTTGCCTCCAGTGCCCCAGCTCTGGTGTATGAATGTGTGAGAATGTTTGAGGTTGGAGAGTCTGTAGGCGCAAAATGGCTGCCACGTCTCCACTACCAGTGTGTGACTGTGGAGTGAATGAATAATGGACTCTGTAAAGCGCTTTGAGAGCCTTGAAAACGCGCTATATAAAACCAATCCATTATTATTATTATTATTATTATTATTATTATTATTATTATTATTATTATTATTATTCACCATCCCCTCAAACACTAAACACAGGTCCCACAGAGGGACTGTGACTCTAGTGGGAGGCCCTCCACCACTTGGCTCCTCGGATAATTCGGGACTAGGGGATGTCTTCCAACCGAGACCCCATCATTTATAGCGTGATAAGCCGAATTAGCAGCCACATAAGCTCTGTGTGGATTAGAGTAGATAGTTTACGCCAGTACTTAAAAAAATATGGCAGTGAACTGGGTCTGCACAGTGTGTAATACATCAGGCCTCAAAAGCACACCATCTAAGGTGCGTAATGCCTTCTAGTAGAGGGAACCCTAGCACTCAGAATAGTCTCAGTTACAGCATCCCGCAATTGGACTGTGAATGTTCCACAGCTTGGGCTTGGGATGAAACACTGTCCCCTGCATTGTTAGCTGTTCAATTTCTAAATAATTGAAGAATCTAATCAACCAATCACATGGTAGTTGCTTCAGTGCATTTAGAGGTGTGTCCTGGTCAAGACAATCTCCTGAACTCCAAACTGAATGTCAGAATGGGAAAGAAAGATGATTTAAGCAATTTTGAGCATGGCATGGTTCTTGGTGCCAGACGGGCTGTTCTGAGTATGAAATTTCACAATCTGCTCAGTTACTGGTATTTTCACGCACAACCATTTCTAGGGTTTACAAAGAATGGTGTGAAAAGGGAAAAAACATCCAGTATGCGGCAGTCCTGTGGGCGAAAATGCCTTATTGATGCTAGAGATCAGAGGAGAATGAGTCGACTGATTCAAGCTGATAGAAGAGCAACTTTGACTGAACTAACCACCCGTTACAACCGAGGTAAGCGAAGCATTTGTGAAGCCACAACACACACAACCTTGAAGTGGATGGGCTACAACAGCAGAAGACCCCACCGGGTGCCACTCATCTCCACTACAAATAGGAAAAAGAGGCTACAATTTGCACGAGCTCACCAAAATTGGATAGACTGAAAAAATGTTGCCTGGTCTGATGAGTCTTAATTTCTCTTGAGACATTCAGATGGTAGAGTCAGAATTTGGCGTAAACAGAATGAGAACATGGATCCATCATGCCTTGTTACCACTGTGCAGGTGGTGGTGGTGGTGTAATGGTGTGGGGGATGTTTTCTTGGCACACTTTAGTCCCCTTAGTGCCAATTGGACATCGTTTAAATGCCACGGCCTACCTGAGCATTGTTTCTGACTATGTCCATCCCTTTATGACCCCCATGTACCCATCCTCTGATGGCTACTTCCAGAAGGATAATGCACCATGTCACAAAGCTCGAATCATTTCAAACTGGTTTCTAAAATGCCCCCCACAGTCACCAGATCTCAACCCAATAGAGCATCTTTGGGATGTGGTGGAACCGGAGCTTCGTGCCCTGGATGTGCATCCCACAAATCTCCATCAACTGCAAGATGCTATTCTATCAATATGGGCCAACATTTCTAAAGAATGCTTTCAACACCTTGTTGAATCAATGCCACGTAGAATTTAAAGGTAAAAAGGTAGAAGGTAGTCAGAATATACTTGACGCGTGCAGGAGGCAGACGTGCCTGCCCCGAAATATGTTGTCCTCTGGGCAGGAGAAAGAATGCTTTTTTTACTGTTGAGTTTCAAAGAAGCTAAAATATGCCAGTTGACTACGTAATTCAAAATCAGGATGCCAGAGTCGCAGAGGAGCTATGCATTTTGTGTCTGTCCGGAGTAACAAGGCTAGACTGAATGGAAGTACCCAATACTGGAAAGCTTTGCCTCTAAAAGCAAACTTCCGGTTTTGTGGCAATATTCCAATATGGAAATAGGCATCCTTCAGGTTGATGGTGACAAACCAATCACCTGACTGGATCAGCAACACCATCTTGCTTTCTCAACATCTTGAACTTGTGTGTTCTTTCTTTTCCAAAAATAGACATAACTAGTCCATGGCAAGTTATGTCTATGTTTGGATTAGCATGAAAGACATGACATGTGCAGGACTGACATGACCTGAACAGGACTTGGAGCAAATTATAAAGTATTAGCTATGGGAAATAGCAATTGCTGGCTACAGCCTCCATCTATCAGCCCAGCAGCACACAGCTCAGTATTTGGGCCAGAGCCAGAGGTAGATACAGAAGGCTTTATGTGGTGCTTTCTAATGGCACGTCTCTCTCTCTCCCCCCCCAACTAAACTCAGGTACTCCAAGATGTATGACCCCGCCAACTGGCTGAAGATCGACCCAGTTAATGGTAGCATCTCCACCATCGCCGTTCTGGACAGAGAGTCTCCATATGTCAAAAACAACCTCTACAATGTTACCTTCATGGCGTCTGATAACGGTGAGACACAGGGCCGTCTGCACTGCACTAACGCCGCATACACACATACTTGTGCACTTAGGCAGAGCACAAAAACTCTGATTGAATAGAATGTGTAATATGTTATCTCTTTTAGTTTCTGGTCTCATAGAGTCACCCATACTATATTTGATCTTTAGTAAAGCATTCAATGCAATGGTTTTCAAGATATATGCTAATGAGTACCCTAAACATTGAGGGATTGTGTGAAGACAAATGAACACACTCACAAATATTTGCATCCTCAGATGTCTGTAAATTGCCCTGTAGTGAATGAATGTGTCTGTTTTCTGGTTGCTTGTATTACGAGAATAAGCAGAAGATGAACAAATTAATACATGAATATAATTCACTCACCTTAATTAAATGTTTATTTACCTCATAACATTCAAGTGATGTGATAATGCACTATAGCAGATGGTCTGTGCTGAGAGGATGTTATGTAGGCTAAAAGTCAAAACTATTTAATACCTATCAGATTGAGAAGGTAGAATACTTCAACATAAACTGTTTATGTTTATAAACTCATTTAGCTTGCCAAATAAAGTAAAATGCCTCATCACCTCAGCCATATAAAGGTCATCTGAAAGTCAAATTCCTTAGGGGCATGATGAAAAGAAGACTTTTTGTATTTGTCCGGTCCATTTATAATTGAATTCCTAATTGTCTTAATTAAATGTATATGACCACACTAGCCCAGTTGATTCTTAATAAAGACTTCATGTTTTCTTCCTATTAGCATAGCAATCCTTCAGTCTCCCACTTGTCCTCATTACAACAGTGCTTTTGAGGCACAGGAAAAGAGGGTTCTATGTTCAAAGTGGAAAATTGTTTTAGAGAATTGCCATTCAGTCTATCCCTGCACAGAGCGCCTGCTGTCCTCCTGACTTCCTGCAAAAGCACTGTCTTAGCACATTCCCTGTCATTGTCCAGTGCACACTTGAACACACACACACACACACACACACACACACACACACACACACACACACACACACACACACACACACACACACACAGCCACACAGAAGACAGAAGGTTCAACGGAGAAGTTTTTCAGGGGGTCACCATATGTTAGCTGGTGACATCTATCACTGGTCACACTGGACTGTGGAGTCTGTGATTAATAGATGTGTGTTTGGACAGAGACAGGCATTCATACTGCATGACTGCACAGCAGTGAGTGGAGAGCTCACTGGTGGACAATGATGTACACGAGTCTGTACACTACATTATTATATACACTATTCTACAACAAAAGTTTCAACTATATACAATTGTGCTCATAAGTTTACATACCCCGGCCAAATTTGGGAATTTTTTTTTTTGGGGGGGTGGGGGCATTTTTTTTTAAATTTGAACAATAACACAAATTTACATTTACATTTACATTTGTTCATTTAGCTTTTATCCAAAGCAACTTACATTGTTCTACAGTAATTACCAGTGTTACAGCCACTGGAGGCAAGGTGGGTTAAGTGTCTTGCCCAAGGACACAACGACAATATGAACTGTGGGTAGAGTGAGGACGACCGCTCTACCCGCTGAGCTACTGCCGCCCCAAATAACTTTTTTCACTAATAGTTAGTGGTTGAGTTGAAGCCATTTATTATATTACAATATATTATATAACAATTGTGTTTACTCTTTTTAAATCATAATGACAACAGAAATGACCCAAATGACCCTAATCAAAAGTTGAAATACCCCAGTTCTTAATACTGTGTATTGCAACCTTTAACATCAATGACAACGTAAAGTATTTTGTGGTAGTTGAGGATGAGGCTCTTTATTTTCTCAGATGGTAAAGCTGCCCATTTTTCTTGACAAAAAGCCTCTAGTTCCTGTAAATTCTTGGGCTGTCTTGCTTGAACTCAAATTCGCCTTGTGCTTTGGAATGTTGTCATGTTGTAAAGTCCAAGAACGTCCCATGTGCAGCTTCGGGGCTGATAAGTGCAAAATTTTCCCTAAAACATCAGCAATCCACCTCCATGTTTCACAATAGGAATGTTGACTCCTCCAAATCTAACGTTTATGGTTGTGGCCAAAAAAAAAAATTTGGTCTCATAACTCCAAATGACTTTGTTCCAAAAGTTTTGAGGCTTGTTTCTATGCTGTTTGGCGTATTGTAAACGGGAGGCTTTTTGGCATTTTTTCTAAAACTCTGGATGTTCATCAATCCACCCTAGAGTGTTTGCTAAAGACTTACCGAAATCACGGGCACAGTCCAAAATCTCTGTGCATACATCGACTATATGTAAAAAGCTGGCCAAGAATGGTGTTCATGGGAGGACTCCACGGAGGAAGCCACTGCTTGCACATGGTGGACGTTTAATGTTTGCAAAAAGGCAGTTGGACAGTCCACAGAACTTCTGGCAAAATATTTTGTGCACTGATGAAAGGAAAGTTGAACTGTTTCGGAGGAGCACACAACATTATGTGTGGAGGAAAAATGGAACAGCTCACCAACATCAACACCTCATTCCCACCCTGAAGCCTGGTGGAGGCAGCATCATGGTTGGGGGCTGTTTTCCTGCCTCAAGGCCTGGACAACTTGCCATCATTAATGGAAAAATGAATTCAAAAGTTTATCAGGATGTTTTGCAGGAAAAGCTGAAGCCGTCTGTCAGACAGTTAAAGCTAAAAAGGGGATGGATGCTGCAACAAGACAATGACCCAAAACACATAAGTAAATCAACTTCAGAATGGTTTCAGAAGAACAATACACGTTCTGGAGTGGCCAAGTCAAAGTCCTGACTTGAACCCCATTGAGATGATGTGACATAGCCTCAAGACAGCGATCCATGCCAATCCCAGGAATCTGAGTGAACTGCAGCTGTTTTGTAAAGAGGAATAGTCTAAGATTGATCCTGAGCAATGTGCCAGGCTGATCTGCAACTACAGGAAACGTCTGGTTGAAGTTATTGCTGCCAAAGGGCGGGAAACCAGATATTAAATGTGATGGTTCAGTTACTTATTCCTCCCCCTTCTGTCATTGTTTGCATGTTATCCTCACTAAAAATATAAAAACCTATAAATGTTTGCGTGGTTATAGTTAAAGCAGACACTGTTTTTTATTTGTATCATTTTGACAAAGATCAAATCACATTTGATGGTGATTTTAGGCAGAAATGTCAGAAATTCCTAAGGTTTCAGAAACTTTTTTATGCCACTATATATATGTATGTATGTATGTATGTATGTATGTATGTATACTGTATATACAATATATATATATATATATATATATATATATATATATATTTGTTGCTGCTGTTTCTCTGAGTAATGGTCAAACCATGACTGATGTTTGAATAGGTTTAGTTAAAAGAAATAAAAAATATTATTAACTTCATTCTTTTGTCACATATTTACTCTCATCACTTGCTCATTAGCTTTTCCAATAGATTTTTTTTGTATCTAATAAGCAAAGATTGTGTAGCTTTCTTTCAACCTGTCCACTAATCTTGTATGTTTCTGCAGGCATACCACCGGCCAGTGGGACAGGGACTCTTCAGATGTACCTGGTAGACATCAATGACAATGCTCCGCATGTTTTCCCTCCTGAGGTGGAGATGTGTGAGAAACTCGACCCCAGTGGCATCAACATCACAGCCAGTGACCCTGACCTGAACCCCAATGCCGGACCTTTCGCCTTTGAACTGGCCAATCGGCCTCTGGAAGTCCGCCGCAACTGGACCCTCACCCGCCTAACTGGTCAGTGGTTAATTCTTGTTAGTTGTAACAGACACACAACTGATCATTTTAATGCAGTACTTTAACACTTGAACCTCCAATATTCCAATACCTCCTAGTGGTTTTGGATGAACAGGTACATAAAATGTAAATAGACTGGCAGCGATAGGCATTTAGATTAGATTTAGGGAAGTTGACTTGCTGAAGTTCAAACCGAGCATCAGAGTGGCAAAGAAAGGTGATTTAAGTGATTTTTAACTTGAAATGGTTGTTGGTGCATGACGGGCTGGTCTTAGTATTTCAAAAATTGCTGATCCACTGGGATTTTTATGCACAAAGATGTTGATGTCAGAAGTCAGAGGAGAAATCGCAGACTAGTTAGAGATGACTAGTTAGAGAGGAAGGCACTCTGAACGCACTTCAAACCCTGAAGCAGATGGGCTACAGCAGCAGAAGACCACACTGGGTGCTGCTCCTGTCAGTTAAGAACAGGAAACGGAGGCTACAATTCACACAGGCTCAACAAAAATTAGAGAATAGAAGATTGGAAAAACATTGCTGGGTCTGATGCGTCTCAATTTCTGCTGTGACATTTAGATGGTAGGGCCAGAATTTGTTGTAAAGAACATAAAAGCATGGACCCATCCTGACTTGTCTCAATGTTTCAGGCTGGTGGTGTAATGTGAGGGGGGTATTTTCTTGGCAAATTTTCCATCCCTTAGTACCAACTTAGCATTGCGCCACATTGTTGCTGACCATGAATTGATGAATGAATAGTTTATTTGGCCGTAAATATATACTACATTTATACAATTTTTAAATAAAAAGATTTGTAACCAAAAAGGAATAGGCAGAAGCATAAGCTTATCTTGGCCTATCCTATACAGTCTTTGAAATAAACAGCCTTTTGAACAATATGACATGTCCATCCCTTTAGGACTACAGTGTGGTGTTGCATGGTGTATCAATACTTCAAAGAAATCGCAATACCATGGTGCTTAAATCGATACATCATGTTTTTTAGATATCGATACTTCTTTTAAATATCTGACATGTGCTGTGTTATTGAGTAGCACACTGTTCTGTTGCTGCACTGCAACCAGCTCACAGTGAACAGAGACAGGGCCGACCACAGACAGATATGCTGTAAATATCTTTGTTTAAAAATCCTTCACAAATCAAAAAGAGCAGACAGCTGTTATTCCGTGTTTAATCACATATAGCCTCTGTTGTGTCTTGCCTCACTGAAGCTGAGGGAAAGACGTGAGCGCAATGGAAGCCAGAGTTTATGTGAGCTGTGTCCTGTTCACATCTCTGTGAGGACTCAAAACCCAAACCACGTCATGTATTGATTGAATGCTAGCTTATACTTGACACAAAAATGTGTTAAAATTCTGTGTTTTTGTAATAACATTCATGAGAGCGGGTCAATTAGCAGCTAATGAGCGGAGAAGCGCAGTGGAGCTATATCCTACCATCGGAGAGTTACAAACCAGGACTGCATTTGGGTCTGACAGAACTGTGACTGTCATAGTAATTGTATATGATGCTCTCACTCCTGGTCAGGTTCATATGCTTATCCACATACACATTGTCTTTAGCTGTATCTTCTATTGGCTCCAGGCTAATCCAAACAAAACAAAGACATCACTTTGCACAACATCTAATCACTGTTCAGGGACACTGTCCTGTACACTTAGTGACATATACAAGTAAACTTATTCACATCTGTGACTGACACGTCAGCTCATTACACGTCCATCCATGACCCTGGAGCTGAGAGGGACATAATGTATACCTATAAAACTTCATGTGTTGTAATCATGTTAAGCAAATCACCTTGTACCATTGTCTTCTATTCCTACATTTACCATGTACGATCTCTATTGTTTCGTTTGTGATCCAAACTCAATAATTATTTTAACTGACAGAATCCCAGCTCACCCTCAGGAGAGCAGTCATTACAGACGAACTAAACTTTACAGGAAATAGAGGCTTGTTCAGAAAAAGACAAAAATGTAAATGAAGTTCAATGAATGAGTGATAGAAAAGACACTTCTCTTAACAAGGTAATGTGTAACACACAAGGCTTTGATGGTTTTAATCTGGTGCTGACAGTGTACAGATGATTAATAATAGTTTATCTCAGGCGTGCTAGTGTGTCCTGAGACACTGTGGCAGTGACCCAGGCTTCTTTAAACATGAGTAAGAGCACAGATTGTGGCATGGCCAAATTGCATAATTAAGGAGCAACAGTGAATTCACAAACTGAGGAAGATATTAAAGCGTCTAGATGTGTAATTAGAATATGCATTTTAATGTAGTTTTAAATCTGAATGACTTTGGTCCCTCACTTATAGACAGTCATCAGAGCAGACTGTGGAAATTGTTATTTCTTTTGGAGACTTATATATTTTAATATTTTAACCATGTTTGTTGTTATCCCTGACTGAAGTAAAAAGCTTACAGAATTATACAGTCAGTATTTTTCCCCATGATTATGTTTCAGGCTGATGTTAAGGTATTTTTCTAGTTTGTGTATTGTGATACTCAAGCCAGGTATGTTAGTATCAGGACAACACTACTACAGTGTACTCATCTTCTGATGCCTACTTCCAGCAGGATAATTCACCATGTCACAAATCTCAAATTATCTTAGACTGTTTTTTTGGAACATGTCATGTTCACTTTACTCAAATGAACGGGAGAGTCGCATCATGGAAGAATCTGCAGCAACTGTAATGCTATTATGTAAATATGGGCCAAAATCTCAGAGGAATGTTTCCAACACCTTGTTGAATCTATGCCAATTTATTTAGGAAAACATGAAATCCAAAGGTTCACATACTTTTTCTTGATACTGTAATTAAGGAAAGAAATATTTTTAGGATCCTTGTTCATTGCCTGATTTAGTACAATCCATATACCTTTACATTTTACATTTTTTGATAACATTTGTTAGTTTTTGTATAATTTATACTTTTATTTTTATTTTCTTATAAATAATCTATATAGTATATATTCTTTCTTTTTACATGCATTAAATAATCGCTTTGTCATCCATTGGCTTGATTAAAATTTTTGTGGGTATATTTATGTGTTGTAATTGGGCAGTGAGTGTTATACAGTTGTTTAAATAGCTATTATTTAAAGAGCGGCCGTCCTTCAACCTATGGGTCATCCCAAAAACATCATAACATCCCACTCTCCCCCACATACTGTCGTTGTTTCCTTGAGCAAGACACTTAACCTACCATGCCTCAAAGCGCTTTGAGTGCCTACTAGGTGGCAAAGCACTATATGAATACCAAATTAAAAACAATTTAAAATAAAATAATAATAGACTTTGTTTGAATTCATTGATCATGTCGACAGTTCTTTTATGCTTTATAATTGTTGTATTGTTTTTTGTTATTGTGATTATTATTCATTTGTGTTACTTCTAGTGAGAAGTAGTGAGAAAATTGGTAGTTGGATACTAATAATCCCCTGTCATCCACCTGTCATGTTCCGATTTAGTACAGTTGTAAAAAATCTAATTGATTAAGATGAGCAATGTGGGGCAAAGTCATTATAGGATATAGGGAAAGGATATACATTATATCAACAAAGTTCTCTGTGAGTTTTTGTGTTTTACGTTTAAAAGATCTATGTTGAAATCCCGACAATGACAATATCTTTATAATTTTGATTTGTATAGTTTTTTCCCATACTGTCTAAGAAGGACTCTAGTTACCACCAGGCGTATGTTTTTGTGGTTTTCGATATTGATCTCTAATGTGACACATTAAGTCAGATTTTGCTACACCCCCCCTACTTTTCTGTTTTCTATATCTGTTTAACATTTGATAGCCAAACGATATTACAAAGCAGCTATTCTCTTTTATTACCCCAATACATTGTCCATCTCTAATCTAAATGAGCCCAAACAGGAAGATTGTCATAAATTGGCAACAAAATTATTATGTAACTTTAAGCTTTACTGATAATAAAATTTAATAAAAAACAACGAATGAATGAAGGGCAAATGTGTAGAACAAGGGAGGTAAAATATCTTAATAATATTTGGGTGAACAGGACCATCTAGTTTATTTCCTGAGAAAGGCTGTTGAGTATTAACAAATCCTGTAGTAATGGGTTAGTTTGATTGAGAGAAAATCAAATTGCAATTTATGATTTATTATTAATCATTAATGAGTGGTTGTCTTGTACTGTCTATGTCTAAGTGTCAGCCCTGCGACTGACCATTGTCCAGGATGTACCCCACCTAAGGCCCAAAGCTGCTGGGATAGGCTCCAGTCACCTAACGGGACTAAGCGAAAAAAAAAATTATAAATTGTCATTAACAGTTTGCCCAGTACTTCTGCATAAACACCAAATCATTCATCTTTTCTGTCCTTTTTGTTCTGTGTCTGAAGGTGAACAAGCCCAGCTCGGTCTGAGGATAGGCTCTCTGTCCAGTGGGATATATGAGATTCCCATCATTATCACAGACTCCGGCAACCTGCCTATGTCCAACACATCCTATCTGAGGGTGAAGGTGTGCCAGTGCGATCACCATGGCGACTGCGTGGATATGGAGAGGATCATCGCGGCTGGACTGGGAACTGGGGCCATCATCGCCATCCTGATCTGCATCATCATACTTCTGGGTGAGTTTGTGTCTAAACAGGCAGTACGTAATGATGACAGTGCTAGGAACACAGCTACATGTATTAACATATGCCCTGAAAAAAAAAAAATGACAGTCCCTCCTTCCTCCCGTTGCAGGTTAATGGACAATCTTTGTTACTCTGAGTGGTACTAAATAATTATGTAGCCTCAATGATGCACAATGACTTGATCTACTGTAGACATTGCATATTTCCTACATTTCCTAAGTTCATAGCTGTGCACATGACGTCAAGTGATGAGCCAAATTCACAACAGATCCCCAGCAGCGAGTCGTATGCCGCAGTGACATGAAAGCAGCCTTTCGGCTATTTTCTGGGGATACAAGAGTGTGGTGTCTTTTTATAACCCACTCAATTGAGAGAACAATCTTTTAAATGGAACAGTGGCATTGAGTGGGATGGGAATATCACAAGCCGGGTTTTACCTAGTAAGAGAGGTCACATAAAAAAATTGGCTTATTTTATGAATGGGCTTATATGTGTAAACATCTACATGCTTTTGTCCTGGTGGATATAAAGCAACAGTGACTTAGCAGTTATTGAAATAAGATGGTTGTCAACCTAAATCCTGCAAAATCTGAGTAATTATGCTTCAAAATCCCTGCAACGCAATCTCATATTAGAGCAACAATTGCAAAATTGAGCATTTTGCAAAACTGAGCAGCTCATCAGTCTAAAATAGCTACTACTAATTTAAGTTTTTTGCAGGAAGCCTCTGGAGAGTGTAATTTTGAAAACTTTCTCTCTTATTCTTCAGAATTATTGACTCATTTGACTGTTTTTTCTCTGTATTAATTGTTTATTGTAAATTGTTTGTCCATTTTCTTCTTGACTACAAATGCTGGCTGTTGCAGGCCTAGTGATGTACACATAACAACATATTTCGTTATTCTGGAAATAAATATAATTTTACACAATGTATTTTTATATTGTATCAAATATTACTCAACGAGTTTAGGAGTAGAAGAGATCCTTACACACCATTTTTCTATTTTGTCTTTGGAAGGAGGAGCACGCAGGCATAGTATCATATTGTTTTATTTGGATATGTAAATATAAAGCACAACCAGTTCCCATTTGCATGTGCAGCCAGCGTCCGTCACAGGGAGACGGGCTTGTTTGGTAAAGCCCAGGTTACACTGGTGCGCGTTCCAGCCTTCTATCCCATCTGTCAGAGTCAGTGGTGAGGAAGTGGTGATGTATCGTTTTGGTTCGGTATGCGTGTGTACCGTTTCTGTACATAAGTAGTACATTTTTTTTATAATTTCCTCTGGTCCTCCATGCGGAACCAGACTGTTTTGCAGAGCACCTGTGAGCCACACACTACTTCTAGCTTCTTACTTTTACAAAGCTACATTTAGTCTGAGTTAAAAAGCGCTGCACAGCTGCAGCTCCAGTCGTCCTACCACTCTAACTGACTCACTCACAGCAGAGCAGCTCCGGGAGCTGTACACTCATTAAATACTGTGCGCTCACTGCCAGGGCAGAGTGGACATTGAGAGGTGGTTTAAATCTTATATTAAATCATCCTGAGGTAGATCTACATCTTCTGTCTGGTTTGCTCTGTTGTTTCAATCACAAGAAATGATTTGAAAAAAAAATTGTTGTACATTGAATCAAATGCATGTACATAAATTAAAATATGATATACTACATGCAAGGAAGTATTTTCTTTTTTTTTTCTTCCTAACGAAATGTGGTCAGCATAAAGCCAGAACCTCCCACATCATTTAGGTCTCCTGTATGGGAACATTTTGCTTTTCCCGACATAAACAATAACAGCAAAGACGGGGTATGCGGATTTGTGTGTTGACATGTGTGTTTCAACATTGTTGTACTAAAATGCACCAAACTGAAACTTCCATGAACAGAAACTGAACCCAAATGTAATTTTTGCATGTCGTTTCACCCATATATATATATATATATATATATATATATATATATATATATATATATATATATATATATATATATATATATATATATATATATATATATATATATATATATAGAGAGAGAGAGAGAGAGAGAGAGAGAGAGAGAAAAAAACAGCGAGAGAGAGAGAGAAAGAAACTGGAATATTTGTTTTATTGGTTATTAAAGTAGAACATGCATATCTTTATATCTCATCTAGAAATACATTTGTAGGGCAATGCAGTTTTAACTGAACATTTAGTTGGCTGCATTTGCTGTAATACATAGTGGTTAGCTCTCCTGCCTGACACCAAGAAAGTCATGGCATCAATCCCCGTCAGACTGTGTGGAGCCTGCATGTTCTCTCCTAGTACTCCGGGGGCATTTCTTAATTGAAATATACTTTACTGCATGGATGTGTCTTTAAATTATAGCCTTGTGGATGATTGTCTAGTGTGCAATAGGCTAGAAAATGTTTTTTACATCCTCCACAGTAGAAGGATAAACCACATCAGAGATTCTTGTTTCAACTATACCCTACTGCTTTGTGAATAAAAAACATTTGAGTCAGTCATTGATAATGGTACATCACCTTGTGCTACTTGTGGACATTTTCTTTGCTGTGATTGCATATAGATTTGACTTTGTTAAATAACTGACAGCTACATAGTCTATTCAAGCATTGTTACACAGTTCTAGTTTTACCACTGCTCATTATACAACTTGACATGTTTTGACTCAGTGATAAACAAGACATATTTTCAAAGGCTGCGTAAAACTGGCTCTGGTGTTTTTTGCTGCTATGGTGATTTAATAGTTACATCAGCTGGAACATCACCAGGTGATCAGAGCGAGCAGGGCTTCACACTGCGCTTCACCTGATGGGCCCGTTTGAGTTAGACTTACATTCCAGTGAGTTGAGTAATTAGAGCATCGTAGTGGACTGGAGCTGTCTCTCTGCAGGCTACAGACCACTATAAGATTATGATCAGTTTGATATGGTATAATAAAACAACACGAAAAACAAGCAGCAGGTTTTATAAATATGCAGAACAGTGAAAACCTTTGAGTTCAGCACACCCCCTGTAGGAGAAGGTAACAAGAATTTGAGTCCTTCTTCTGAGTCCTTTTTAAAGAGCAGCACCAACAGACATTCTGGTTGCGAATAGACTCAACTTATCTGCGGAATAAAGCATGTGAGGTATGAGCAACAACCAGACTAGTGCTGTCAATAAAAGACATCCAAAATGAGCCCCTGTATTAGTCATCCCATAAATCCATCCATTTGAACGGAGGGGATTCTGGACCCATTTCACTGAAGTTAATTGGTTTGGCTGGTCAGGCTACCTTTAAAATAAGAGTCTAAATGGATGTGAACAGAGACAAATGCCTAAAAGCTAAATCCTATATTCAGTTCAATTCAACTTTATTAATCCCCAAGGGAAAATTCCGTTCAAATGACTTCATCTGCCACAGACTGACTGACTGTAGTGTCTTATTTCAGTCAGGTAGAAGGAGTTCTTGTGTTGTTCTGTCCTGCAGCTCACTGATCTTAGACATCCACTTGGTGCTGTCTGTTGTTCAAAAGCTTAATGCAGGATATGGTCTATGTTGTTCAGTAAACACCAAACTGAGGAAGAGGGCATCAGGTGCTGGGTCTGTTACCTGGAAACAGCTCTGTTGATGATGTCACTGTGTGTTATAGTCTCAGTCCCACTGCCAACCGCGTTTGAATCCTGAAACCTGGAGTGTAATCAAAGTCCACAGATTTATATTTCTCAATAAAATTCTTGGCAAAAATGGCTTGTAGTTTAACTAGAACTGCAGCCTCTGTATCTCTGCCGTATGTCTCTGGAACCAGACCAACAACATAGACACTCCTTCCATGTAGATCTAGTAGAAATTTTTTTTACATGTGTAAATTATTTTGGTTGTGGTATCCATTTTAAATAAATAAATAATATATAGAAAAAATAATCAAAAGAAAGAGCACATTTGAAGTGGTCATAACGATAGCAGAAGGAATGAATTGGATTTTGTATTAGGAGCGCAGTGGCTCAGTGGTAGAGCGGTCATCCTTTAACTGGAAAGTTGGCGTTTCGAGTCCTGCTCTCTCTAGTTCATACGGTCGTTGTGTCCTTGGGCAAGACACTTAACCCATCTTGCCTCCAGTGGTGTTCCATCTGTAACACTGGTTAATGGAAGCTCAATGTAAGTCACTTTGGAGAAAAGCTTTGTTCCCTAAGAAAGTGGCAGGGCCGTGCTGTTGGACAGATGGGTTCGGTTAAAGCTGGGGCAGTGACACTAATCATTACTAAATGTGTTTCTCCAGGTTGAGTCTCGTTTTCACTAAAAGCACCAGCCGCATGTCTCTGCTTCGAGCTGCTCACAGAGGACCAACGCTGATGGTGACAAGCTATTTTTCAGACAGCCTCTCTAGGGTTTACATTGTCCTCACTTAGACTTTCTCTTGGCTCCCTAATGCATTGTGCTCCTCGCCGGTAAAACGCTAGCAGTTTACAACAACAATGCACACATTCACACATTTAGTTTGTTTCAAAAGCATTGCATAAATGACTGCGTCCCACTGGAGTTTGTTTTACTGTGGATGGGGTTTGATCAGTTTCGGCAAAAGACCTCTGTGCTTCATGGAAAGGTAACAGTTTCTAAAATCTGTCTGTTTGGGTTTACTGCTCATATGAAATAACCATAAATGGAAGCCAAACAATATATCTAGATTGGAAAATCACACAAAGACCAAGATTTCAACTTATCAGCTGTGATATTTCAGCTAGGTACAAAATATTAAATGCACTATTAGTATAATATGAGAGTGTTGGAAAACAACAAAAATGAGTGAATCCAGGAGTGACAGTCACAGACAGACAGAGATGTACCCCATGTATATTCCAGTTATTTTTACTTGAGACTCTAGACTTACTCTACTTTTGAGACAATGTAATGACCTGTAGTCTTGAGTCTATGTGGAGGTTATCAACTTAACTTGTTTCTGTTGAAGTCAGTCTTGGTCAGACCAAGACTGACTTCAACAGAAACAACTTAACTTGTTTCTGTTGAAGTCAGTCTTGGTCTGACCTTGACTCAGAGGATCAGCAGCAACCATCATCTTAACTCAGTTTTGGATAAATATGTTTTTATTTTACATTAATCTGGTGAATAGGAAGGGAAAATATTATTTAAAGCAACAATGAAGAGTTCATTTGCAAAAGCAGATTACTCAGTTTTTATAAATTGTCAAAAAAATATATATGTTTTTATTATTTGTTAAAGGTAATATCAGTCAAAACAAACTTCAGTTGCTTTATCCAATTAGGACCACTTAAATGGATTTGAGCTTTGAAAACAGTGGCCATGCAAAGAATAAATTACAAGACTCAGTTCACTAATTTCCAAAATGGCATTTATCTGTTTTTGCAAATTAACTCTTCAGATATAAAATTATATTTTTCTCTCATTACAGATGTTTAGCTAAACACTTTCTTATTAGTTTTTCTCCTCTGATAGCCCGGGTAAATGGAAGGGTTGTGGCAGGAAGGGAATCTGATGTAAAAACATTGCCAGGCTACTCATGCAAACTACTTTGCAATGATGACCTACGGATGGGGATAATCTGAAAGACACTTCAGATTTTAAGAATGTACTTAAAGTAGAGCTTGTTGATCTCTTAGTCTTTGCCTAGTTGTCCTCTGTGCGCTGGTCTGCAGTCACACTGCCACGAGTCCTGACCTGGACCTGAGCATGGTTTCCTCTTTTAGGCAGGGTTTATTTTATGGGATAGCAATTTTAGTTTATTAAATGTGGCGTATGTCTGTACGACAGAGACAACGTTTTACTTTTTAATAACTGGCTATCAATTGTGCCAAAGCCCAGGATACATGTCACTCTTTCGCATCATTGAGAGAGCTCTCATTAGTCAAACCATTTAAATTTAATTCAAAATTCAAATCCAAATGACTTTATTATTATTTATTATTATTCAATAATAGTAAATTTAGTTGTTAGGTCACTTCAGATTAGCTAAGTCAGACGTCATCTTCCGTAAACTGATATATTAGTCAGGAAGAAGAGTTTTTGTGGCGTTCTGTCCTGCAGCTCTCTGATCTCAGATGTCCACTGGCTGCTCTCTGTTGTTCAAAAGCTAAATGCAGGGGATGGTTCATGTTGTTCAGTATGGCATCTATCCTGTTGTGTTTTTGTTGGTCCACTACATCAACCAGCGTCTCTAAACTAACACCTATTGTTATTTTTTCAAGTTGCTTGTGATATCTTTTTCTGAGACTGCTCTCAACAGATTTTGGCATAAAAAATAGAATTAGCCATTACCACCTGATAAAACTTTTGGTGGTGGTACATGTTTTGAGTGCAGTGTGAGTAATCCATCAGTGAAGTTTATATGCACAGCTTAGTCTAGCTTTTCTCATAGTACTATTAAGCAATTTTATGGTTCATTCATGATAAGCATCTTACTGCTTATAGCCAGTCCAGTGCGGTGCTATGAAGTGTTGACTCAGTGTTGCTCTGGTTTGACAACACTGGCTACAACGGCTAAATGTTTTACTTGTTGCTTCTTCGTGTTATATTGATATGTCCATAGTCTTGTTATGTTGCAATAATTACTACAGTAGGTTGAATATGCATAAAATCCTTACAAGTACAGATTTAAACATGATAAGAAAACAAACTCAGAACACCAAAATCTGTTTGCCCTTCCGGGGTCAAAGCCTGTCCCAAATCCCCTGTTGTCCCCGGCTCAGGGGCACTCAGTGGACAAAACAGGAAACAAACAAATCAATTATTAACACATATTTAGAGCTTATACCGTATCTAGTTGGAATACACCTACTGTCTAAGGGCATATAAATGTTTGAGGTTTTGATAATGCTGCCTTTCAAGAGAGTCAAAGGCTTGTAAGAAGTCTAAAACAAAATGTGTTTATGTTTGGTAGATTTGAGCTCTGTAGTGTCACGCTAAAGCCACACTGAGAGCAGCCTCACAGCCTGAAGTGTCCTTTTGCACATATTAAAGACTCTCCTTATCTGCTGTTCCTACGCTGCAGTGCTGGTGCTGCTCTTCGTCATGTGGATGAAGAGGCGGGACAAAGAGCGCCAAGCAAAGCAACTCCTGATAGACCCAGAAGACGACGTCAGGGACAACATCCTGAAGTATGACGAGGAGGGTGGTGGCGAGGAGGACCAGGTAACAACTAAGACACTTTCTGCGCTAATGATAGTCCCTTTTAAAGATCCTTTCTGTGATATTTATTACACCAATATAAAGTCTTAGTCTGCCTCAATTCAGACAGAAGGGAATCAGAAAGTAAAAATAACAGCCACACTAAACATTTAAATGAGAATTTGTTCAAAAGAGGGTGTCTATTGTCACATATAATAAACATGCCATGGTAATGTTGAAGTCAAGAACACAGAAAAATCCAGTCCAGCCCCCCCTCAAAAAAACATAAACCTTCAACATAATTATTATTAATAATAATAATAATAATAATAATAATAATAATAATAATAATAATAATAATAATAGTAACCTTTCTAAGTGGCTACACAATTATTTTACTTTATTCATGACATAAAAAGAAGTTCTGATGTGATGTGAGGTTTATAGTGAGCTAACACCCCTTTACCATCATACCATCTTTACCATTACTAAAATTATTGTCAAATGTTGCTTGTTATTATAATAATAAATAATTATAATAGATTTTATTTTACGGCACCTTTCACACACCCAAGGTCACAACATTAAAACATTAAAATCAAATCCGATGTGCATTTCTAAACTTGTTAAATACTATTTAGATGTAGTAAGGATCTTTGATCTGTACAAAAATATCTATAAATGCGATTGGCGAATGACTACAGCTTAGGCCTTTCTGCATTCACCTTTATGCCTTTGAAGCTTGTGACAGAATGTGCCTTGGAGCAGCTCTCACAAATTAGCAGCTCTGAAAACACACACACCAGTTTACACACACACAAACACTGCCTCTGCCGATCAAGTCTTTCTCTGAGACGAGCCATAAAAGCCGAGCAGCTCGGCCGCTGTTTCCACGCACTGCTCAATCATCCATACCACAGCGAAGATTAAGTGCACTACAAAAGAGGACCGCCAAACAGGATTAATTGCTTTCTGTTGAAGAACAATTTCTGCACGTCCCTCCACACAGCGCTGAGAACCAAAGCCTCCACACATTTAACCACAGTAAGTTTAACCCTCCCTTTTCCAGTGCTCAGGTTTAACCCTCCAATAACCCGTGCTCAGGGCCAGAGAGAAAATTATTTCAGTAAAAAATAAAGTGCATAAAGTAAAAAAGAAACAGGATTGTCTTTTGTTTTTATTCAAATAAACTAACATAGATGTATCCTTTATCAATTGTTTCTTGTTTCAGTGATAATTGTCTTATGTGTATACAGTAAAGAGAAGAGAAAACTATTCTGAATAGTGCAAAAGGGCATTATCTAATGCCACCATGAAATAAAACGTACATCTAAATGAGATCATTTTTTGTCCATGTGTTCCTCATTTGGTCATTTATTTTCTTCCAGTTAGTCCTGTTAGGGGTCGCAGGTGACTGGAGCCTATCCCAGCAGCTTTGGGCCTGAGGCAGGGTACACCCTGAACAATGGCCAGTTAGTCACATGTCTATTATTTAGAGACAGACAGTGAAAGACAACCATTCACTCTCACATTCATTCACTGGGGATAATGCTATTTTGACCCAAATGATTGATACATGCATTCAAGTTCATTGTTCTGATAGAATATAATAGTACATAATACATTATAATATAGAGAAGGCAGTGTGAACTCCTTCTAGGTATCGAGACAGAGCAGCTCTGTTCCTCTTCACTGCTTTTCAAACATACTTTTCAAGTATTACATGAATTGCTGTGAACCAAGCCCTGGGTCCACCCCGGTTCATTGTTATTGTCCAGTACAGGGTGCAGTGTGGTGTAAAGTTACTCAAACGACACTGAGCAGCTTTATGTCTGAGGGAAGGTGACAGAAGGAAATGGAGAAATATCACAGATATTTAAGCACACCTACATTTGGTGCCATTTCAGAGACAATGCAGCCAACTTCAGTAAAAAATGGGCAACAACAATGGACAATGTATTGTTATAGGTGTAGTTCTCAGCCCTGTTCTTGTAAAAGGAGCAAGTTAAACAGATTTCTGAGTCTGAGTTATTTTATAAACAAATATGCTTCAGTATACACCATTTAAGACTTTTACATAAAATGCTTCATTACAATCAGATTTACATTTTGTATCTCTCCTTATTGCATTAAATCCAAACTGAACAACCAGAAAGAACACAAAACAATTATAGATATAGTTCAAACAGATGAAGATATTTTTGGGGCTTTTTTGTGTTTTTCGATAGTCATGAAGGTATGACCGTTCGAGATTTGAACTGGGAATCCCTTGTATTTGCGAGTTTCTCCCCCCTTCCCCAGAGTTGTCATGTAGTAAAAACCTAGCTCTAGAGACCGGAGCCATCTTTTGTACCAGGTTGTGAACATGATTTTTACACTTACACTAAAGTCGCCATTGGATATCTCCTTATATTTCTGCTTTTGGAGGCTGCCCTCTGGTGGATGGTGGATTGCAGTATATCGCTGTATGATGGTGCCCTGACTCGAGGACCTTTTAAGAGGTTCCATGAGAGAGGCTTGGCCCCTCTTTTTACATTTTTTTTTTTCAATTATCTCTTGATTATCCTTGTCTGCAGCCACTACCAGGGGGCTCCCAACTTGGTCTTTTGATGTTGCCATCTGTGACTCTTGAACCTTGTCTACTTTTACTTTGTTAAATTTTGTCTTTTTCATGCTTACTACGTCCTATAATGCATGTATCACTTGCTAGAGTTGTTTGAGTTTGTGCAGTTAGGATTTTAGATCACTAACATGTAGAGAAAAGAGGAATGTATTTGTCACAGTCTGTATTTGTCTGTATTTATCTCAAAACAAAGTGAAAATGTTAGACGCTAAACCTTGTTCTAGGATGTAAATGCACTATGTACTGTCCGTATTATTCTCTAGATAAACAATTATTTAACCAAGAAATTACATTATTATTATTATTATTATTATTATTATTATTATTATTATTATTATAAAATTCATAGAATTGTATAGCTTTTGTTATTGGCAGACACCACACTGCAGCCTCGACTGTCTGTAAAAAAAAAAACTGAAGCAGAACATTCCAGATTTATCAGACATACAATTAGACATTTATCTCCACCAGTTTTTTTTTTTTTTCCAGTCTTCAACAGTCGTTTCAGCGACAGGAAAAGAGTGAGGAGGAGAGACTGCAGCCGCAGATAAAAAACACAGCTCAGAGGCTTTTATTTGTCAAAACTATATTATAATATCCATTTATATCCATTTAATAGTTTTGATGTTCTACAGCAGACTCATCCAGGCTGACTCTAGAAGAACAAGAGGAAGAAAGCACTGTTACAGACACAACACACTTCATATAGACCCAGAGACAATATACAGTCCACTGACTGAACAGTAGAAAGTGTCATGTGTCATAATGGATAAAGGATTTCTTTGGTTTATAGCATTTTTATGTGCTGTTGTACATAATCATGTCAGGTTACACTTTTATTCTTTATTTACATTTTGCCAACCTTTACTGCCTGGCTGACGTAATGTATTTTGAACTTGTATTTACTATATTATTTTAGTAAAATGCCTCTACTGTTGGTCGAATTCTAATAAAAACATTATCTTGTCCTGTGTTTACCTGGAAAAACTAAACCTGAGCACAGCACTGACTAAAACTAAAGTCAATTGTTTTGGATAAGACATTACGTGTTATTGCTCAACAGTGAAAACAGAGTCATATGTTAGCGGCAGCTCTACTACAGAACTAAATAAACTACAGAAACAAGTTCATCAGGAGAAAAAAAACAAAGAAACTTACCGTTAGAAGTAAGACAGTTACATGTTGGTTCTCATAATTTTAGTGTTTTTTGAGTGTAAATACAGCCCTGGCTTAGTCTCTCTTTGTGTTTCATGTGTCTTTTAATTGTTTAACAAAGAGAAATATTGCCCAAAAAAATCTATATTTATCAGCCACTGTGCGCCATCATGTTTTTTTCCTTTTTCAACTGCCTTACTTGGAAATTACTAACTGGTCAATAAAACTGCACTCTTCTTCTATGCTCATGTTTAATTGTGGCTGTGTTGTGTGCAGGACTACGACCTGAGCCAGCTGCAGCAGCCCGATGCTCTGGAGTCGGACTGTGTGAAGGTAGGCATCAGACGCCTGGACGAGCGGCCGCTGCACCACGAGCATCAGTACCCAATACGCTCAGCTGCCCCCCACCCGGGAGACATCGGAGACTTCATACACGAGGTACGGCTGCATAGCTCTGACTCCAGAAAAAAAATACAATCAGTGCTCAGATTGGGAATACCCCATTGCTAGACTGTTAAAGAGTCATACTTAATGATAATACAGCATAAAAAAGCATTTTATATATATATATATATATATATATATATATATATATATATATATATATATATATATATATATATATATATATATATATATATATATTATATATTATTATTATTATTATTATTATTATTGCGACAGTGGACAAAAAATAAACATTAATTTCAAAAGATGTGCAGTTTCCGAGTCAGAAAGATGTTTTTATGTTAGTGTGATCTTGGTTTTTCAAAAAGACTTATTGTTACTTTTCACAAATTGATGAAAGTCATGAAAAAGTTTGAAAATTGTTCACATAGTTTTCAATTTCAGGAGAGGTTCCCAAGGATGCTCAACACTCAGAGTCAAATGCAGTGCTACAGATACAAGCAAAAAAATAATGTCCACAGCATAGGACAAATTTATTTTTATAACTAAACTAAACAAATAAACGTCTGTGCAGTAACATCTAAGGCTAGAAGAATCATACAATGCAGTACTGCTGCATTAAACTGTAGAAGAAAAACTACATTTTATGACTTTTATACCACAACTTCTGGTTTGTTCTTATAAGATTCTGGTGGCGTTCCAGCTCAGGATAAGTGATGAATGAGAACTAGAGTAAAATACAAACTGTCAGCTCAACAGCGAGAGGACACAGTGTAAAGGAGAAAGAAGGATTTACCATACGTCAGATCGCCGGTTTACTCGTTCCTTAATCCTTTGGTCTGAGGCATCAAAGACTGTTGAGAGTGTGAGCAGTTTATCTCATCACTCTGCAGAATTTAGGGATAGTACACTTCATACAGCTTCTTTCTGAATGAGCCATAATGGAGAAATCTCACTGCGGTCGCACAATAACGTGATTTAAGTTTGTATTACAGGCTGAGATAGTTTCTAGAAAGCTGCTCCATCAGAAGCGGCGGTTGGTAGTGTCTTCAAAGGGTATTCTCAGGTAGATGTCATATTGAAATAAAATCCATCAGTAAATGTATATATTTATTATATATATATATATATATATATATATATATATATATATATATATATTAGATTAGATTAGATTCAATTTATTGTCATTACACATGTACAAATACAAGGCAACGAAATGCAGTTTAGGAGAGACCCTGGGCCTCGCGACTTCCTCGCGCTGCCATCTAGATCTTCAGAAAATGAAATCAGGCATTTTACAAACATAGCAGACATAACTACAGTTGCAGTTAAACATAACATACGTATGTTTAACTGCAACTACAGTAGCCGTTGTGACATATGTAACATATTAGACATCAGACAACAATGGGATAGTAACACACGTGGTCCCCTACGGGCTTATCCACTGGCTACAAGGGGAGGGGGTAAATTCGAAAAGAGTCAGACAGATGTAAAATGGCAGATGGTTGGGGAAGTGAAAGGAAGGCGCTTGTGAGGTGTTTTTGTGGAACTGATTGTGAGAGTCCCATGGCCTTGTCCTTGATGTTAGAGGGAGTACGGGCGAGATAAGATAAGGCCCCAGCTGCTGGCTAGACTTCTAATCGAGAGAAGGGACTAGGGCATAGGTAAAGGAGACATAATTTGTAATTTATCCATTTTGATCTTCGGTAATTTATCCGGATCATAGTCAATCAGTTCTGGTTCTTAGCGTCAGGTGCGTGCGTCTGTTCCATGAAGTAACTTTGATGTTTCATCCAGCTTTGCGGTCAGACCCCTAATACTGCGGAGCAGA
The DNA here is from genome assembly GCA_024349245.1 of Neodontobutis hainanensis. Taxonomy (NCBI): domain Eukaryota; kingdom Metazoa; phylum Chordata; class Actinopteri; order Gobiiformes; family Odontobutidae; genus Neodontobutis; species Neodontobutis hainanensis. The sequence continues at coordinate 114,607 of JALDNG010000135.1, forward strand.
TCACAGATCTGACTCTCGATCATATCCACTCTTTTCACCGTGTACTCAATCCGAGCTGAGATGACACGAATCAGCTCCTCGGACTGTGCATCACGCTGCTGTAATCCCTTCAGCTTGTCACTCACGTCACAGAAGCACTGTTTAATTTCAACAGACAGCGGTTGAGTTGATTTAAAGGCAGCTGTCTTACAAATTTTGCGATAGTTTAAGGCAGTCCCAAGACCAATGAGCAGGAACCCAGCTATCATCAATCCAAACAGAAATAAATCCTCAACGTCCTCAACGTAAAGGACTTCTAAACACAGAACTTGCCAGCTGTTCCAGGCGTCCCGTGTGTATCCTGCCTCTGCGGTCCCGCTAGGGCAAATGGGTTCTCCCAGTGCACCCATCTTCTGGGAAAAAATTGTGTCAATTGCGCTCAGAGACCAGTTAATTAGATCCATTTCCAGTTTCTTAGTAGCCCAGCATATATATATATATATATATATATATATAAAACTCTTACCCATCTATGCTTGGGTCCTGGGAGCTTGAGGGTTCTGCGCAGTATCTTTGCTGTTCCTAGTACTGCACTTTTCTGGACCGAGATGTCTGATGTTCTTCCAGGGATCTGCTGTAGCCACTCTTCCAATTTGGGGGTCACTGCCCCGAGTGCTCCGATGACCACGGGCACCACTGTTTCCTTCTCTTCTCTGAGCCCTTGGTATTTCTCTAATTTCTCATGTTCCTTTTTCCTGATGTGGCAATCACTTGGTATTGCCACATCAACCACAACGGCTTTCCTCTGCTGTTTGTCCACCACCACGATGTCTGTTTGGATGGCATTACCATTTTATTGGTCTGTATCTCGAAGTCCCACAGGAGCTTGACTTGGTCATTTTCTACCTCCTTCGGAGGTGTTTGCCATTTTGACCTCGGGACTTCCACTCCATACTCTGCACAGATGTTCCTGCACACTATGCCAGCCACTTGGTTATGGTATTCCATGTATGCTTTTCCTGTCAGCATCTTACACCTTGTGCATAGCCATGTGTACACATCTATTAGTCTATTCTTCACTGATACTTCTTTGGTGATAATTTGTGTGAGGGGGTTCAGACCTATGCAGAACAGCTATGGTTACAAAGCATCTCCTTGGTATATGCCACATTTGTTGTGGCAAGTGGTAAGTGGCTTGCCATTGGCCTCAAGAGTGGTTTTCCACAGCCTCATCGAGTTTGCAATGAATGCTCTTAGAGTCTTGTTAATGTTGTACATCTCCAAGCATTCCGGGATCCATGTGTGTGGCATTGAGTCGTAGGCTTTCTTGTAATTAATTTAGGCGGTGCACAGATTGGTCTTTTCTGTAATACAATTTTTTTGTTTAACAGAGATGAGCCTCATGGACTCTTATTTGTGTTTCCAAGTAGCTCAAAATGTCCAGCTTGATTTTTAACATTTTTAACAGTTTACTTTAATATTAAAAAAGTGTATACTTGTACATGTGTCATTGTTTATGGTTTAATCAGACTATAGTTTATTGTTACATCAGTAGTTTAGAAAATATCACAAATCACAACCTCAGCAGGCATAACATTATAAATTGACTTCACTTCTAGCCTTATAGGAAATGCATTGTTGTTTTATTGAAATCTGCTACTTTGAGTTAAGTTGTGCCACGTTTTCTGTAAATCCAGATCAACAGGGGTTCTACTCTGTCAACGTAGCCCAGATCCTTTCACAAAACAATTTTAATGTATGATTTAAAAGACCAATAATCTTCTCAAACAGAATACTAGGTTTTTATATATTCTTGCAGTCAAAGTTAGAACAATTGCATTTGAATTCTGTTTCATTTTCCTGAGAACCACCGGTCAGTCCTTTAAACTCTTTTACAGGCTTAGCACTGCTCCCACAGTTAATCAGAGATCATTTCCTGATAAGTGCCTTGACGTATAGAGTGTGTGGTGCTCAAAACAGAGTCACATTGAGGTGTGAAGAGTCATGATGGCCGCCCCACCCCAGCCTGTCAGTCTCCATATTTTGTTTGAATACCTGTGCGTAAGTGTGTGTGTGTTATGGTCTGACTGCATAAAGCCATCTGCCAAAGAGAGCTTGGAATAATGAGCAGGAACTGTCAGACACCACAAGCTGATCTAGACATCTTAATCCCACAGACACGACAGGCCCCAGCTGCCTCTGCCTATCGCGCTCCTGTTAATTCTCCTCTGCCGTTATGTCTCGCGCCGACAGTCTTCACTCAGACCACAGCTTTCAAAAGCTTATCATCCTTCCCACTGTTTCCACAGGTCCTGAAAATCCTTTAATGTAAAACCTGAGAATTTAAACCTCATAAAACAATCTCTCTTATTTGAACATGATTATCTTTTAACATAATCAAACATGGATTTAATACAGTAGTGTGCCTAAGTGTATTTAATTTATTTAGTTATAGTTTATATAATAGGAACAGATACAGAAAACATAGATTATCTTCTTTAAGTAGTCCCATGTCCGTATTAGTGTTTATAGCCAAAGGCTAATTCGCAACACCTGTCCCTAGAAAAGCTCCTTGTCTTAAGATATAACTCTAAATGGAAATGAACAAGAAAGAAGAAAAAAAATTGAAAAACTTTACATTAAATACAAGCAAAGGTTTTGTGTAATTACACATGGTCACACTGTTGTTGCTGTACAATACAGGATTTTCTCATTTTTTTTAAGGTAGATAGTTTAGTCTTTATCACAACATGGAGCAAAAGCTCTATTTCAAAACCGTTCAAGACCAAACAGAGCGGCGACAAAATCTTTGTATTTAAAAAAACACAAGCACATTCAAACGTTAAACAATTTCTGATCATCTTAAAGGTATTTATACTGGCCTTCACTTGTAATGATAGCTTTTTAATGTTCATCCATCCATCCATTCTACTTTTTATCCCGGTACGGGTCACGGGGCAGCAGTCTAAGCAGAGACGCCCAGACTTCCTCCTCCCCAGACACTTCCTCCAGCTCTTCTGGGGGAATACCTGTCAGATCCACTCCGTCTCTCTCAGGGATCACTTTCCTTCTCTCTCCTTCATCTCATCACTGCCACCTGTCCCAAGCACCTGCAGCCTATTACCATCAGTGAGGTATTTAAAACTCTCCTGTCCACCTCTTCCCTGCCAGATCGTTCAGCATACTTTGTGTGAATGTTTCCAGCGTTTGGTCCAGCTCTTGTTCCAGCCCTCGCTCCAGGTCTCAGGTTTGGACTCCAGCTATCAGTCCAGTTCCTCGGCTTGGTCCCAGTCACCAGCTCGGCTCCAGGCTTCATTTGAGTCCTCAGTCCCACATTACAATACCGAGACGTTCCCAGGCCAGCCGAGAGAGATAGTCCCTCCATTGCGTGTCCTTCCCCGGGGTCTCCTCTCGGGGGACATGCCCGGAACACCTCCCCAGGGAGGTGTCCAGTAGGCATCTGAAACAGATGCCCAAGCCACCTCAGCTGGCTCCTCTCGATGTGGAGGAGCAGCGACTCTACTTTGAACTCCTCCAGAGTGACCGAGCGCCTCACCCTATTTCTAAAAAAGCACCCCGCCACCCTGTGGAGAAAACTCATTTCAGCCCCCTGAATGACCATATATGAGTAGGAACGTCCTTCTTCCCCACGACAGACCGGTTCATCGACTGCATCACTGCAGAAGCTGCACCGATTCGTCTGTCAATCTCACGTTCCCTCCTTCCCTCACTCGTGAACAAGACCCCAAGATACTTGAACTCCTCCACTTGAGTCAGGATCTTTCCACCAACCTGAAGGGGACAAGCCACCCTTTTCCGACTGAGAACCATGGTCTCAGACTTGAAGGTTCTGATCCTCATCCCAGCCGCTTCACACTCGGCTGCAAACCACCCCAGTGCACACTGGAGGTCCTGGCCTGATAGAACCAACAGGACAACATAATCGGCAAAAAGCAGAGACAAAGATCCGGTTGTCCCCAAACCAGACTCCCTCCGGCCCCTGGCTGCGCCTAGAAATCCTGTCCATAAAGATGAACAGGACCGGTGACAAAGGGCAGCCCTGCCGGAGTCCAACATGCAGCGGGAACAGGTCTGACTTACTGCCGGCAATGCAAACCAAGCTCCTGCTCTGGTTGTACAGAAACCGGACAGCCCAGTGCACCCCCACAGGGCGGCATGAGGGACACAGTCGAATGCCTTCTCCAGATCCACAAAACACATGTGGACTGGTTGGGCTAACTCCCATAAACCCTCCAGCACCCTGGAGAGGGTATAGAGCTGGTCCAGTGTTCGACAACTGGGACAAAAAACACATTGTTCCTCCTGAATTCGAAGTTCAATTATCGGCCACATTCTCCTTTCCAGTACCCTGGCATAGACTTTCCCGGGGAGGCTGAGGAGTGTGATCCCTCTGTAGTTGGAACACACCCTCCTGTCCCCCTTCTTGAAAAGAGGGACCACCATCCCGGTCTGCCAGTCCAGAGGTACTGTCCCCGACCGCCACGCGATGTTGCAGAGGCGTGTCAGCCAAGACAGCCCCACAACATCCAGAGACTTGAGGTACTCAGGGCGTATCTCATCCACCCCCGGAGCCTTGCCACCGATGAGCTTCACAACTACCTCAGTGACTTTAGCCTGAGTGATGGACGAGTCCACCTCCAAGCCCTCTGCCTCTGCTTCCTCAGTGGAAGACGTGTTGGCGGGGTTGAGGACATCCTTGAAGTATTCCTTCCATCGTCCAACAATGTCCCCAGTTGAAGTCAGCAGATTCCCACCTCCACTGTAAACAGTGTTGGCAGGGCACTGCTTCCCCCTCCTGAGGCGCCGGACGGTTTGCCAGAATTTCTTAGAGGCCGACCGATAGTACTTCTCCATTGCTTCCCCAGACTCCTCCCAGACCTGGGTTTTTGCCTCCACAACCACTCAGGCTGCAGTCCGCTTGGCCTGCCGATACCTATCAGCTGCCACAGGAGTCCAACGAGCCAACCAGGCTTGATAGGTCTCCTTCTTCAGCTTGACGGCATCCCTTTTTCCGGTTTCCACCACCGGGATCTGGGATTGCCGCCACGACAGGCACCGGAGACTTTGCGACCACAACTCCGAGTGGCTGCATCGACAATGGAGGTGGAGAACATGGTCCACTCGGACTCAATGTCTCCAGCCTCCCTCGGGATCTGATCAAAGCTCTGCCGGAGGTGGGAGTTGAAGATCTCTCTGACAGGGGACTCGGCAAAACATTCCCAAAAGACCCTCACAGTACGTTTAGGTCTACCGAGTCTGTCCGGCTTTCTCCCCCGCCATCGGATCCAACTCGCCACCAGGTGGTGATCTGTTGACAACTCCGCCCCTTTGAGGTCAGGTCAGATGAAACAACTACAAAGTCGATCATCGATCTCCAGGCCTAGGGTGTCCTGGTGCCACGTGCACGGGACAACCCTATGCTTGAACATGGTGTTCGTTATGGACAAACTGTGACTAGCACAAAGGCCAATAACAGAACACCGCTTCTCCCAATCACGCCCCTCCAGGTGTCACTGTCGCAGCCCACGTGAGCGTTGAAGTCTCCCAGTAGAACGACGGAGTCCCCAGTCAGAGCACATTCCAGCACCCCTCCCAGAGACTCAAAGAAGGAGTGCACTGCCATTTGGCCCGTAAGCACAAACAACAATGAGACACCTATCCCAAGGTTCAAGAAGTAGGCTTTTTAATGTGACTTTTAAAATTTAGCTGTGAGTCTAATATAACTCCTAAATATTTCTCTTGTTCAACCTTTAATTTCAATGTTTAATTTATTTGCTGTTGATGTCTTTTATAGAAAAACATGAATTTGTTTTATTTATTTTTTTTAGTGTCAAACAAGATCTTTTTAGCCAATTTTCACTTTCTCAAGGCAGTGTGTTAATTTACTGCCGATTACAGCAGTGTCATCGGCGTACATTTGAAGGCAAATCTCAGGGTAAACTTCAAGGAGTTCATTCATGTACAAGCTAAAAAAAAATAGGCCTCAATACAGTTTCTAGAGGGATTCCTGTAATAATTTGACATGGGGCACATTTTACATTATCAATAACTACACAACCACGTAGATATGACTCAACCCAAACCCAAAAAAGTGCCTGGTATGTTGAAAGGAAGAATTTTGAGATAAGAAGGCTATAATTTATGTTATCAAAAGCCTTCCTTAAGTCCAGGAACACTGCGCCCACTATATTTCCTTCAAGTGACTGCGCAATGTTTTCTAGCAATACACAGGGTCAGTAGAATAATTCCGCATAGAATTCCATAGAATTTGAACCTTTTAACACCCCTTAAACTCCAGGACAAGGTGAGGTGTAAGGGGCTGAGAGTTTACACAAGAAAGCTGATCAGAAAAATGCATCAGTCATGCCGTTATTATAGTCATTACCAATTATTGTTACAACACAATTCACATTTACGCTCAAAATGGCGTGGTGGCAGAGTGGTTAGCCCTCCTGCCTCACAGAAGGCAAGAAGGTCCTGGGTTTGATTCCATCCAGGGCAGGCCTTTCTGTGTAGAGTTTGAATGTTCTATCTGTGTGTGGTATTGCTACACCCTCTTCTATAGAGACATTGCTTGCACATGCGTGTCGCATCTACAAAGTCATCATTTTCAAAGAGAACACCGGCTTCACAGTTTCCAGGAAAACAGGGTGGCCACAACAAAAACACCTCCTGGGCCAGATCGAAAAGTTTGTGTTTTTGTTGAGTAGAAACAGCTAATCTGCAACAGAATAATTGAGGTTTCAGCAAAATGCATTGTCTTGTAAACGGTCTCTAAGACAGGAACACAAAAATTATGCATAAAAGGGAGTATTTTTCATTTTACTTTGCATGACATGTTCAGGGGATCATCTCCAAACTGGTAATACAATAAAATGTCTGTGTTTGAAGGCACTTGTTAGTTGTTAGTGATAACTCCAGTTGGAAAATGTCATGTAAACTCACTCAAAAATTACTACAATGAAATGCAGTGAACAAAATTTGTCACAAGAGGCAGAATACAGTTACAAAAACAATCCAATTACAATGAGACAGTACTTTAATTTGTAAATGTGGTAAGACAGATTGTTATTACTGTTCGTGAGAGGAGACATCTCATCTGGTTGTCTTGGTATATATAAAGATGAACCGGATGAATTTTGGTGAGATGGAACTTTCCAAAAACAGTATCCTTGCAACCTTGTCCAACAGATGTGAAAATGGATGGAAGTTTCTGAGAAGTATCTAGGTGAATTTGCTGGGACGTCCACCTCTGAGAAGATTGGCAACTGCTTCTACTTGTGAACTAGCTTTCTCACTGTTAAATGGTCAATTATTTGTTTGGAAATGGATTTATAATTTTTTTTAGCAAACTGTTATAGGAAACATGCTCATTTGTTCAATTTTCTACACAAAAGCACTTTAGTAAATGTTAATAGCTATAGCCCATGTTTGTTTTTGAACATTGTTTTAGTGTAGTAGACAATCACAATGAGCCTATCTATTACTCTCAAAGCTACCTTGCTATCTGAGTGTCTCAGTGCAAAAGCTTTTGTTGTTTGTTTTGGTCGGGTGCTTTGTGAAAACCACTTTGGATGTTAATGTTGTCCTCTCAGGTAGTGTTATATGCGGTATTCGGTGAAAGCCTGTTTGTTGACACTGGTGTGAGTGGAAGAGCGCAGTAATCGGGTAAATCTCCTCCTAGAGACAGAACAACATCTGACCGGCCTGACCCAAATCTTCCTGTGCCTTCTTTAATCCATCCTTCCCCTGTGTCCATCTCGACTCCAGCCCAGCCTCAATCTGATCGTCTGATCTAGGTCCCCGGGGGCCACTACCAGAGCAAGGGGTAATGTCCAGGTCAGCAGTTCTGGCTCGTCAGTGGACACTTGACATTTTGGATTCCAGTTCTGAGGCTCCTCTCAAATGGAGTTGCCAAGGGTCACGGGCCTGGTTTCTGTGTGCGCTCTTTTTGTATGGGCGCATATAGGATTACTCTGCTGTTACTATAGAAACACTGCAGGATTACTTTAATCCTGTAGCAGATACCGCCAGAGTCTTGCGATTTGCTCAACCATAAACTCTGCTTTTATTTGAGGTGCTGCAGAGCATAGATGCCTGCACCATTTAAAACTGACTTGAGGTGAAGGACTCGGCTTTGCAAATGGTTGAATACAGTTTTGGAAGTGATGAGCAGGGAACTTTAAGGATTAAAGCGTGGCATCAAGCTAATGCTGATCCACACACCATCTTCTATACTTTGTGCATGACAGTTTGATGAGTTGTAATGGAAGAGGTGTAAAGAGTAAATACTTAGCAAGTCATTTCAGTGCATTTCAATAGCTGCCTTGGTTACACAAGGCCTTCTGCTTCACTCATGCAATCGAGCAGACACAAATGAAGGATGGAAAAAAGTAAAAGCTGTCTGATGGAGCAGCAGGACTGCAAAACAAAAGTCATGTTCCAGGCCGAAGCTATAGCGGCCACTGTATGATTTTTGATTCAGGTGAATTTCTGCCAAATCTAAAAGACATATACACTAGAGTAATGTTTATAATATATTACTTAAATATATGGTATGATTAAGATTTGATGCAAAGAGCAGCGCTCTGCCTGCTTCTAGTAGGAGCCTGTTGTGTTGGTAAAAAAAAGAAAACAAAAAAAAATTAAGATACATTTTTATTCACAACTACTTCTATATATAAACTTACTCAAATTATTTAAAATAATTCAAGATATGTAATTTATAGTTTATTGCCAGTAACAATGTATTTTATAGAGGCAGGAGAATATAGTAGTAGTCTTCTGTAAAAGAGAATATAGGCAATAATAGAAAATAAATGTGGGTAATTAAAGCTTTTAATTGTAATTAAAGAAAAAAAATATTTTATTAGAAGATATTACTGTGAAACTTCTCCATACATTGCAGACATACATATAAGAAAAAAAATGTTTTGTGTAAATTAATGTTTAATATGCAAATAAGGCCTCATACTTTGTATAATACTATGTATAATATAATATATACTGTAATTTGCATACATTTACAAAAAACTAAATTTGGAAATTGGAAAGGACCAGATTTAAAATTCTTGGTTTACTTTGTTGCCATATTAGATAAAAGGGCTTTTACAGAGGGGCTTCTGGATATCTTATCTTGTACTTTAGTAAATTAGAGAATACTGACAATAGCCTTAAAAATCAATTTTTGCCATGTTTTTGGGAGTAAAGGACCTATAACTCAGATTAGGAATGATATAGTAAAACACTGTAAAAATCTTCAGAATATAGTAGTAAGTATAAGACTGGTAAATATTGTGCTTGTAGGTGCTACTGAAGTGCAGATTACTGACCCAGAGTGTGAAGAAAAAAATATTTAGGCCTTTAAAGTAACACTGCATAACTTTTAGCTAGAATCATTAAGCATAATTTTATATTCCAAAAATATACATTCATGTATTGATTTAATGGTTCTTAGACACACGTGTGGTATAATTATTACCATTTTACTGACACAGTAAACTCTGATATAGATTATATATAATGCCATGCCACCAGAATGAGCAGACCTCTCCTGAGAGACACGCTCAGCAGCTCAAACAGAGGAAGCAGAAATACAATACACTGGACCCTAGCAGAGTTTTATTTCTACAATATGCACTAAAATGACATTACTGTTTCAGAAGACACGTTTTTTTCTTCCAGACTTTACAGGTTTGGATAGATTCCTCTTTACGTAAAACAAACACAGTCAATAGAAGGATAAGCGCCATCTAGTGGCTAAAGGTCACAGTGTCGCTTTAAAGTTTTATATATATATTGTTTTATTTCTATTGAAACCTTCAACCTGCAAACAAAATATTTATTCAGTTCATTAATACCGGCATTGTATAATATTTAAGAAACATGGATATTCATAAATAAATAAATAATTATTAGCAATAGCCTCCGGCTGCATCTTAAACACATAAACGGTCACAAAAAAACTGCAAACGGACCTGTCCCTGTTTGTTGCATGTCTAGAACAGAACATGAATCTAATAAACAGCTCTCCATCTGTTTAAAGCCTAAATATTATGTAGGCCCCTCTTCTATCTCCTGTCTTTTTGCCTTTTTGGCTGTGCTTCGGTTTTGGCGAAAGTTTAACCATGTCAGTCTCACTGCATATTTACAACAATAACAACAACAACTACAACAACAACAATAACAATTATTATTATTATTATTAGGCCCAAGCCGGTGATAAACGGGAGGGCCTATTGTTTTTGCTCGAGTTCATTATTTATTTATTTATTTTTTCTGCAAAATGATCCCCAATTTGACCCAGTGAACATGCGCGAAAAGTCATTTTTATTGGGCCCAAAGTTCAAGGCTGGCGAAAAGTTTATGTATTTGAACTCCCTGAAAAAAAAATATGAAAAATGACTCAGTGGCGACCCCTAGAAAAGTCAAAATACATTGGGCCTATGGAAAGTGAAAGTACATTTTTTCCAATGTAGAAATACAAAACTTGGTACATCCATAGGACACCTCAGGGCAAACAGAAAAGTCTATGACAGCCACAGCGTAAACTCAACAGAAAGTCCACCATGTGGGGTGTAACGCGCGACCACCTTAGTTGCACCCCTTGCGTCAAAAGATTAAACCTAATGTGTTTTCTTATAAAAGGCCCCAAATTTGTTGAGTATTATCTAGACACGAGTGCCAATAAAGTTATAAGTTTGTTTTTTGATACATTTGTGGCTGTGTTCATAATGAGCCTGTGAAGAGGCAGCCATTTCTTTGGGAAATAAATGCCATTTCCCAAATGCCAGGATGCTTCCTTTGGAGGAGGATCCTCCAGAACCAAGACTAGAGTCTTGGAAAACTCCTCAGAATCTTTTGGAACTGGTGAACTTGTTATTTTAGACAACTAATATTTACATTTTTACTTTTTAACAGGGGGGGTGCTGCACTTTCTGAGTCATTGCAAATCTCCAGACAGTACGTTGTTTTTCTCGCATTAGCCCAAGCATAATCTATTATTTTCAAAAGTTCAGACAGATCCCAGGAAAACCAGGGAATGTGGAGACCTTTAACTCTAAATACAAGGTTGTGTAACAGGCCCCAGCAGTAGCACAGGCCCGAGGTGATGAAGCAGGCTCCAGCCAGAAGAAGATTCAACCTTAGGCACAGGCCCGGTTATTTTACATTACCGTGAAGTTTACGCTTTAAAGCACAAAATGCCCTCCTCCGAGTACATGTGTGCCCGCGGTCGCAAGGGAGGCGGCTTGCGGCTTTAATTATTATTATTATTATTATTATTATTATTATTATTATTATTATTATTATTATTATTATATGTGTATTAGGTGGAGAAATGTAAATGTAATGTCACTCTCATTTCTGGCACTATCCACAAGACAAAAGCATTTCAACCTGGAACATCTCAAAACATGAACCAGATACAGTAATTATGTTTGACACAGAGCTAATTATGTGTTGTTTATTGAAAAGCTTTAAATTAAACGTTGGTGGTTAAACTCCGGCAGGAGAGACATTGTGCAATGCGTTATAGGGAAAAGAGCAGAGTGATGTTTTCTGGTCTTCCCCTCCTCCCGGAGCCAAGACACTGGTGGTGGTTAAGAGTGGGTGGATGCTGAGGTTGAGAAGTAGTCTCCTGCTGAAGTGAAGGGGGGGAGGAGGGTTGCCGCACGAGCTGAAAACTAAATGTCCTCATTTAGTTGAGAGTGTACTTGAACGAGTGCTGCTTAGCAGTGATTGACAGCAGGTGAGCAGCTGCATCAGAACGATGAGGAGGAGTTTTCCATCCTGAACTTGTGCTAACAGCATCATTTAGCATTTAGACAGTACATTCCTTGGTTTTCTGGCTCAACCTTTTTCATATTTTTCTGTTGTAACTCTGATAATTCTTAGGCTAATTTCCATTCATTGTCCCAACATTCCACCAACCTTTCAGTTATAGGAAAATCACTCTACCAAATTCCCTGCAATGATTAATAGAATAGTTGGTAAAATGGAGACACTGGTGATATTTTAATGTTTTTATGGATATTTGTTGGCCATCAGACAAAGAGTGAAAAGTGGGACTGTCCCTATTAAATAGGGACACTTGGTCACCCAGTAAGAGCACCATCCCCAGGATCACATCAAACGCAACGTCATTCCTGGATTTGTCTTGCAGACGCATAGATATATAAACACTTCTGCTGAATCTCTATCACACAACTGCACTCCAGCAACAGACTGCTACACAACCCATGATTGGAGTTAAGTCAGAAGCGTGTTTAGTGGCACTGAGGTTATGGCAGTATTCGCACTTCATTTATCCAAGTGAACCGCACTAACAAAATCAAGACAAATGTGGCAAGTGTAAAGATTTCATGCCTGAATTAAAATTACAATACACCAACTAGATGCATTAAAAAAGACAACACAAGCCAAAAGAGACAGAGCAAGAATTCTTCAACTGTCACACTCAAAACTCCTCAAAACTCCTTAGAAGCTATTTTTCTCATGGTTTTATTTCACAGTTTGTTTCCTTTATCTCTTTGTTAATTGAAATGCGCTTAATTCACATTTTGCTTTGTTGGTAACAGATAAATAAATCACTCCAAATTCTTGCTATTTTAAAGAAAACAAGACCTATAATGTGCTGTGCCCTGCTCATATCAGTTCCTCTATCTTTTCTCCTTTAGGGTCTGAAGGCGGCTGACAATGACCCCACGGCGCCCCCCTACGACTCTCTGCTGGTGTTTGACTACGAGGGCAGTGGCTCCACAGCAGGGTCGCTCAGCTCGCTGCACTCAGCCTCCAGCTGCGGGGACCAGGACTATGACTACCTTGGCGACTGGGGACCACGCTTCCGCAAGCTGGCCGACCTGTACGGAGGCGGGGACGATTAGAACCTCCAGCACTGCCCGCCGCAGCCCCATCCCTACCAGGCTCGATACGGGGACACATTGGGGACTTAAATGTGTTGGAGAATAGTGGAAGAGGTACTTGTGTGCGACCACAGGACTGGCTCCCTCTTGAGGAACGGACTCTTGGGAACATGCTAACTGCCGGTCTGACAAGGCTAGCATTCAGGCTAAAAACTGAATGATTGGCTCCAGGCTAACAGAGAGAAACAGGACAGTGCACTGGGGGTGGTTTTCTCAGTGGGGTATGGGTGGTGTTTGTGAATTGTTGGTGAATTAGCTCTGGAAGATTGGTCAGAGTTCATCTTTGTAGAACATGTCAAAGCAGAAAACAAATTCAATCAGAGTGGAACAAAATCATTTAAATGAGTCATGCCAAAAATGCTGCTTAGTTGAATGTTGCATATAGCCTTGCTGCATTGGTGCATTATTCTATAGTGGTGCTGGAATGTTGGATGTGGAAAGATCTATTTTAATCCACATTTTACTAGTACGAGTAGATTTAACTGGAAATACTTTTGACTTTTTCTCTAGATTTTTAAAGTAAATATCTCCATATTCTACTCTACTCTGTAAAAGATTTGTATTCTCAATGGGTCTTTCTTAAATAAAATAAATATTACATTTCTACATTTTGCATTAAATTAACCTCAGTTTTAAATAACCTTTATTTACTTTTAATACATATTTACAGAGACCTGTCAGTCAATGTCAGTAGGGAGAATTTGACATCACTTAATAGTTTTCTAGTTGTCAGAAGGGAAATTGTTTCGGGACCAATAAAGTGTGATGAATTGCACAAAGTAGAAGTGGTATAACTCTGTAACATACACTTCTAAATTGTTTATCTATTAACCATCCCAGCAATGTTTAAACATTTCTTATCAATGTAAGGGTCTACACTGGCAAATGTCCTAAGCAGCTGGAATAGGCTCTAGTACGAATCGAAACTCTTTCTTACTTAGAAAATTTGTCTTTTCACTAAACCTACTATCAACAGCTGTGCATTTTTGTTGCATTGCTATGGTTCCAAAATGGCTTGGCAAAATAAACATTGTGCATACAGTATATATAGTTTTGTATCACATTTAATTGGAAGAACAAGTTCTCGGTCAAACCATAAAGCTATCAAGTACTAAAAGAGGATCTTTAAGGCATACATATATTACATTCCCCAATCAATATTTCATCCTTCCAATAATTAGCTGAGAAATGTTTCGTGTTGGTTTTTGACCCATGCTGGTAGGATTTTCCTTCCAACTCTGATTTTGCATCTTCACTTAGACTCTGATCAGTTCTCCAGAGTAAGGCTGCACTTACAGTCATTTTCTTGAGCTAATATGCTAACTATTCCCAACCACCACGTCACATCCTTGTTACACCTTAAGAGCTACAACAGCCATGTTACAGACTCATTAACACTTGAATCTCACAGTACAGGAGCACTGGGTTCAAATGTGCCTTTTGTACATTCGTTTTTGATTGTTTTCAGTCTGGATTCTGTACGTTGCTTTAAAGCTCCCAGTGTTTGAACAGCAAGGAGCACGTTGCCATGATACTGACTGTACGTGTGTGAGGAGTTTGTATGAAGTGTGTATGAGGTATTTTCCACTATGACACACTGGATGGATGCTCTACGGGGCAATGGCCACTATGAGAAGCCTTGGAATGACGTCACAAGCAAACAAATAGCCTCTCTTCACAGCTCTGGGTCTTTTGTAAAATAACTGGTGCTTTTAACATGTTCGTAACATTCCTGATGCAGCTGAACAGTAAGAGCGCTGTCTGCAAGCGGCAAACTTATTGGAGAATATTAATGTTTCATTCCCGGAACCTGCTTGTAGAAAAGGTCACCACGCTCATTGTTATTTGTTCATATCCCAAAAACCTGTTCCAAATCTAATATTTTCTGTTTGTGACCTGAAATGTGTTCTGTTTACTTTGGTTTGTATGCTCACCGCTATTGCTTCTGGGATTGTGTAAACAAGGCAATGTCACAATCCAACCCAGCCGCTCGGCTCTACCTATGCTACATTTACAGAAAGAGAGGAGGATGAAGGGTACACGTGGCAGGTATTTCTGTGAGGAGTCTGCATGTCCTCCACGAGTTCTCTCCGGGTACTCCAGCTTCCTCTCACCGTCCAAAGACATGCATGTACAGGTTAATTGGCAACTCTAAAGTGTCCCTAGTGAATGAATGTGAGAGTGAATGGTTGTCTCTAAATGTCGGCCCTGCCATTGTCCAGGGTGTACCCCTAACGGGACTAAGCATTAGAAAATGAATGAATGAATGAACAAATGAAGAACTGTGGCATACCTTGTAACAACATTCAGTTACTTTCATTGTTATATTTAGTTTTATACTAACATAACACTAACAAAGAATAAAAATAAATAAATAAAAATTAAACCACTTACTCATAATGCTTGAACTTAGCAAATATGAAATTTTTCCCAAAAAACAGAATGTGAGTAACACTGACAACACTGGACTTATTGTCTCAATGTCTCATTTTGGTAAAGGGCCGAACCAGTAAAATGAGATCTAACCTTTCAAAATAAAATATTTTGATGGATAATATATTACCTTAAAAAAATATCTCGATAAACAACATTGAGAAGACCTTTTTTTTGTTTTATTTTTGGTACTATTCAATATTTGAATGCAATAAGCTGGAGATGTGTATTTAATCTGAAGTGTTTAAATAGAACTTTAACTTTTGGCCAACTATATAAAAATATACATTTAAAGAAAAAACTGCAAATCAGTCTTCAAGTAACATTAAATAACACTGCTTTTGATCACATTCATCAGAGATGGTTCAGACTCGGGATGACAGCTTTTATTTAAAGTTTAGCCTCTTTGCTAACACAGATTACTTCTCACGTTCCTTCAGTTCTCCACCGGTGACGGGACATTTACTTAACTTTTTGTCCGTTCTGGAGAGAATACAGCAGTAAAGCAAGTGACACAGATGGTGAGCGAGTGAATTTCTTTTGCTAAGGTGGATAAAGTGCAGCTTGTGTGATTCAGATCAATTCAGAGTGGCAGCTCTACTTTAACTTTGTCTACAACGTCCGTCTATATTAAACATACATGCATATGCTTTATTAAAGCACATTTACGTCATTTATCAAGCCCTAAAATATTTTGCATATTGAACGATAAGTCAATATGGTAATTATTGTGACAGGCCTAATAACAGCATAGTAACCTATAAATAAAACAACTTTTAATGTTCTTTGTTTAACTGCAAAGAAGTATAATTAGATTATAATGTAAGTGAGCTCATCAATTGCAGCTGATAAAGGCTATTGTTGGCATTTTTATGAACTCACCCTCACAATATGTCTTTGATACTATTATGCTATCAAGAACCTAACTAACTTTGACTGTTGAATCACTGAACTCTCAGCACCAGGTAAAAACAGTTGTTTCTCCATTGGGAGTGTCATTGTGGTGATGAATAGTATATTCCTTGAGCACTGAAACTTTCTACATACACACCAAGCACACAGGCTCCACATTCAGTGAATAAATAGGAAGTGGTCCATTTTTCTTGGAAAACTTTACACTCTGTCTACTTTTCTCCTTTTAGACATGGACGTTTTAGATAATTTGAGTGCCACAGAGAGTAATTTCAAAAGCAATTTAGCTGTGTTGCTCACATTCTGCTCACACAAAATTGCCATTGCTGCCATCCATTTTCAGTTCTGGCTTTCAGTGTTGTGTTATGTCCACTACTAAAACGTTCACTGCAACCCCCTGTGAAAAAATTAGGAATAGTAGTTACATTTATTTCAAAATTCAAGGTAATGCCTATGTCATTTTCACACTTTGCAAAAAGGTCCTTCTGGTGGTCTGGTTTTGGCCCATGGCCCACTTGTTTGACACCGCCCACTATAACGATCTAACATTACATACAAATAGGTCATCATTAATTATTTTCCGTAACTACAGGGTACTATTTAATTTGTGTAGTTTGAGTGCATAGTCAGAGCATAATGTGAAATATAATAAAGCACCTAAATATGAAAACTCTCCCAACGCTAATGCATCTCAAGAACTGTAAAAGCTGACAACTTGCTGAAATGGGAAATTTGGTGTCTTGTAACTTGACTGCTTTTGCTCATTGGATTGGAAGAACTGCATATGTCAAAACATTTGCTTATTGCCTTTTTTTAAACCACCTGGGAACACATTTCCACATTAACAAAACATTATGTTGATTCAGCAATTTGCCCAAAAGTGTAATTTTTATCATCTTGGAACAGTTACAGTTCTTGAGTAGATCCAGTAAAAAAAAACTTTTCTAAATTAACCAGTGTTAAAAGCACTAACTCCTGGCACTGATAAGTCATTTTGAGAAACTAAGCTAAAGTTAAACATATAATCAGTGCTTGCTATATTAAGTCATTATTAGGAACTATTAGTAAAAGTCATTAGGACAAAGTACAGTTAAAAAAATTATTGTTTGTATTCCAAAATATACTAAAAAATTTAAGACATTATTTTGATAATAATAATAATAATAATAATAATAATAATAATAATAATAATAATAATAATAATAATAATAATAATAATAATTATTATTATTATTTATATCTATTTGATAAATGAAAACATTTTGTACAATTTATTACTGATTATGATCAAACCATGTGATTCTATAACAACATTTTCAGATTTTTTTTAGATGCTGTTTTTTTAAATTCCACAATTTTTGAAAAATCAAACATTTCAAGTCAGGCTGTTGTTGAGCTTAATGTTAGAATTTTTTTAGGTAAAATCATTATTTTGTGTTAATTTTAAGTTTTCAGTTCCTACTACTTTGAGATACTGTGCTATTATTTATAAAATAGTAACACATCAGATTTTAATACATTTATTTAATGAATCTCTTTTTTTCCAATAACAGTAACCCTTTTTAAAAGGCTCTGAACTTTTGTTATTGTTGGACCCAGAGCTTTGCAGAGACAATTGTTTCCGAGTGGTTTTCAAAGCTACTTAGAAGACATGTACAGTACTGCTAGACTTTTGCTTGAACCCTTATGATTTGATTTTGTTTGTATTTTTTGCTTTTGATCACAATGTAACTTATGCAGCTGATCGCTAAAGGGAGTTACCTGTCCTTGTTTCTGTAGCAACAGTACTTCAATACTATGCTGTGGTGGAATACAAACAAAAAAGGCAATGTTTCTTCTGTCTACTGATGATTTGCCTTAGTGTTCTCTGGTACTCTCCAGCTGGCTACTCACTGTAAACTCAAATATGTACAGACTGTATTTTTCTCTTGTTGTTCTTTTGGCTGTGGTTTATGCTACTATCCTGAATCATTGTACATGTGTCATTTGGATTACAAATTAAAAAACTTTTGCATGTTTTTATCTTTTCATTTTGGCAACACAGTATTTTTTACATTGTTTACAGACAAAAGACACACTCCACTGTCCATTTGGATGTTAGCAAATGCAACTATGGCCTGTTAAGCTTTAAGGATATACTATACACTGTAATGAGTTTTATACATTCATAAAGTCATTTAGAATTAGACTGTAACAATAGTATATGTTGCCCCAGATTTACACCAAATGTGTGAATTCTCAGATTTGACTTGTTGAAATTGTTCATTTATACTGTAGGCACCTTGCCTCTTTACTACAGCATTCAAATGAAACACTTTTTTTTTGCAGCCCTGGTTTGGGAATTGCAGCTTGTCCTTGACAGATCCTCCGAGCAGAACTTTTATGTTGTGGGTGTACGAGAAATCTGAAGTGGGCATGGTTAATGCACAAATGTAAATAATAATAATAATAATGGATTGGATTTATATTGCACTTCCAAGGGACTCAAAGCGCTTACAAGCCGTCCATTATTCATTCATACACAGTCACACTGGTGGTGGTAAGCTACAACTGTAGCCACAGATGCCCGGCGGCAGACTGACAGTAAAGAGTTCTGCTCTTGAGTTTCTCGTAAAGTATGGAAGGTCTTGAATAAACACAAGACCACTGACTCATCATTTACAGTACGTCATTATAGTTTTGTGATGCATTCGGTCTCTCTTGCAAGCTCTGTGAGTTTACAAACTTACAGAAATCCAATTTGTACTGCTCCAGAAAAAGTGTTTGCTCGCACCCTCCTGCCTTTTTGGACCAATGATGTGCGGCAGTGGCTCAGTGGTAGAGCGGTCGTCCTTCAACCGGAAGGTAGGAGGTTCAATTCCCGTTCTCCCCACAGTTCATACAGTTGTTGTGTGAGACCAAACCCTGTAGTGTCATCCGCAAACTTGATGATGGTGTAAGATCCATTCACAGGCCTGCAGTCAGGAGGTGAAGAGGGAGTAAAGAAGGGGCTCAGTACACAGCCCTGTGGTACACCAGTGTTAAGTGTGGTGGTGTTGGAGCTGGATTGGACTTACTGTGGTCTGTTGGTCAGGAAGTCCATGATCCAGTTGCAGAGCGAGGTGTTAATGCCCAGGTCTTCAAGTTTGGCTATTAGCTTGGACGGGATGACTGTATTGAATGCTGAGCTGAAGTCAACAGTGCATAAGTGTTCCTATTATCCAAATGTGTTAGCACAGAGTGCAGTGCCATGGAAATGACATCCTCGGTGCTCCTATTGCTGCAGTAGGCAAACTGGTGAGAGTCCAGTGTGGATGGCAAAGAGTCCTTCAGGTGTCCCAGGACCAGCCGGTCAAAACACTTAGATATAGATGACAATAATAGACAATAGAATAGATGGCAATAGATGTCAGAGCTACCGGGCAGTAGTTGTTAAGGCACTTTGGGTTGGAGTGGTTTCTCACTGGCACAATGGAGGTGCATTTAAAGCATGTCGGCACAGCAGCTTGGGCAAGAGACAGGTTGAAAATGTCTATGAAAACCCCAGTAAGCTGCTCAGCACATGACTTGAGTACACATCAGGACGCGGTTTTGTGTGCACTGATCCTGCTCAGTGTGTTGCAGACATCTGTGGTGGAGAGTGTGATTGGTGAGGGTTTGAGCTTGGTGGCAGTAGTTGTATTGTCTCTCACAAAGCACACATAAAAGTCATTAAGCTCGTTCAAGAAGGAGACATCAGTGGCTCCGGGGGTGGAGTGGGTGGTTTCGTAGTCACTGATGGCCTGGATGCCCTGCCACATGCGTCGAGGGTCAGAGTTGGAAAAGTGCTCCCCTATCTTTAGCTTGTAGCCTCTCTTCAGATCATCTATCGATGTGCTGTGGGCCTGTGCATCCCCTGATCTGAAGGCAGTATTGTGTGCCTTCAACAGGAGGCACACCTCCTTGTTCATCCATGGCTTCTGATTTGGGTATATGGTATATATATATCTGCTTCTGAGTTGTGACATTGTCTATGGTGGAGTGGACGTAAGCCAATACAGAGGAGGTGTGGCGGTCAATTTTAATGTAAGCGCCACTGGTGGCCTGAGAAGCAAATGTACTCCAGTCTGTGTGTAGAAACCTTTCCTGGAGTGTAAAATCTGCCCCCGCAGGGCACACTTTGATGGTCCTTACTGATGGCTTCACACGATTGATGAGGGGTGCATATTTGGGGGTGAGTAACAAAGAAAGGTGATCTGACTGTCCTAGGTGGGGGAGGGGGTTGCAACGTAAGCTCGAGCCATGTTTGTGTAAACATGGTCTAAGGTTTTGTTCACCCGCAACAATAAACGCAGCTTCCGGGTGAGGGGTCTGTTGTTTACTGATGGCTGCGTGAAGTTCTTTCATAGCAAGCTTTGCATCAGCATCCCGGGGAATATAGGCTGCTGTTATAATGTTTGAAGTGAACTCCCGCGGTAGATAAAACAGTCTACATCCAACCATGAGAAACTCAAGGTTGGCTGAACAATGACTCCTGACAATAACAGAGTTTGTGCACCAAGCTTTGTTAATGTAAATGCACAATCCACCACCTCTGGTCTTACCGGAGCCATCTAGTGTTCTATCCGCCCAGAGTGTGTGGCGTCCCGCTAGCTCGATTGTATTGTCCGGTATGCCACTGTGCAGCCATGTTTCCATGAAGATTAAAACATTACAGTTCAAAGGTCTCTTGCTGTAAGTGATGCTAAGTCGAATCTCCTCCATTTTGTTCACCAGTGATCTTACATTGGCGAGGAAAATGCTGGGTAAAGAGAGCCAGTGTGGTGTAGCTTTAGCTTAGTTCTTTGTCCTTCGCGCTTCCCCCGCCTTTGTTTACAATGTCGACGGCGCCAGCGAACACTTCCGCTCGGCCAAGTAGAGTGAATCGCCTCGGGTGTCCTGGCGATCTCAGGAGGGAGTTGAAGTTTGTCAAAAAAAAAAACTGTCTGGGATTTGTAAACAAATGTCCAAAAGCTCACATTGGGTGAACAATGTTAAAGCACAGCTGTTCTGCATGAACAGACCTGAGATGAGCAAGATAAATACCACAAAATTGCAGAATCTGGAGAGTCAAACCCAGAGAGAAGCTAAGACAATCCAGACAATCTGGCAGAGAACAGTGGGAAGCAGGTGAGTATATACACACACTAAGGAGGGGAGACAATTAGACACAGGTGAAATACATTCAGTGGAGCAGGCAGTCACCAGGAAGTGAAGTGACCGGAAATGAGACAGGAAATGACTAAATGACCTTAAGGGCTGGATATGAAACTCACTATGGTATTCATGCACTCCTCTCTCCTTCTCCTCTCCCTCCGTCCTGTTCAGAGCACCTCTGTATAAGCCCCACCCCTCTCTGCTGAGTGGTATAATCCTGGTCTGTCCTCACATAATTGTTACACAGTGGGACGTGACATTCAGTCGACTCACTGCAGGAAGCACCTGTAGTGCTGAGATCATGATATCATTCTGATGAGTATTACTTTACAAAAATAAATAAAATCAAACGGCTCAGGGATGGGAGCCGGCTCCCATTGACCGTAATCTGAACCCGCTCATCCGCAACCGAGCTCATCACAAATTCATTAAGTTTTTTGTGAGCTACTTGGAAAGCAACGTGTTGGGGACCCCTGCTCTAAGGGTTTCAGCATTTACGTATGTTACTCTGAACATATAATGTTTTTTAAATGGAATATAGCCGTCTACATTCAAGACTGCAGGACAATTTTACACTTGTGAAACCAGCTCACAGAACGACTGCATTGAGTCATTACACAGGAAAAAGGAAATTGTATTTGTTACAGATGGCACTTATTGTGAATGAAACCCCCAAAAAAGAAGCCAGTCTGAGTCATTCTGGATATAATAACTGCCTTTACACTTCATTACCTCAACTCAGCCCAAGGTGCAGCGGCCCTTTTTTCTGTCCAAACCTACAGCTGCCATGAAGTTTAATCGAATAGTTCCCCATTATACTGTAACGTCATTATTCTATTACATTTCACTTTGCCGTTTCTGCAGCGGAACGTGGCAGCTGTTTCTGCATTGGCCATCTCATACACTTTGAATTCATTACACACTCAGCGTACCTGAACATGCACACATAATTGTCATTGCATTTTTAGACATTTCATATATTTATTAGATACCAGCAGAAAATGGACTATAGATATGGGACTGTCACACTGTTCTCAGTGTGAACCTTGGATTTACAAGCACAGATAACTCCTTGGACATAACCCCTAACAAATCCAGGGTTTGTTGAATTGAATGATCCAATAACTTCACTGGAGACACTATTCAGTACTAGAGGTGAGAAAACTCCATAATGCATGTTGAAGCAGGGTTTTTTTATCAGTAAAGTATGTTAATATTTAGGAATTTACAGAGACTGAGCGTCTGTGACAGAGGTTTCTCTGTCTGTGTTCTGTGTTTGTCCTCTGCAGGCTGTGGACTGGGTGGAACTGAGAGGCTGCTGCAGCCACAACATCAGAGAGACCAGTGCCAGCTTGGAGGAAGCTGAAGCAATTCTATTCATCCATTTGACAGTGGTGTTTTCATGAATCAACAGCGCCACTAAATGAAGCAAAGCTTGCATTCAACTAAATAATTAGTAGTCATTAGAAAAAGTCTGATCTTTGTTGTAGTTTCTACAGGGCTGAATTAGGCTTACTGAGAAATAGCTTAAATTGTTTTATTCAAGAGTATGTATAACTGGATATAGTGTGAGGGTTGTGTATTAGATTGTGTTCTCTCTTCCCTTTTTTTTGTTTCGTTTTTCTTTTTTTTTCTTTTCTGCACATGTGTGTGGCAGGGGGCATAGCTGGTTTTCTCTCAGGACTGCAGACAAGACAAACCTTTTTCCACTCTCCTCATTACCCCTGGATATAAGTCTGCCTCACGCACATCCACGAGAGTTGCTTGTTTGTATATATTTTTGGACCTACATATACTTACTTGCTGTTCTCTCCGTCTGCCCAGAACCACCTTGTGTCTCGCATCTTAGCCTTTAGCTTTTTTTTTTTCTTTTTGTTTAACCTGGTGGAACTGGCTGTCCTGTTTTTACTTTTTCTTTCTTTAAGGCTTAGACCCGGGTTTGTGTTAGGTGTAGTGTATTATCAGACAGATTCTAAGACCCTGTATAGAGTTGGCTTGTCCTTTGTTTTGCTTTGAGCATGGGTGTTGTCCATTTCAGAAAGGTTAAACTAAATAACAAAATAACTACAAGCCTTTGTCTCCTGTGTCCTTCAAAAATATATTTCACCCTTGGGTTCTAACAGAACATAAACATTTGACAGGGAATAGTCTTTAACAGGACTTTTCTTGTGTCTTGAGTCTTGTGATCTTTTTAAATAAGAATTTGCACTTTATCTCAAATTTGTCCTGTACATTCTGTCCTGTATTCTTGGTCAAAGCAATTGCACACTTTCACATTACATAATTGTTTTTTTTTTGTGTTAATCACAATTTAAGGTTGAGTTTATGTTATAAATGAGCTTCACCTCTGGGCCTCTTGTTGTAATTTAATCTATTGTTGTAATTTAATGTAATCATGCAGACTTGAACTGGTGAACAAGAGTTCTACTTTCTATAATGTCCCCAGATGAACAGGGCATTTAGAGTGTACACGCATCTTATGCTTATAGGGTTTTTATTTGTTAATAAAACTGCCTTTTGTTTTAATAATAATGGTTACAACAATTTGATAGTATTAATAGAAGTTTTAAATATGCTACCTAAATAAAAGGTTTAGGTAAGTGTAGCCAGGCCCAGACTAGTCTGGTAATGCCACCACAGCAGCCTCCTTCATAGGGGTAAGATCATGTCGTGACAAACAGGTGCCGAATAAACCAATCACACAAAGAGGACGTGACGACAGCAAGTTGATATATTAAACTTTCTCTGAATCCAGTTGGTAGTAGGGTAAAAATCATTTTAAAAAAAATGCAACTTCATTAGATGAAACCGATGTTATGAGCTTAAACATCCAGAGGATAAACAGCTAACAATGAGTTCAGTGCAGGACTCTTGCAATACCACAGTCCTCTCCATCTTGTAAATACAAATACAAGTTATTTATTTAGTGGCAGAGTAGTTAGTACCCTTGGCTCACACACTCTCCTGCTTCGTTCCTGGTGAATCTAAATGTCCCTAGAACGTCTGTTTCTAAGTGATAACCAAGTATGACTAACTGGTCATTGTCCAGGCTGTATCCTGTCTCAGGTCCAAAGGCTCCAATCACCTGCGACCCTGATCAGATTTATATAGCGCTTTTCAGGGTCTGCAAAGACGCTTTACATATCCACTATTCATTTCACTACAAGGTACATCTGTGGCCACTGCTGCCCTGGGGCAGACTGACAGAGACGTGGCAGTCATTCCCGGCCTACAGACTCTCTGACCATCACCAAATACATTCCCCAAACATTCTTACACATTCATACATCAGTGCCAAAGACACTGGGGGCAAGGAGGGACCACTCTACCACTGAGCCACTGCGTGCTGCGCAACACCGCTCCCATCTCTATCCACACCCTCTGCTGTCTGCTGGGGTGTACAAACTACTCCTGATAAAGGTTACAAACATGTTCCATATCAGCTGCTGGGATATTTTCTGCAGAAAATAATAATCATTTGAGCTAATAAGAAGAAGTCTGGGAGCTTGGTTTATTAATGCAGGTGATAATCATTGGGTTATTAACTGACAAATGAGCTGCTTCCTGGGGCTGCTCCAAGAAATGATACACTGCTGTTAACTAAATCACAGGACTTAACAATTTATTTCCTACACTTTCTCCTCCGCGCTGTTCACGATAGTTTTTTTTTCTATGAAATACTGCAGCATCTGAACAGAAAGTGCCTAAGACTGCAACTTTGCGCTGCAGCTTTGTGTTGTATCCAACATCTCAAAAAAGTGATTTCCCAAGAGTGTGTTTCTCACTGTGTACTGAGGGAAACAGCATTTTAATCGTCATGAAAAATACAGCTAAAAGGGCTGCGTTACAATCTAATTCAGGTGACACTTTGACTTCCTCTCTTCAACCAATCGCAAACAACTAAACAAGAATGTTGTATGTAGAAAAGTCCGGCCATATATTATTACACAAAAGAGAGTTAAGATGGGATTGTCTTCTTTGTGGGTGTAAAGTGTTGTTGGCTCTGTTGGCTGTTGTCACTGTTGACTAATACTGATAGGGGCCGGCTGATAGATTTTTGCCCCAATTTTTCATGAGCTGAACTAAAAAATCTAAGAAAAAAATCTTTTTCTATTTAAAAAAAAAGGCCTATTTCTCTCAAATATTGTTTCCAAATCTGTGTTAGTGAGCACCTCCTTTGCCAAGATAATCCGTCCACCTCACAGGTGTGGCATATCAAGATGCTGATTAGAGAGCATAATTATTGCACAGGTGTGTCTTAGGCTGGCCACAAAAAAGACCACTCTAAAATGTGCAGTTTTATAGCACAGCACAATGCCACAGATATCACAAGTTTTGGGGGAGTGTGCAATTTGCATGCTGACTGCAGGAATGTCCACAAGACCCCATTGCCCGTGAAGTGAATGTTCATTTCTCATCCATAAACCGTCTCCAAAAGTGTTTCAGAGAATTTGGCAGTACATCCAACCAGCCTCACAAGTGCAGACAATGTGTAACCACACCAGCCCAGGACCCCCACATCGAGCATCTTCACCTCCAAGATCCTCTGAGACCAGCCACCCGGAAAGCTGCTGCAACAATCAATTTACATAATCAAAGCACAAATTGTCAGAAACCATCTCAGGGAATGCCCATCTGCATGCTTGTCGTTTTCATCTACAGTGTACAGTAATGATCAGACAAAGAACCCAAATGCAGACGCAGGGATAAGTAAATGAAGGCAGATTTATTTAAACAGGGTTAGCTTGGTTTCAGGATGTTCTTCATGGACGGAAAGGAAATACTAGGAGTAGATCAAGCATAACAAGAACAAACAGGTAGGTATCCACAATGCAAAACAAGAGCAGTATACCGCTAGACCTGTCACTAACATGAGCTAGTTTTACAATCTGGCGACGAGGAACGGGACACGGTGCTCCTTGTACCCCATTGATTACTGACTGGGTACAGCTGGGCTGGGTTTGCCGGTTCTGCCGCACACCTGTCTCCACTCAGCGAGCCAGCAGGGGAGGGGGAGCAGGAGGAGGAATCACCTGGAGTGGCCGGAGCAGCCGACATAACATATAATTTCATCCAAAATTTTCACAACATCACATTGCCGTCATACTGCTTCTTACTGTGTTTGAAATGAACATGTTTGACCTTGAGCTGGACAAATTCAGTGTTACCTGCATTGGATTTGGCATCATGTGAATTGTATTTTTTTTTCCCATCATTTGAAATGGGCTGATTTGTTTGAAAGTTGAAGGCAATTTGACCGCCACTGTCCATGTGGATTTGTTATCGTGACAAATCTGCAAATTAACGCTGATGTTATGTTGATAATATCACTGAGGGGAGTGGACATCCAATGGGGCCACTCAGCCAGCTTATTCATGTTCTTCAATATTCCATTTAAGTTCAGGATAGCTCAGGTTCAGAAGAACCTATTGAAGTTAATAACTGTTAGTATGGACGTTTGTGAGAATTTAACAAAGCTTTTTTTGTTTAATACCTGATCCGGCCCAGCCTCACCCAAGACTCTGCCTCCTGCGGGCCCCCAAGTAATTTCAGTTTGAGACCCCTGCTTTATAGTCTGTGTGTTTTCCCCTGTCCTGTGCCAGATGGTATCTACCCCTGTGTGAGCATTCCAGCAATTCCTTGTGTAGTTTGTGTATCAGTCTTCTAGTGTGTATGACTATGTATTTGACCACATCTTTTGGATTTTGGACCTTGTACTTTTACCTTTAGAAATAAACCGTTGTGAAACATCTTCCATCTTCCTTGACCCCACTGATCCAGTGCATGCATTCCTGCAGGCCCAGGGGCATCAAATTCCTCTACAGGAGGAGCAGATTGGTTTGCTCCAATGAGAGATGAAGGCAACAGCAGAGAGCCATGAGTGGGCCTATTCCCAACTCTCTGCACAGATGGGGTTTATCATTGAACAGATGAAGAAGAGGGAGGCCTCACCTGCATCATCGGAGAGTGCTGCGACAGAACAGGTTCCTGCTAAAGTGGCCCAGAGAACTGTCAATCCTGAGCCATCACAAATTCGGCTGTCTGGTCCTGAGAGATTCACAGGCGAGTTGGGTGACTGCCGTTCTTTCTTGTCTCAATGTAATATTCACTTTGAGTTTTAAGCTTTCTCTTTTAAATCTGATCGGGCAAAAATCTCCTACCTGTCCGGCCGTGCTAGAGCATGGGCAATAGCCGAATATGATTGAGGGTCAGCGGTTTGCAACTCGCTTTCTCCAGACATTTACTCAAGTTTTCCAGATTGTCACTCCTGGCCGTGAGGCAGCTAAGGCGCTTGTAACATTGAGTCAGGGGCACTGTAGCGTCTTGGATTATGCTATTGAGCACATTAGCAGCAGACAATGGATGCATTCTTCTGTGGTCTTTCTGAAAGAATCAATGACCATCTGACCCCGGTTGATCTACCCACTGACGCTTTAATTGCCTTGGCTTCCAGGATTGATAAGCAACTCAGAAGAGAAAGAGATTCCGCTCTCAGCCAGGCGCTTACCAGGGAAGGTTTTCAGTATTCCCCAGGTCCGCTCTTGACTCTCCTTTTCTAACAGAAGAAGCCAGGCAGGTGGGTCGTACCAGGTTCTCTTCTGCGGAGAGGAATTGCCGCATGAGTGAGGGGCATTGTATCTACTGTGGCCAGCTGGGCCATTTCCTCACCACCTGTCCAGTTAAACGAGGAGGTACGTCAACCATGTCCAAGGTCTTGGTGAGTCCAGCTATCAAGAATGGTACCAGTCCCAGTCGACAACTCTCCAGGATACAGCTAACTACCAACTCTCATTCTCGAAGTTGGGCCTATCCACAATTCCACTGGGCTCATCGGTGAAGGCTACTGCTCTCAATGGACGCCTCCTGTGCACCATCACTCACCACACAATCCCCGTAGTTTTATCCTTTCAGGATCATCTTTCTGAGAAGATCAGTTTTTACCTGTTTCACTCATCCCTGCACCACTTAATCATGGGTTACCCCTGGCTCATTCAACATAACCCTGACATGGACTGGTCCTCTGGTGCTATTTTATCCTGGGGTTCTCGGTGCAACCAACAGTGTTTCCAGTCCTCCTCCTTAACTTCAGATGTGCCTGGCAACACTCTCTTATCAGAGGAGACCCAGTGCGTGGATCTAGCTTCAGTTCCTGAGGACTACTGAGGGAGGTTTTCAACAAAGCTAAAGCAACCACTCTTCCACCACATAGGCCCTATGACTGTGCAATAGACCTCCTCCCGGGGACCTCTCCACCCAACGGACATCTGTTTGCCCTATCCAACCATGAGTGTGAGGCCATGGACGAATACATACCCTCCGACCTCAAGACCGGTATTATCTGTCCTTCTTCCGCTCCCCTCTTGCCGGAAGGAGGTACAGCGCTTCTTAGAATTTGCCAACTTTTACCGCAAGTTCATTAGAAATCTCATTTCCATTGCAGCCCCATTGCATGCTCTCACCTTTTCCAAGGTTTAGTTTTCCTGGTTCCCTAGCGCCCAGGCTGCTTTCCTGTGGTTGAAGAACTTCTTTACCTCCGCACCAATACTTACTCTTTCAGACATCAACTGTCAGTTTGTGCCTCTGACCTGGGATTGGGGGCAATCCTGTCACAGAGGTCAGTAGATGATGATAAAATACATCCTTGTGCATTCTTGTCAAAGTAGCTTTCCCCAGCAGAACAAAATTACGATGTTGGAGATCGAGAGTTGCTGGCAATTAAAATGGCTCTGGAGGAATAGAAACATCTGCTGGAGTGTACTCAGCAGTCTTTCCTGGTCGGTACTGATCATAAGAATCTGGAGAACCTTAAAGCAGCCAAGAGACTGAATCCCCTACAGGCCCGGTGGGCTCTATTCATTATATATTTAATGATAGAAATCTGCTAGTCAGTTTCCTGAAGCTATCTGACTTTTATTTTTTTCTCTACAGTAAAAAAGTTATTAATAGACACAATGCCATAGCTATTACCAGCGATGGAATTAATATTGTACAAGAGATGAGCTGTGGCAACTGCAGGTTGGCACAGATAATTATACATTATAAAAACATATCTATACATTATCTGGCTTATACATAGCCTAGATATATTAAACCAATAGCCTACACACTTGCCGTGTGGCTGTGGTTGACTCTACGTGTGCTGTACTCTCTGACGGGATGAAGGGCTCTTACCTGCAGTGAGGGACTGCTGTTCATAGGGATGTCAACTTTGGCCCTTCTTGTAAAGGGCAGAGGTGGGATCAGTCCAGTCCTGTTTATTGTTCAGGTTAACCTAATAGTTAAACATTAGGCTACTTAGGGGCATCATTTCATGCAGAACTGATTTGATATGATCCTCTATTACAAATGGTATTTTTGACAAACAACATTTCACAAGTTGAGTTTAGCGTCTATTTTTTTCTTTTTGTATTGACAACAATATTTGTTTTGGAAAATTTTGAGGATCTGAAAATGGCCACCAGAGCTCCTAGCATCGGATTGACACCCAATTTTACCAATTGGGAGAAAGTAGGGGGTGTCCAC
Organism: Neodontobutis hainanensis; assembly: GCA_024349245.1. Classification (NCBI taxonomy): domain Eukaryota; kingdom Metazoa; phylum Chordata; class Actinopteri; order Gobiiformes; family Odontobutidae; genus Neodontobutis; species Neodontobutis hainanensis. Next base: position 144,552 of record JALDNG010000135.1, read on the forward strand.
AGCATGTAACAACCAATGAGAGTTAGACTTGCGCTAAAATCCATGCCCAACTCTTACACTCGCAGATCCAACCTATCAGACATTGGGAACTGCTACACTGACCTGTTTCAAGACACTTTCTCCAGTCCTCCGTGGCCATCTGAGATTCGGCGGAACTCTGAGTTGAACAATGGCCCATCAAGTCGAAGGCGAAGAATCAAGAAACACCACGGGAAACGTGCTGGGATTTGAAACAGACTGAGAAAAAGAGCATTCAGCCCTCCTCTCCCGAGGATTCTGCTCGCAAATGTCAAATTTGACATTGGAGAATAAGATGGATGATCTTAGAGCCAGGATTAGTTTCTTATCTGAACATGAGAGACTGTAACATCTATTGTTTGTTCAAAACATGGCTCACGCCCGCGGTCCCGGGCTCGGCTGTGACGCCTTCTGAGAAATCTGTTTTTCGGATGGACAGAACGGCAGAGGCCGGTAAATCAAAAGGCAGTGGAGTCTGTTTCATCTTCAACAAGAAATGGTGCGATCCTAAGAACATCTCCATTCTTTCGCGATCCTGCTCACCTCATCTGGAACATTTAAAAATCATTTGCAGCCAATTCTATCTGCCGAGAGAGTTTTCCTCAGTCATTGCCACTGCTTTTTATATTCCACCACAGGCATACACTGGGCTGGTTTTATCAAATGACTCACACTCTGATGATTCGGTCTCTTCTACAATCTTGGCTATTGTTGATGGCATTGAAGTGTGCACTTTAATTGACTCTGGTTCTGATTGTGAGCGAAGATTTTCGTAACTCTCACCCAGCCTTGAAAAAAAACGCCCCATGACACCCTCCTCTCTGCCAGCCCGCTCAGTTGATGGACAGTGCCTGGACATTTTAGGCAAGTTAACGATTGGTATCAGACTTGGACATCAGGTATGGCAATAGGACTTGAAATTCTCAGAGGTGCTTGCCAGCCAGTCATTCTTGGGTTTGATTTTCTGCGGAAACACCATGCCCTCCTTGACATACACAACAAAATGCTGCAACTTTGGGACATGAAAATTCCTCTCCTGCCCAAAGGACATGAAGTGGCCGCCTGCTATAATGTATCTGTGCTAGCGCCCACTAAGATTCCAACTATGAGTGAAACTCTCATCACAGCCTGTGTGTCAGCAGCTACACCTGTTCTCCCATGCCAACTGACTATTATGGTGTTCTCATGCCCAACCCATTGTGTGACATCATAGTGGCACATTCTCTCAGTGAGGTTTAGAATGGTACAACTGTGGTTCCAATCTCCTCCCGAGATGACATTGAGCTGCATTCAGGTCAACACCTGGGTGAGTTTCATTCGGTTTCATTTGTTGACGTCGTATCAGGGGAAGGGACAGGGTGTGCAACCTCCCCTGTGTTTGATATAGCTCCATCTGTCCAGATAAATGACTGCGGCCTGTCACCTTCCCAAGTTCAGTCTTTGAAATCACTGCTTCAGAAATACTCAGCAGTATTCAGTAAACACTCAGAGGACAGAGGTCGCACGAGCATCATCAAGCATCAAATCCGCACTGGTGAGGCCACACCAATTAAACAGAGAGCCTACAGAGTTACCCCAGAACAGAGAGCTGAAATACAGACTCAAGTTGACAACCTGTTAAAGGCAGATGTCATTAAAGAAAGCTACAGTCCCTGGGCTGCGCCAGTTGTTTTGGTGCGCAAGAAAAAGGCACATGGCGTTTCTGCCTGGACTATAGAAAACTTAATACAGTGACAATCAAAGATTCTCACCCTCTTCCGAGAGTCGATGACGCACTGGATGCTTTGTCGGGCTCTGCCTGGTTCTCCACAATGGACCTACAACATGGCTATTGGCAAGTCGAGCTGCAAGAAGACCGTGAAAAAAAAACAGCATTCACAACAGGTAGTGGCCTTTATCACTTTAAAGTTATGCCAATGGGTCTCACCAACGCTCCAGCCACATGCCAGCGCTTGATGGAAATGGTACTTCGTGGCCTCCCATGGAGAACATGCCTAGTATATTTGGATGATGACCTCATCTACAGCCGCTCTTTCAGTGAACATCTCAAGGACCTGGAAGAAATCCTCTCCAGATTCCAGTCAAGCGGCCTGAAGCTGATTCCCTCAAAGTGCTGTTTTGCCAGGGATCAAATACAGTTTCTGGGTCATGTTTATCCAAAGACGCCATTCAGCCAGACCCGCGGAATGTTAAAAGTGTCCAAGACTGGCCTACTCCACGGTCAGCTACAGAAGTAAGACCATTTCTGGGACTTTGTTCATATTACCGCAAATTCATCCAAAGCTTTGCACATCACAGTGTCCCTCTACATGCTCTCACAGAGAAGAATGCACCTTTCCAATGGACTTCTCAATGTCAGGATGCATTCACTTACCTGAAACATGCACTCACAAACCCTCCAGTGGTGGCATTCCCTGACTTTACTGTGCCATTCTCCCTCTACACAGATGCTTCAGGCTCTGCAATTGGTGCTGTGCTGGCTCAGAGAAAAGGGGATCAAGAAAAAGTGGTTGCTTATGCTAGTCATGTTCTCACAAAAGCAGAAAGAAAATGGTCAACATATGACAGAGAACTCTGGGCCATTGTCTGGGCCGTGCAACATTTTCGCCACTAACTTTACAAACAGCTCTTTGTTATTGTAACTGACCACAAACCTCTCCTGGGTCTCAGGAAAATACCCATTGACAATGACAGAACTGGTCGTCGTGCACGCTGGGCCCTTGAACTTGATCCTTTTGAATGGACTGTTATTCACAAGGATGGCCACAGTCACCTCAATGCTGCTTTGTACATCACAGCCTCTGCAGTACTGATACAAAGCCAGTTTGCTGTAACCTGACTGGACCACAACCTCCTCCGGCCTCCTCACAGTGTGTTCAACAGTCTGCCTCCTCCACCTTTGTGCTGCAGTTCCCTGAGGAGGATTTTAAAAAGGAACAACAACGAGACTCCGTACTGTTAGAGGTTATTAGCTGGACAGTTAAGGAAACCCCATACTGGTGCATGAAAAAACGCACACTTGTTGAGAAGGCATTTTGGCAAGAATTCCACAGACTTACTTTTCATAATGGTATACTCTGCCGTAAAGTTTTCAACCCATCCACAGCATCAGTGCTCCATCAACTGATTGTCCATCATGCTTTAAAAGACACTGTTCTGCAGATGTTGCATGGAAATCCTGTAACTGGTTATTCTTCTGCTGATAAGGTCCTGAAACGGGCTCAACAGCTGTGCTACTGGCCCTTTATGTCACGGGACATCAAGATGTGGTGCAAGCAATGTACTCTATGTGACGCCAGACGGAGTCCCACACCTTATCAGAGAGCTCCAATGAAAACAATTGTTGCTACTGAGCCATTCCAAAAGGTTGCAGGTGACATACTTGGCAGTAGCGGGTAGAGCAGTCGTCTTTCAACCGGAAGGTAGTTGGTTCGATTCCCGCTCTCCCCACAGTTCATACTGTCGTTGTGTCCTTGGGCAAGACACTTAACCCACCTTGCCTCCAGTGGCTGTAACACTGGTAATTACTGTAGAACAATGTAAGTCGCTTTGGATAAAAGCGTCTGCTAAATGAATAAATGTAAATGTAAATGTCAACCTTTATGCCATTCCAGACCAGCGCGCCATAACAGTAGCGAAATGTCTGTTTGAAAACTTCATATGTGAACATGGTGTCCTGGAAATGCTTCACACTGATCAGGGACTTCAGTTTGAATCTGACCTGGTAAAACATCTGTGTGACCTCCTGTGCGTGCAGAAAATACGAACCAGCCCATATCATCCTTAGTGTAACGGCATGATAGAGAGGTTCAACAGGGCACTTATTGATCAGTTAGCCAAGGCACTTCTTCAGCAGTCTGGGGAATAGGATGAATGTCTCAACCAAGTTGCTTTGGCTTACAATACCAACCCACACTCTACAACAGGATTCACACCATTCTTCCTCTCACAATTGACACAAAAACTTCAGTCCGCTTTCAGTTCTGCTGCATGGAACAGAGAATATGCCCACAATCAGCAGAAACGACAGTATGACAAGAGTGTTAAGCACACTCCCTATGTTCCGGGAAACCTTGTCTGGTTAAATCACCCCACTACAGCAAAACAAAAACTTGCTCCTCACTGGGAAGGCCCCTTTGAAATATTAGAGTGCCCGCTCTCCCCTGACTCATTCTTGCTCAGCTCCCTCCTTTGGCCCAGTAGGCCAGTTTGACACTGTCCCCTCCACTCCTCAGGCTTCTGATTCTTTGCTACGCCCTGGGAAACGTTCAGTTAGACCTCCAAGATTCCTTAAGGACTATGTTCTGAACTGATACAGTTGGTTTATTGCTGTGGTGACTGTTACTTGTTTTTTTTGATGGGAAACGGGGACATTTCTTTTGTGGGTGGGGGAGGAAATAAGGTAATAAGGTTTAGAAGTGGAGTTCATATTTCATGTTGGAAAGTTGTAATGCTTAGAATTTAATATGATTTATATTTGAGTTAATATACTAGAAGTATAGTTACAATGTTTAGTCAGTTAATTATTTACACCTTTATGTGTTTACAGATACAATGCAATAAGGATATTCTGATGAACCTGCCTATCTGATTCACTCACGTTTATCTCAGTCTAAGTTCTTGTTTCTGATTGGTTAGTGACGTCATGTGAAAGGCTGTGTTGGAGGAAGTGTTGTTGTTGTGACGGTGTTCAGTAAAAAAACGTGCCGCTTGAGGAAGTCTTCTGTCTCCATTCTGCTGTTTATTAACTCTAACGTTACACTTTATCAACACACTAACAGAGCAAGCCACACAAACAATAACTATAACGTCCTTCTCAAATCAAAAACTGTGGGTGGACAGTACAATACGCGCTGCAGTGAACACACGCACTGCCGCATACAACGTCAGTCTCCTAACAGGGATCATTAATGACTATAAATTATCATGCTATGCTCTCCGACGTGCAGTTAAAGCCACAAAGCTCCGTTATAGGGATTGAGTGGAGTCTCATTTCCAACTCAACCACTCACAGGGGGATATGGCAGGGACTGAGGATCATCTGTGCTTTTGGAACTAAATCTTCTGCAGAGGTGAGAGCTGATCCGTTGCTTGTGAATGAGTTAAACTCTTTCTACGCTCGCTTTGACTGTAATCGCGGCAGCACAACTCTGCCAAGTGACGTGTCAGAGAGAATCCCTCAGAGCAGCAACAATCACGTGATCTCTGTCTTGGAGGATGAAGTTCGGAGGGCACTCAAATGTGTTGATGTCAGTAAAGCTGCCGAGCCAGATGGTGTTTCAGGTCCTGTTCTGCGGTCCTGTGCTGATCAGCTCACTGGGCTCTTTACATCCATCTTCAATGAGTCCCTTGCTACATCTGTGGACCCCACCCCTTTCAAAAAATCCACCATCATCCCTGACCCTAAGAACAGTAAACCCTCTTACATAAATGGCTATTGTCTAGTGGCTCTCACATCTATAGTCATGAAGGTCTTTGAGAGACTCATTAAAAACAACATTTGCTCCTTCATCCCTAACACTTGGGACCCTCTTCAGTTAGCCTATCATCCCAATAGATCGACTGAAGATGCCATCTCTCACGTCCTCCACTCCTCCCTCACTCACATCGACAGCAAAAGTGGGAACTATGCAAGGCTGCTATTTATTGACTATAGCTCAGCCTTTAACACTATAGTTCCCATTAAGCTAACCAGGCAAACTCCTGGATCTCAGACTGAACTCTTCTCTCTGCCACTGGATTAAATATTTCTTTCTTTCTCGTTCTGAATGTTAGCAAGACCAAAGAACTGATTGTGGACTTCAGGAAGAGACAGCAACAGTCATACTCCCCACTCATGATCAGTAGAGCACCTGAAGAGAGAGTGAGCAGCTTCAAGTACCTGGGTATGAACCTGACCTGACAAGTGAAAAAAGCCAGGCAAAGACTGTACCACCTGCACCAGCTGAGGAAATTCAGGGTTTCACCAGCTATCCTGAGAACTTTTTATTTAGGGGCGATAGAAAGTGTGCTGTCTCAGTGCATCACAGCGTGGTACGGGAACAGCACCAGACATGACTGCAAAACCCTGCAAAGAGTTGTGTGCTTATCCGAGCGTATCTCAGGATCAGCTCTCCCGTCTCTGCAGGACGTCTACATCAAACGCTGCAGAGGTAGAGCTGCCTAACTCATCAAGGACACTAATCACCCTGCAAACCGTCACGTCACCCTGCTGCCATCTGGTAAGCGCTTCCGACGCCTGATGGCAAAAAATGAAAGACTCAGACTCATCAGACTCCAGAACTCAGTCACTAACAACATCACATGACTTCACTTCACTTCAGGATAAACATCCACACACTGACACTATACAGACATTGTACTGCACTTACTGTGTAGCAACCTGTTATAAACCTGTTTGCACATTATTCTTCTTTGTACATTTCTGGTAACCACTTATTGTAAGACTACAGTTTACTTCCTTCTTGTGTTTTTTGTAATTTTTTTTTATAGTTTTTAAATTTTAAGTTTTTTGTAATTGTTAATTTGCACTGTCCGTGGAGTGGACCTGTTTACATTTCACTGTCAGTTATATACTCTGTATATAACTGTGTATGTGACAAATAAAACTTATGAATCTTTTGAAAAGGGTTCAGGAAGAACTATTATTTTAAATTGGGTATAATTTTTTTCAGGCCTTTTTAGAAAAAAAAAAAGGATTGTGTCAATTTTACATATTTTTCTATAAAAAGTATTGAAATATAAATGTTATTTGGTTATGGTATTGATATGAAGATGATTTAAAAATGAAGTTTTTTGATTGTAAAAAATTTCACCCGGTATTCTAAATAATTTAAACAAGAAATAATGTTTTCTAATATGTTTACTTACTCACTGTTATTTTCTCCCCTGATAACATTCACTGAGACTCAAACTGAACTGTTGAACTCCAGTCTCAAAACAGTCCAAGAGAAGTAGTGGGGTTATGGGCTGTTCATCCTAAATTTTTATTTTATTTTTTTAAATAGTACAATAAACACATTGATCAAATAAAGTTTGTGCAGAACACACAGTATAGCAGTACAACCATAATATTTGATATATGTGAGCTATTAACATTAACAGAAGTCTACATTCTTGCTAATTAGTAATAATGTGGGATCAGGGCGGTACAGGGGGGTATTTACCTAATAACTACAGGGTTGTTAGCAGTGAATGTGGTCTGTAATCTAAAGCAAGATCTTGCTGATACTTACCAGGTAACTAGTACCCTGTAATCCCATTCTTTTTTATCTCCACATGTAGCAGGAGAATCACACTCTGATGTCCATCACCACCATGCTGTTTCTCAAAAAAATGGAAAAGAGGATGAAGTTGTAAATGAAACTCTTTGTCAAATGTTAAGATGTTGTGCTCATTGATTGTTTATATAGTGAATATAATCTGCCAATTGGTCCCCTATTTACTGATATTGTCGCTACATCCGGGCTCTTTTACTCCATAGTAAAACAGTTTTAGATAGCATAAACGAACGTAATAATAAAAAAATCCCCCCCCCCCCAGAGTTGACACGTAGTAAAAACTTAGCTCTAGAGACCGGAGCCATCTTTTGTACCTGGCAATGTTTTTTACACCCATAAAGTCGCCATTAGGTTTCTCCTTATATTTCCGAATTTGGAGCCTGCCCCCTGGTGGACGGCGGTACATCGCCGTTTTTCGCTGTATTTTGGCGTATGGTGGCGCCCCTACACAACAACCATTTAGGAGGTTCCTTGGGAGACGCTGGGTTGTGCTATAATAGGACATTTTATGTTCAGTTTCATTATGGCTAGACTATGACCATTTGGCCTCTCTGGTCAGGATTTGGACATTGCTGTCCTCAAAGGAATACCCTATCTCTTTGAGGTGGAGGTTGTGACAACCTGTCTGTTTTCCAAGCTGCATGTTACAATTATTCATGCCCATATTAATCCTACATTCACAGAACACTGATCACTGATTCGTCCCCCACTCGCACTACTGTTTCAATCATCTCCTTCCTGCTTATAATAAAATGTCAGTGCCCATAAAGCTGCTGTAGCACCCACAGAACCCAGAAAAAATAAAATTAGGTTTGTGTGAACTGTTTTCTTGGTTGCTAAATGGTATGCATTGTGAGTGTACTGTATATTATAAAACGAAAGCCATACATGTAATTATGGAGGAATTAGACTTGGATTTACCTTTTATCATTAGCTTAGGCAAGAAATTATATGCTAAAATTTGCCCTTGGTTCTACAGCGATTGGACGTTTACACAAGACGTACCACACGGACCAGTCGCAGACGAGCTGTAGTGACGCCATCTGTCCTCAAGGAGTTGTTCCTAGGTCCCTCACTCACAAAGTTGATCAGCCAGTGTCACGTGGTAATTTTCTCTGAACCACAGCTAATTCTGACCAATGGTGCAAAACTATCGCCTTTGTAAACAACATGGCATTGCTCTGATTGGTTAAAATTACATTTGGATAGGTGCTTACTGGCAGGATTCCCCCAAAGAATTCTAAGTAATGTATCTGTTTGCACTTTACCTTTGAAAAAACTTTCTGTGGCAGACCACCTGCTACAAAAACAATGACATCATCGAAGCAATATGATAGAAGCTGAATTTTTGAGACATAGATGCATTGTAAATAAATAATATAAATAAGAAAGTAAATTAAAACCGCAAGCGGCGATAAAGGCCCTTGCCTCCCTTGCGACCGCGGGGACACAAATACTCAAAGGATTGCGTTTCGTGCTTTAACACGTAAACTTCACGGTAATGTCAAATAACTGGGCCTGTGCCTCTGCTCGAATCTTCTTCTGGCTGGAGCCTGCTTCATCACCTCGGCCCTGTGCTACTGCTGGGGCCTGCTACACCACCTTGTATTTAGAGTTAGATGTCGCCACAATACCTGGTTTTTCTGGGATCTGTCTGAACTTTTGAAAATAATAGATTATGCTTGGGCTAAGGCCAGAAAAACAAAGTACTGGCTGGAGATTTGCAATGACTCAGAAAGCGCTGCACCCCCCTGTTAAAAAGGAAAAATGTAAATATTAGTTGTCTAAAATAACAAGTTTACCAGTTCCAAAAGATTCTGAGGAGTTTTCCAAGACTCTAGTCTTGGCTCTGGAGGAGCCTCCTCCAAAGGAAGCATCCTGGCAATTGGGAAATGGCATTTATTTCCAAAGAAATGGCTGCCTCTTCGCAGGCTGATTACGACCACAGCTCAAATGTATCAAAAAACAAACTGATAACTTTTTTGGCACTTGTGTCTAGATAATACTCAACAAATTAGGGGCCTTTTAGAAGAAAACACATTGGTTTAATCTTTTGACGAGAGGGGTGCGATTTAGGTGGTCGCACGTTCCACCCCACATGGCGGACTTCCTGTTGAGTTTAGGCTGTGGCTTTTATAGACTTTTCTGTTTGGCCTGAGGTGTCCTATGGATCTGCCAAGTTTCATTTTTCTACGTTGAAAAAAATTACTTTCACTTTCCATAGGCCGAAGGTATTTTCATTTTCCAGGGTTCGCCACTGAGTCATTTCTTTTTATAATTTTTTTAAATACTTAAAATACATCAATTTTTCGCCAGGCTTGAGTTTAGTGGTCAATTAAATGTACTTTTTGTGCACATTTACTCGGTCAAAATTGAGGATCATTTTGCAGAAAAATAAAAATTAAAAAAATATATAAATTGAGCAAAAACAACAAAAAATGTGTATTGTGCACACGTGTGTTTAGCTCATTTTGCCTAAGTTTGGTGTTTGTGGAATGAAGCAGCTATTTTCTGTCAATTTTTAAAAGTGAGGTGTATTCTAAGGCGGTTCACATTTTCAATTCAAAATGGCCGCCTTCTAGTGTGTGATAGGGTGTCGTCCCCATTGGCTTTTATGTTCATAAGCCCATGCTGGATGTGTGTACCAAGTTTCATTTGCCTACGACAAACTAAAATTTTCCCTTCCCATTGACTTTTTCCACATATTTGCGCCGTTCCTATGGCAACACATTTATAGATAGGGTGTGGTTGTCATTGGCTTTTATGTCGTCATGACATAAGAGATGTGTGTACCAAATTTCATGTCTCTATGACAAACTAAATTCTTTGGTCCCATTATAAGTTTGTAGGGGGCGCTAGAGGGCCATTTCTAAAGATAACCCTTTTATTTACATATCTTTGTGTTCAGGTCATGAATGTGCACAAACGTCTTTTTGGGCCCAACTTGATCTGAGAAGGCGTTTGAGAGTTAACGGATAAACGGACAAACGGACAAAAATGGCCGCCTGGTTACAGGCTTGCTACACCCGATAGATGGAAGATATCAAAAACAAAATGACAGCTTTTGTTGGCACATGTGTCTAGATGATACTCACCAAATTTGGGGCCATTTAGATAAAAACACAATGAGTTGAATCTTTTGGCATAAGGGGTGCAATTTAGGTGGCCACGTCTTTCACTCCACATGGTGGATTTCCTGTTAAGTTTAGGCTGTGGCTGTCATAGACTTTTATGTTTGCCCTGAGGTGTTCTATGGGTGTACCAAGTTTTGGATTTCTTCATTGAAAAAAATTTACTTTCACTTTCCATAGGCCCAATGTACTTTATCTTTTCTATGTGTCGCCACTGAGTCTTTTTTCATATTTTTTTTTTTTCGGGGAAGTCAAATACATAAATTTTTCACCAACCTTGAACTTTGGGCCCAATAAAAATTACTTTTCATCCATTTTGTCTTTCAACTCAGCTCCTTCTTTACCACAGACCGGTACATCGACCGCATTACTGCAGAAGCTGCATCTATCCATCTGTCAATCTCATGCTCCTTCCTTCCCTCACTCATGAACTAGACTCCAAGATACTTGAATTCCTCTACGTGAGCCAGGATCTCTCAACCAACCTGAAGGGGTTAAGGGGGCACCCTGTTCCGACTGAGAACCATAGTCTCAGACCTGGAGGTGCTGATCCTCATCCCAGCCGTTTCACACTCGGCTGCAAACCGTACCAGTGCACATTGGAGGTCCTGGCTGATGGAGCCACCAGCACAACATCACCTGCAAAAAGCAGACGAGATCCTGTAGTCTCCAAACCAGACTCCCGCCGGCCCCTGGCTGTGCCTAGAAATCCTGTCCATAAAGATAATGAACAGGACCGGTGACAAAGGGCAGCCCTGCCGGAGTCCAACATTCACCGGGAACAGGTCTGACTTACTGCCGGCAATGCGAACCAAGCTCCTGCTCCGGTCGTACAGGGACCGGACAGCCCTTAGCAAAGGGCCCCGGACCCCATACTCCCAGAGCACCCCCCACAGGGCGCCACAAGAGACACAATCGAATGCCTTCTTCAGATCCACAAAGCACATGTGGACATGTGTGTATAGAGCTGGTCCAGTGTCCCACAGCCGGGACGAAAACCACATTGTTCCTCCTGAATCCGAGGTTCATCTATCATCCACATTCTCCTCTCCAGTACCCTGGCATAGACTTTCCCGGGGAGGCTGAGGAGTGTGATCCCTCTGTAGTTGGAACACACCACCCCGGTCTGTCAGTCCAGAGATACTGTCCCCAAACGCCACCCAATGTTGCAGAGGTGTGTCAGCCAAGACAGCCCCACAACATCCAGAGACTTGAGGTACTCATCCACCCCCGGTGCCTTGCCACCGAGGAGCTTCCCAGCTACCTCAGTGACTTTAGCTTGAGTGATGGACAAGTCCAGTGGAAAACATGTTGGTGGGGTTGAGGAGATCCAGAAAGTATTCCTTTCAGCCTTCCAACAATGTCCCTAGTTGAAGTCAGCAGATTCCCACCTCCATTATAAACAGTGTTGGCATGGCACTACTTCCCACTCCTGAGGCGTCAACTGCCTAAGGAGTCCCATGAGCCAATCAGGCTCGATAGGACTCTTTATTTAGCTTGACGGCATCCCTTACTTCCGGTGTAAACCACCGAGTTTGGGGGTTGCCGCCACGACAGGCACCAGAGACTTTGCGGCCACAGCTCCGAGTGGCCGTATCGACAAAAGAGGTGGAGAACATGTTCCACTCGGGCTCAATGTCTCCAGCCTCCCTCGGAATCTGGTTGAAGCTCTGTCAGAGGTGGGAGTTGAAAATCTCTCCGACAGGGGACTCGGCCAAACGTACAAAACAGACCCTCACAGTACGTTTGGCCACCGCCGTTGACTGCCACCCAATTCAGACTTACGGTTCCTCCTGCAGGTGGTGGGCCCACGGGAGGTCCGACCCATGTCGCTCCTTCAGGCTGAGCCCGGGGATTTCCCCACGGGACTCAGCAACCATGTGCTTGCATATAAGCCCCTAACCCGGGGCTGGCTCCAGGGTGGAACCCCGGTTGCGCCATACCGGGCGACGTAACGGTCCTTGGTTTGTAAAGTGTTCTGAACCGCTCTTTGTCTGGCCTGTCACCTAGGACTTGTTTGCTTTGAGAGACTCTACGAGGGGCATATAGCCCCCGACAACATAGCTCCTAGGATCTTTCGGTCACTCAAATTCCTCCACCACGATAAGGTGGCGGTTCAAAGAGGGGCTTAACTGTCTAAAAGCAAAAACAGCTGTTGCTAATAAACAGTAGCTTTGTTGTCACGTAAAAAAAGGACCTTTATCATGTTTTGTGTTGGAATATGACGTTTATCACAAAACAACTTTCTGTTTAATATTATTCCTTTCACTTTTTGTTTGAGTATTATCTATCATCCAATCAGCTGCCTACAGTGTTTAGATACACCTTTTCCTAAGAGTACCACAAAGATGGACCAAAGAAGACATCCCCGAAATGGTACAATATGTTATTTTGGGAGTGACCCGCACTATACTGTCCTAGTGGAAACCGGGCTTAAGAGTTTTTGTTATCAACCTGCTGGAAATGCAGATGCTGGATTTTTTTTTCTGCAAAATTCTTTCTGCATTCTTTGGGCATTTAACATTGCTGAAGCTAGACTTGACCAACTGCAGTAACCCCAGATCATAGCACTACCCCCACAGGCTTGTACGGCAGGCACTGGGCATGATGGGAGCATCACTACATCTGCCTCTCTTCTTACCCTTATAATACCCATAACTCCGGAACAGGGTCAATCTAGACTCTCCAGACCACATGACCGTCTTCCATTGCGCCAGAGTCCAATCTTTATGCTCCCAAGCAAATTTTACCGTTTTTTTCCCCCAATTTGGTTTGTTTAACAATTCTTCATCTAAGATGATAATTCCCCCCATCCTTCCAGTTTTTAATAATGCGTTGGACATTTCTTAACCCATTTTTCCTTAGAGGTTTTCTTTGCTTGATTTATGCCAATAATTGTGCAAATAACATCTTTTCCACAACCAGAGAATGTGTCTTTCCACATGATTGTTTAAGATATTAGAAAGTACATATTTCATTAGTTAGTGTTAAATTATTGGTTGCTCACTAAAACCTAATCCTCCATGCAATAATTATCCAATGAGAGGCTTATCTTGCTTTGTTAAATTCAGGTGGTGACTTTTTTTGTCCGGGCACTGTATGTTTCAGGGTATTACTTCCTTATACCAGAAATCGTTTTTATATATTGTATCATATGCTGCTTTTTGTGGAATAGTTTAATGAACATCTCTGTTCTGTTTGAACTGAACTGATTACTTTGAAGTCCACTTTCTCACATTTTATTAAAGTCTGTGACCTTTTCTTCATCTGCCGCTTTCATAACTCCAGCCTCGGACCCAATTAACATTGTTTCAAAGATTACTGGAAGGAAACTGAGGGATTTGGGATCTTTTCAGGTCAGAGCTAATTTCAAAGAATAGAGATGTCTGATATGAATATGCAACAATTTCATTATGTCATTACACTCTTATTATATATGCAGGATCAAAACAACTGATGTGTTTACTGTATATTCATGGTTACGTTAGAGTTATGGCCTGGATTAGAGGAAATACATAAATAAATACTAAAAGAAATATATGGGTCTGAAATGATTTCCTTAAAATTATGGTGAATCTAATTTGGTTCTGTGTCCTTGTTGGCTGACTTTTACAATAGCTTTAAGAAAGTAATACAGTTCAGAAAAACTTCTGTAGATTTTATTTACATCAAATTCATAACTATTTTTTTTAATCGACCAATGTTTGTTTGAACAAATTGTCTCTGAGTCGGCTACAAATGGTGCAAAATGCTGCAGCCAGGCTTTTAACTGGAACCAACAGAAGGGCTCACATTTCACCGGTTTTATCTTCACTTCATTGGCTTCCAGTCAAATTCAGAATTGATTTTAAAATTTTAGTCTTGACTTTTAGAGCTCTGTATGGACAGCCCCCCCCAGTACATCACTGACCTGCTGACCCCTTACTCCTCCTCACTCACTCTTCGGTCTTCTGGTCAAAACCTTTTAACGGTCCCCAAAACACATTTTAAAACCCGGGGAGACCGGTCTTTCCAAGTAGTCGCCCCAAGACTCTGGAACGCCCTGCCCCTGTCACTGCGAGTGAACGTGTCTGTTGATTCTTTTAAAAAGCATTTATTTTTATTTATTTATTTTTTAATGGGGCGGCAGTATAGCACAGTGGGTAGAGCGGCTGTCCTTCGACCGGCGGGTGTGCGGATCGAATCCCGCTCGAAACATCCCAAAACATCATAACATCCCGCTCTCCCCCGCATACTGTTGTTGTGTCCTTGGGCAAGACACTTAACCTACATTGCCTCCAGTGAAGTTCTGTAACACTGGTAATAGTTTAATGTATGTAAAGCACTTTGAGTGCCTACTACAGTAAGTGGAAAAGCACTATATAAAAATAAAGATTATTATTATTAATATTTTGTGGTTTTAATTTTTTATTCTCAAAGTTTTATTGTTCTTTTATTGCACTTTGTAAAGCACTTTGTGATTTATATCCGTGATAAATAAAATTTACTTACTCACTTACTTACAAAGATTGAAATGGGTACCATGAAATGGGTATGTGCCACTCGTTAACACGTAAAAAGGCATTTTCTTAAACTCTGGATGCATCAAAGATGTGAACAACAAAACAGAGCTTAAAATAGCCATGCTGACATTATGGCAACACCACCATTTTGTGGTTCCTTTGGGCCTTCACCATCAAACTCCAAAATGTTACTCACCGAAGATTGCTGATTTGTCTCAGATCTTGTTATCACACTAATTTCTGTGGATGCATTATAACAACTGGATGTAGGAATTTGCTGCCCTCAGTAATTTCACCAGTGACCACTTAAGGGATTCCATGGGGATAAAAATTATCCCATGTAGTCCCATAGACCTAAATGTAAAAACAAAAAAAAACACATACCTTCTAAAATGGTCAGATATATTCGATTTGTGTCTAAATACTGTACTTTTTCACTACCTATGAGCCGCATTACACAGAAAAATAAGACTATTATGACTAACATGGTAAATAAAACATTTAAAAAGGACACATGAGACAAAAAGTCTTGAGTTTGATTTTTTATTGCTTTGCCTTTAAATTTTGAACATGAACACATCTAAGGACCAAACAAAAAAATAATATGAGTGGCGGCAGTAGCTCAGTGGGTAGAGCGGTGATCTTTCAACCGGAAGGTAGGTGGTTGAATTTTCACTCCCCACAGTTCATACTGTTGTTGTGTCCTTGGGCAAGACAATTAACCCACCTTGCCCCCAGTGGCTGTAACACTGGTAATTACTGTAGAACAATGTAAGTCACTTTGGATAAAAGCGTCAGCTTACTGAATAAATGTAAATGTGAATGTATAAACCAACCAAAGGCAATAAAAGGATGGCTATCCCTGCACTAACACAACTTGCATTCTAAACCCAAACAAAAAAAAAGGCTCAGCTTAAACAAAATAAGAAGTTCTTCTTCTCTGCAAATAAATTTATTTTTTGTCGAACCAAAAAAATAGTCTTTAGTAGTTTGGCATGTTTTCCAAGGAGTCCCACTGACAACACAGTTCAAGCAGAGCACCAGCAATACACAACAGACGGGGGAAGATCATTGTTACATAAAGTTTTAATTTAATTTTAAAATCAATAATTCTCTGTGAAGGTGTTCAGTGGTTTGTGCCAGGGGACTGCGCAAAACACGTTCTTGTCCGGCAGATAAATGTTCTGTGAGAGCAGATGAAACAGGGGTCAGCCTCATCACTGCCCCAGGCGTGTAGAGTTGGGTTGGGCAAGCCGCAGAACATTACCCAGCTCTCATTAGCATTCTCCACTGCCATGGCCTCTATACTTCAATAATCTTATGGAAAAGAGAAAAATGCCAGCCCATTCTAGCTCTTTCCTCTTGTGTGGTGGCACTTATTGACCTTTTCTGTTTGTGAGTGGCTGAGTTACCGGAGCAGTTCTCCACCGAGCTAAAGTAAAAGTCAGATTGAAACACCTCTGCCATTCAAAGAGACGAGGCCTGCATTTTACATCAGTCTACTTTGACTGTCTCCGATATGCCTGTTATTTGATTTCGAGCTGAATCACGGTCCTGGAAAGTCAAATGAAGCCAAATTAAATTACAGGGATTTTTAGTGTATTTGCATTGTATTTACTAAATGCATACAATGTAATAAAAAAATGCATGGTCTTCTTTAGGTTTTACTTAATGAACAATTTGAGGCTCAAAGTGAATACTGTAAAAGATGGCTTCTAATTCCTGTTCCTAACTCAACAGTCAACAGTAAGAAGTTTCCTTGTTGCTTAGATAAAGGAGAGACTGCAACTCCAAACTCCGAACTCCAAAATTACACATCCCAACAATGTACTACAACAAGCACATCTTATCCTCCACCAAGCATTGAGTTTAACAAAGCTCACAAATAGTACAATTTGGAGAAACAGTGAGTGTGCATGTATTCAAAACATATTTATAAGAGACTCACCGACAAACATCTCCAACATCATCGTAATCCATTCATAGTTCTGGTCCTTGTCTAGTTCTGATCTAGTTCTGGTTTGGTCAATGCTGACAATGGAAATGCCTGTAGAAAATGCAACCCATCCTTCTTCCTCAATATCTTTTTTATTTTGTTCTACCTGAATGACTGAGAGTCTCCACAGACTCTAAGCTTTATTTGTTGAGTTAATGAACGTAACACTGTTAATAGGCCCATAGGCATACAAAAAAATCTAAGACTTCAGTCTCTACCCTTTCGGTAAATGCTGAATGGAGCACGTGTATTTTTTCTGCTTTCTGTTCGAATGATTGAACTAAACTAAACTAAAACAGTGACTGCTATTGCAGAATCTCATAATCAAACAGATGACATTTCTCACTTTATCGAAGTGAGAAAAGGGTCATAAAATGTCCTGGTCTTTCACAACCTGCCTTTAAAGAACACAATCTGCAGTGTGGAGGAAGTGCCTCATGTTAACAGTGGCACCATCTGCTATCTGTGATTTGAAATGTGTTTATCCCTTTGGCAGACGACTGCCAGTTTTCAGCAGCTTGGTCGTTTGGCTGCAGGGCCCAGCAGTGTAGTGTGACTGTGCATAGATATAAAATCTCATACTTTGTTAACTATCAGTATATATTACTGGCAGTACAAAAAGGTGATTACAAGACATAATAGCACTGGTAAATAACTAACTATGACCCATCACTATTTTCAACAAGGCAACCAGCCTCTCTGTTTGTGTCATGCCACATTTAATGTATACAAATTTCGATATAGTCCTCGACCTCTACCCTAGCTCAGTGGGTAGAGCAGCCGTCCTTTGACCGGCAGGTGGGCTGTTCGATCCCCGCTCAAAACATCCCAAAACATCATAACATCCCTACATACTGTGGTTGTGTCCTTGGGCAAGACACTTAACCTACATTGCCTCCAGTGAAGTTCTGTAACACTGGTAATAGTTTAATGTATGTAAAGCGCTTTGAGTGCCTACTACAGTAGGTGGAAAAGCACTATAGAAAGATTATTATTATTATACTCAGCCATATCTACCAATAAAAGCAAATAATACTACTGACATCATGCATCTAGAGGCCTTCCTTGTTTTTAATAAAATCATAGATGTCTGAAAACTCCCTGGCTCATGGATGTCTCAAAACTTCCTCCATCTAAACTGAGCTTTTGCTAATTCAACAGTCTTACTGTCTCGATCGACAGTTTTGTCTTGATGTTTTGGAGCACAGCACCACTGTGAGAAATCTTGGTGTCATCTCTGCAGCAGCACATTAGTAAGGTCACTAAACTGTGTGTCATGGCAAGAACCACTCAACTAAGTAAAGACAAACAACAGCCCAAAGAACTTTAAATATTTCCTCAAGTGCAGTCACAATGAGCATCAAACGCTTTGATGAAAGAAATTTACAGCACCTAAGACTAGAGCCCACTACAGTTTCTCACAGAGTTCAAGTCACAGACACATCTTAACTGTTCCGAGTAGACCGTATGAATCAGGCCTTTATTGTCGAATAGCTGCAAAGAAACATTACTGAGGAAGAACAACAAGAAAAAGACAATTGTTTGGACCAAGAAACACAAGAAATGGACCAGTGGAAATCAGTTTTTCTTAAAATCATATTTTTGAGATGGTTTGGAATGAGTTGGACCGCAGAGTGAAGGCAAAACACCTAAATAAGTGCTCAGCACCTCTGGCAACTCCTTCAAGTTTGTTAGAAAACCATTCCAGGTCACTACCTCATGAAGCTTAATGAGAATGCCAAAAGTGTGCAAAGCTGTCATCAAAGAAAAAGGTGGCCTAAATGGAACACTTTTTTGTTTACCACATAAATCCATATGTGTTCTTTCATAGTTCTGATGTCTTCAGAAGAAATTTATAATGTAGAAGTAATTATATATAAAACTTTGTCCTTCACCCTCTGCGGGTGGTCTCATCCTTCGAGCTCGGGTCCTCTACCAGAGGCCTGGGAGCTTGAGGGTTCTGCGCAGTATCTTTGCTGTTCCTTGTACTACACTACTGGGCCGATATGTCTGGCGTTAATCCAGGGATCAGCTGTAGCCACTCTTCCAGTTTGGGGGTCACTGCCCCGAGTGCTCCGATGACCACGACACCACTGTTGCCTTCACCTTCTGAGCTTTTTCCAGCTCTTCCCTGAGCCCTTGGTATTTCTCTAGTCTCTCATGTTCCCTTTTCCTGATGTTGCCATCACTTGGTATTGACACATTTGATGGATACATGTGCAAGTGGCTTATACTTCCCTTTTTTATGTTTAGTTTTTATTTTTTCAGAAAAAAAATATTTCCACTGGTCTAATGTCCATTCCTTGTGTAAACTGTACATCTACAGTGTTCAACTGCAGATGTACAGTCTGTTCAACTCCACATCTACACTGAACATCTACTTCAGCCCATCTATGGTGTTCTCCTGCACTTTTATGTTGTTGCAGATCTACAGTCTGTTCGATTGCACATCTACAGTATATTCTACTGCACATCTACAGTGTTGTACTGCATTTTTACAGTGTATTCTTGCACATCTACAATGTTGTACTGCCTTTTCTACAGTGTTAAACTACACATCTACAGGGTTTTTCTGCACATGTATGTTGTACTATTGCACATCTACAGTGTTCTACTGCACATCACAATGTTCCACTGCAGATCTACAGTGTTGTACTTTATTTTTACAGTGTTAAGCTACACATTTACAGTGTTCTACTGTACCTCTAAAGTTTGTTCTACTGCCCATCTATAGTTGGTTCTACTGCACAGCTACAGTGTTCTACTACAAATTATAAAATGTTTTTTTTTTCATCTATAGTGTTCTATGGCACATTTACAGTGTTTTCTTGCACATCAACAGTGTTAAACTGCATGTCTACAGTGATCTACTGCACATCTAAAATAATGCACTTTATTTTTACAATGTTAATCTACACATCTCCAGTGTTCTACTGTACCTCTACAGTCTGTTCTACTGCAGATGTTACTAAAGAACTTTATATGTATATATGTTTTGGTTTTTAAATGATGCTTGCTGAGTACTTAATGTGGACATTGTATTTTTTACTTGTTTTACAAGAGTTTGTTTATTACCACACATGCTTTTATTTTTGAAGTGTGGAAAAAGAAGTACAGCGGTATGGGTATGTTGGCACACTTTCTACATAAAGCAGCATTCTGATTAACATTACCAGAAAAAGATAAACATTTGGGTACCCGCCATGCAAATGTATATGGTTACAAGGTTTCTCTCTACACTAAAATATGCTTTATTGTCACACAATTTTTTTATGTATGTGTACATATGTACTGTATGTACTATTTTGAGCAGGATTGCTCAATACGTCAATCACGATCTACCAGTCGATCGCAAAGGTAGTAATGGTAGATCGCAAGACATACAAAAATAAATAAATTAAAATAAATAAAATGTCTGTCAATTATCCTTCCAATCACTTGCTTGACATACAGGGCAGCATGTTTTCTGACGCTAACATCACTGCGCATGCGCAACAACGGACAACAAGTGCCGCAAGACGCTTCAGCGACTTACCTACAATTTTTAGACCTCAGATATTTTCTCCTAAACTAAGTGCAGCCAAAACTAAGAATTCTTTAGCAAGTTACCTCCAATTAGTTAATTAGAGAAGTTAATAATGTTGTATTTTGCAATATTGGCTCATACGGTTATGCAAGGTACATCAACATACATTGTACATATAAAGAATCCTCTATATATTTGTAAATAAATGTATGTTTTGCATTTTTGTAGTTGGTAGATCATTTTGACTTGGTCATTTTGTAAGTAGTAATAATACCTGCTCATACCAGTACCCCACCTCCACCTCGCTGGTGTCTGAGTCGAAGTGGAGCTCTGTGTCTGTTACTGATCCAACCACAGGCCCATCCATCTGGTCCTTCAAGAGTCACTCTCATCTCATCAGTCCTTTGAAAAATCTGTCTTCAGATATTTCTTGGACCATTCTTGATGTTTCAACTTATGTGTCTTGTTCAGATGTGGTCGAGTTTCAGCCTTTATTACCTTGGTTATGTCTCTGAGAAATGAACACCTCGTACTTCTTGACACTCAGGTAGGTTGCAGTTGTGGAATATGGCAGCACTGGAGGATAATGGGTTCCTGGTAGTTTTATGTTTGATTCTTCACAAATCTTTAAAGTTAAAGTTAAATTGCGTATTTTCTTCTTGCAACACTGTTGACTATTTGCTACAAAACATTTGATGGTTCTGTGATCACGCCCCAATATCTTAAATATTTCAAGAGTGCTGCATCCCTCTGAAAGACTTTTTACAGTTTTTGACTTTTCAGAGTCGGTTAAATCTTTTTGATAAATCTTTTTGAAAAATCCCATTTTTCCTGAGGAGAAGAATCTGCCTAATAATTATGCACACCTTGATATAGTGTTGATCTCCTTAGGCCACACCCTCCCTGGTTACACAAATACACATCACCTGATATGCATTAAATCCAATAAGGATTCAAGTTTGTACATCTTTGAGTTAGAAATTATGGATAAAATGATGATATGGTCAAAATAATCACTTGCCTAATAATTGTGCACAATGTGTAGATATGTTTTCACTAATCAGATTGGAAAATTGACATTAAAGTTTATAGCCTTTATATCTCAGATAAAATTGGGCTCCAGAAGTGACAGATTTAGGTAAATTAAAATTTGTATTGTATAGATGACACTCATCTATTTTAGTGGACAAGTATTGTACCTTGATTATAAAATACAATTTTAATTAACACTTTGTTGTTATTATTTTACGCTGTCTTAATTTCAGTTTTCCAGATTACTTGAAACAATAGTTTTCTCAAACAATATTTAATCCAATTCAGTTCCTTGTATAGTTTATAAAACATTTTGTTTTCCATAAAATCTATAAAACCCAAATGTGGACCATATTTGTATCAACAGACTTGTACAGTTTTCCTGATTAATTATTATAAGCCATTTAAAAATCAGTTCAGTGCAGTCTTTTTCTGTTACTGACATTTCTAACAAAGTATTTATTGCAACATTAAAAGGTTTAATAAATGTAAAGGACCCACCTATGAGGGTGATATGAAATCTCTGTAATCGTGTGTTACTGTGGTTGTGTCTGTCAACAGACATTTGTCAGAAATGTACCAGAAAAAACAGACTAATTTGTTTTTTTTTTTTGTTTTTTTTGACAAAATATTTTGTCAATTGAAAATGAAATAAAAACTTCATAATGACTAAAACAATAACTAAACAGACTAACATTTTTGTCAACAAATAAGAGACGAGATGAAAACTTCAGGAGAAGTCAGGAGAAGGGAAAGATGAAGTGAAACGGGCGAGATGAGTCACATAAGCCAATCAGACTTGTTGTTACGTGCCAGGTGTCAAGAAGTTAACTGGAGGCGACAGAGCAACAAACTGTTAGCATTAGATCTTTTGGCAATGTCAGCTTCTCAAGCTTTTGCAGAAAGAGTTTTTAGTGTCATTTTTTTCCTAAAAATAAATTGAAGAAAATAAATATTTGCATTTGATGTTTATGATGCCAGTGTTTATGTAGTGTAGCATAAGGAATATCCTCATGTTCAATGCACTTAAAGTTCAAAGATGGTTTGGATGGTTTGTTTATTATTTTTATTTAGCTTTAAAAGTGTATTTTGCAATTCTTTGATACACATTGATTTATTTATTTTTGTTTATTGTAATATAGACAGTGTAGTGTTTAATTAATAATTAATCTGCATATAAATTAATGTAAATTAATAATTAATATTTTATATCAAAATATTGTCTCGTTGGGGCTCCACTCAGGGTCACAGTCCTGGGAACTAATTATGTTTAATAAGTCTGATCTGAAGGATTAGAATTCTTATGTTTTCAAATATTGTTCTAATATAGACACGAAAAACCAATGAAAATCTTTAAAGTTTTATGGGGTTTTATTAAAGACTACACAAGAAAAACAATGAATTATGATGAGGACAGGACACAAAGGGATAATTATTAACAAACGATGAGGATAATTAACACAAAACAATGATTGACATTGAACAATGGCATTTACTTATTAGAACTTTGGTGGAGTAAAGTAGTTTGACCATTGAATTATGCTATTTACTGCAGGTAATTAAGGGATTTAGAGGAGAGAAGGTGACGTTAGATGGCTTAATTAAAGGACTATTAGCGACTATTAGAGTAGCGGATGGGGTAGAGGTTCTGATGGGCCTACTAAAGACAACGTACAGGTTCTATGATGCCATACATCAGTGTCACGTGTTCAACTCACTCATTGATAGCACTCGACTTTTCGGGCAGCAAAAGGTCCAAAGTGATGCTCCAGCACTTTTTGACGCGGTTTCTCCAGCTGGTTGTTGCCAAGCGACGAGATGGCGTCACGTGGTACACTGATCCCAACGGTGCATTTAAGCTCCGTAGCAGGGGAAGGAAGGCGTTCTGTTTTGTCTTTGAGTGTAAGGCCGACCTCTTTCAGCAGTTGAGGTTAAAGTCGTTAAAAACAGAAGGATCACTGAAAGACTGAAAAAGTTGTCTTTTGCTGGATTTAACGAGAGCTAGCTTTTCAAGCGGGCTCGTCTTTTGGCACAAGAACTACAAAATTCACTTCCGTCGCTGGGATTACGTAGTCCTTGGAGTGACTGGCAAAATAAAGTTTCTCAAAACTAATCAATGTGCATAGGCTTTTAAAGAGGAAAAATTCATGTTTGCACGGTGTGTGTGTGGCTAGAATGTTGAAGTGAAGAGTTTTCAAGAGGGCAAGAGAAGGTCAGAAGAGAGTACACAAGAGAGTGATTCTCTGGTCGCGGGCTATTTTGTACCCTGCGCAAAAAGAGCGTGTTTACAGAGATGCGTGATTTTGTGTGGATGTTTCTAAGCTAAAACGTGGTCAAACAATCCTTTGTCTCCACCAAATAACAGAATTTTAGATATGACTGAACATAACATCACATTGTTCTTATACCTGTGGAATTAAGGCATAGGAAATGCATTTCGAAGTCTGTAGAAACCAAATACAAAAAGTCATTAAGGGTTATTAGCTGCTATACCTGGAAAACATACAATAATTCATTTTATCTAGCCAGCTGTAAGGGTGATGAAAAAGAAAGTCTTTTATATCGTTATCATTTAGGATCCTGTAACGAACAATATGAAGATTAACACATTAAATACGATAGACTTTAATATACACTGGCATAAACACAAAATTGTCTTAGAGAATTCCATTTCCTTACTCTTTTTAACCAACAGAGGGCAGTGTTTGGTCATTCTAGACTTCTCTCAGTTTGAGAGATGAATGCATTCCTGTTGAGGTGATGAGACAATTTGAATCCACAATCGTATTTCAAAGGGACTATCGTGTCAGCTTGGCGCTAGCCAGTCTGGTTTGTTGGAAGATAACACCTCTGTCCATCTTTGAAGTCGTGAAAAACAAAGCTGTTAATTAAATTCATTCCTGTTTCCTGTCAGTTAGTGAAAACACCAGTAAATATGGGCCAAATTAGTAAGTGGGTGTTAATCAAGTCTTCTTCAGGCTACGTCAATTTGAACACACAGTTTGTAAGGGTCTGCAAAAATTCAAATGCATGTATCATTAATTCCTGAAGGGTGTTGGTTCCTGGTACGAGAGAGGGTCACTACAACTGCAAGATTCTTTTTACTATTGGTATTGTTTTTTATTGATTAAAACTATTTTTAAATAAAGGCAGTTGAAATAAACAGTGTAAAATATGTTTGCACATTTAAATCTCATTTCTAAGAAAGTATAGTTTTATGTCTGATACAGAAGATCAAAATTATTACCTCATAAATTTTTGGGGAATTTTAGTCGACTAAATCTATTTTAATTTTAGTCGACTAAAATGTCATGCAATTTTAGTCGACTAAAATGTCATGCAATTTTAGTCGACTAAAATTAAAATAGATTTAGAAAATAGACAAAAATAGACTAAAACTAAAACAAATTAGAGGCCAAAAATAAACTAAAACTGAAAATAATTTTAGTCAAAAGACTAAGATTAAAACTAAATAAAAATTATTTTGTCAAAATTAACAATCAAATTTTCAATCATCGCTTCCAATCTTCCGTCACAAAGTAATGTATTGGTAAAGTTACTGTATTTTATAAAGGTTTCTCATTTATTTCAACAAAGCTCTGGGTTATGATTGTGTGTGATCTGTAGAGGTGAGTTTTGTGTTAGTCGGAGGTGTGAGCGCCTAGTGTTTGGAAGCCCCTCGATATGTCTCCCCCAGCTGTGTGTGTGTGTGTGTGTGTGTGTGTGTGTGTGTGTGTGTGTGTGTGTGTGAAGGGGTGATTAAAAAAAGCATCACGTGAAGTGATTTGGTGCAGCCAGGTACAAAAAAGTGCTATTTAAATGCACACCCATTACCATTTAAGTTATCTGTAAAATATTTTTTGCATTTATAGACTGGGCATAGTTTTAAAGTCTTTTTGAACCAATGACTAAATATGGACAACTTCCGCCCATTGGTCCCCTAATCACTGATATCGTCATTACCTCAGGGGAGAAAAATGGCGGTTACATCCAGGCTTTTTACGCATTTACTGCATAGTAAAACAATAGTTTTTAGATAGCAGAAACGGACGTATTAATCAATAATTGTTATGTAGTAAAATCTTAGCTCTAGAGACCATAGCCATCTTTTTGTACCAGGCTGTGAACAGGATTTTTACATTTGTAAAGTCGCCATTGGGGTTTTCCTTATATTTCCACTTTTGGAGCCTGCCTTTGACAGCGGTATATCGCTTTATATTGCTGAATGGTGGCGCCCTTACACGAGGACCTTTTAAGAGGTTCCATGAGAAAGGCTGGATCTGAACGTTCTAATTTATAATATGTAAAACTCATCACAATTTACATGCTATACAAAAGTTAAAGTATGGCAATGTTAAAAAGAAAGTTAATTCACTTCTGAATCTGTGTTTATTAATAGTTCAAAAGTTGAGCCAATAATTGTGATTATTTACAGCCAGACCAGCAATTAATTAGTATTTTTTTTCTTTAATCAACTCACAACCCTAAATTCATTCATTCATTTTCTACCGCTTTGTCCCGTTAGGGGTCGCGGGTGACTGGAGCCTATCGCAGCAGCTTTGGGCCTGAGGCGGGGTACATCCTGGACAGTGGCCAATTAGTCGCAGGGCTGACATTTAGAAACAGACAGTGACAGACAACCATTCACTAGGGACACTTTAGAGTTGCCAATTAACCTATACATACATGTCTTTGGTCGGTGGGAGGAAGCCGGAGTACCCGGAGAGAACCCACGGTAACACGCGGAGGACATGCAGACTCCTCACAGAAAGACCGGAGTCGGCCGAGAATGTTTGAGTTGGTCGGGTTTTGAACTCACGACCTTCTTGCTGTAAGGCAGGAGTGCTAACCACTCTGCCACGTGCACCCTCGTTTACGTTTCATGCAGCATAAATCTGGAACAGCCTCAACGTTAACAATGTTCAAGGGAAGGGGTTTGCGGGTGACTGGTGCCTATCCCAGCAGCTTTGGGCCTGAGACAGTGGCCAGTTAGTCACAGGGCTGACATATAGAGACAGACAGTGACAGTCACATTCACTCTCACATTCATTCACCAGGGACACTTTAGAGTTGCAAATTAACCTATACATGCATGGACGGTGGGAGGAAGCCGGAGTACCCGGAGAGAACCCACGGTAACACATGGAGGACATGCAGACTGCATTATGTTTGTGATTGAAAGGGCTTGTATTGACTCATTCAGGGCCTCAGGACTGTAGTACCTGGTCCTTTCAGGCTGAGCTGATGCTAATTGCTGCTTTATGCAAAAAAAAATGAAAGGGGTGGGGCTTGTTCTGCAGCTGCTAAGACTGTGGTTTTCATGAATCTTTGTTTTGGTCTCATCACGGTGTACAAACTAACTCCGCTCTCATCCGCTCTGTATAAAAGTAAATAAAATGATTTTCAAATGCCCGTTCAAGATGGCACCGCTATGTTTGGCTGGCCACTTGCTCGCCTGTTTTTTCTCGTATTTGTTTTCGCGATAGCCTCGCCGCTCACTGTTTACGACCGCTCCACACTGCTGGAATTGCGTCTTACAACTCATCGCCTTTTAAACTCACAGTCCTTTAAACTTCCACCACCATTGTTGTCATTAATTCCACCTTTCCTGAGACGCCCTGTCTGTCTGCTACCAGGCAGTAAGCGCAGAAGCGTGGTCGGAGAGGCGGACTTCATGTCAAGCTGAGGATTTACCTGGATTCGTCATCGCAGAAGGGTGTAAATCAGTCAGGAGTTGGCTACGCTAGAAGATCGCGGGAATGCTACCGGTGGCTTTGGCCGGTTGGCCCTTACACTGGCGTCCCTTCTCCGTTCTCCCGCCGGGTTGGAACATCTACCCGGGGTTGCGTTCAGGAATCGTCTGATTCCCTGTGTGACATCGCCACCTGTCAACAACTTGACTACGTTCCACTTTGCAACACCAAATCACTCAATAACAAGACATTGTCCTCAATGATAGCATTTCCTCTCACAATCTGGATTTGTTTTTCCTCACTGACGTCAGTGCTTTCTCGGAGCTCCTCCCCTCTGGCATCTGGTAGGGGCGGGGAGATAGCTACCGCACACAGACAGTCCCTGAAGTGTCACCAGCTGTCCAATAGAGGGTATTCCAGCTTTGAGCTGCAAGCTTTTATACTAACACTACCCTGTCCTATTTTATGTGCAGTAATCTACAGGTCGCCCAAATTAAATAAGGTTTTCTTAACTGAGTTCTCAGAGTTCACAGAAAACAGAATTTCTGGTTTGATAACATTCTAATTTGTGGTGATTTTAACATTCATGTTTGCTGCCCCTTTGATAAGCCTGCTAATGATTTTATGGCACTTTTAGCTTTATTAGATCTGGTTCAGTCCATATCTGGTCCTACACATAGGTTAGGTCACACTCTTGATCTTATCATCTCACGTGGGGTGATTGTGTCAGCTTGTGAGGTTGTGGATTTTCCCATCTCTGACCATTCCCTCATACAGTTTGACATTTGTGCTGCTTCGCCAGAACCTACAACTACTGCCCCTCATCGTCGTCGCATTATCACCTCATCTACTGTTGAAGATTTTGTTGCTTCATTCTCTGTTTCTGATCTTGCTTCCATTGAGTTAGCATCACCTCTCTGCCCGGACCTTTTCATTTCTTCCTTCAACACCATCTGCTCCCAGATTATGGACTCTGTTGCACCCTGTAAGGTGAAGTTGACTAACAGTCCTCTAGACCCCTGGCTCAGTGATACAACCAGGGCCCTTAAGCGCCAATGTAGACAGAGTGAGCGAAAATGGAAGAAAGATAGATTACGGGTGTCGTTGGAGATGTTTAGAGACAGTCTGGCCACATATCAGAGAGCACTGAAGGGAGCTAAAGGACAATACCTATCCTATCTCGTCAATAGCAATAGCCACCATCCTGGAATTTTATTTAACACTATTAATTTTGCTATTAATCCGGTTTCTGTTGCCTTGAATGATGTTTCTGAAAATACATGCAATGCATTCAAGCAATACTTTGTGGACAAGGTTTTGGCTGTTAGGCAAACCATTACTCAACATTCTCCTGTTGCCATGCCATCTTGTGCGGCACAATGTGTGCTAGAGGACTTTGAGGCAGTTACTCTTGTGGACCTCAAAAAAGCTGTCCTCGAGCTGAAGCCTACCACCTGCCCTTTAGACGCTGTTCCTGCAAGGATTTTAAAGGAGGCTGTTGACATCATTGGTCCCTGCCTTGTCTCCTTCATAAAAAGCTGTCTTATTTTGGGTACCATTCCTACAGCTCTCAAGCATGCCATTATTAGACCGTTGCTTAAGAAACCCAACCTAGAACCCTCCATACTATCAAACTTCCGCCCTATCTCTCGCCTATCATTTCTGTCAAAGCTGATGGAGAAGCTTGTTTACGCCCAGCTCCAGGCTCATCTGCAATTGAACAGCATTGGTGATACATTCCAGTCTGGTTTCAGGACCAGGCATAGTACTGAATCTGCGCTACTGAGGGTGCATAATGACATTCTTGAAGCACTTGCTACCACTTGGTCAACTCATCTCCAGACATAATGTTCATTTTCATTTCTATGCCAACGACCTCCAGATCTACCTTCCTGTGATTCTGAGTAATCGTTCGGCACTGGATCCTCTCCATAATTGTCTTCAGGACATCAAACAGTGGCTTTCCCAAAATGTCCTTCATTTAAACGAAGAAAAGACTGAGTACATCCTATTCGGCCCGGATTCATCCAACAGTGTTTTTAACTCTGGCCCCATGACACCTCAGTTTGCTCTGACTGTGCGTAACCTGGGTGTTATTTTAGACAAAAACTTGAAGTTTGATAAATAGATTAGTGCAATAGTGAAGGCAAGTTTTTACCAGTTAAGACTTCTTAGTAAGGTCAAACATTTTTTGTCCAGAGCCGACCTCGAAAAAGCAATTCATGCCTTTATCAGTTCGAGGATCGACTACTGTAACGCCCTCTACACTGGATTAAATACATCAGTCATCAGTCGCCTTCAACTGGTGCAAAACGCAGCCGCACATCTTCTCTCTAATACATCTAAACGGTCACACATTACCCCTGTCCTCCACTCGCTTCACTGGCTCCCAGTGCAGTTTAGAGTGGAGTATAAAGTTCTATTGTTTGTAGTATACCTCACTGACTTAGTAAAAATCTATCAGCCAGAACACTCTGCCCTTCTGATTACATTTCTCTGGTGAATCCTACATACAGGTATAAAAAGTTTGGAGGCCGGTCATTTAGTGTTCAAGGACCAAAGTTGTGGAATGCACTCCCTGTGCACCTCCGAAGCATCACGGTGCTGAGTGTTTTCAAAGCACACTTGAAAACCCATTTTTTTGTTAATCAAGATTTTTAACACATAGCGTTGGACTTAATTGTGATTCCATTTCTTTACTTCGTTTTCTTTATGTTGTCATTTGATGTTTTCTTGGAAAGCGCCTTGTGCACCTTTTGGCTGTTGTAAGGCGCTATATAAATAAAATTTGATTGATTGATTGATTGATTATGTGAGCTGTGAGGAGTGAGGTGAAACTGGAGTTAGAGCTAAGTGGGTGTTAAAGTTGGGGGAAAAGGAGTTAACCAAGTGTGAATTAGAGCTGGCACCATTCGTCTTCAACATTTTCCATCCAAGTTTTTCAGCTGCAACAAAGTTTTTAAGGGCAGACCCCATTTGTAAAAATCATTAGCGAGACAAGTGACAATAATATAAATTGTGATGCTTGTATATGTCGCCGCCCCTCGGTGCCAGTTCTTTCCCTTGATTACCAAATGTGTACCACAAAGAAATCTTTGCAGGGACCGAGTTTACAATAAAAATGCTAAGTTTATTAAAACAAAATTAAAACATAATGTCTATATAAAAGCAGTAAAGACAGAAAAATGGGTTTTAGTAAAAACCAGGAGTAGTGGGGGGAAAGCGGTCCATAAAAAAAATAGGCGACGATGTTAGTCGTGATTCCTGCCCTTTAGTCCGTGCCCGCAGAGCCTGGTCAGTCCATGCAACGCTGCCCTCCCAACGGTCCTAGCCGACCTCAAAGCCCCTGTACTTCGCCGCAGAAACTGACTAAAAACACATAATAATAATGTCCGGTTCAACCGACTAAAAACACAGATAAAACCACACAGCATGCAGCGGACACGTCCCTTCACTTATCGTTTTGCAGCGTTGTACAAGGTCTCTTCCTTAGTCCTCCCTCAGTCCACAGGAACACAGCTTGGCAGTTCTCGGGTCCTGGCTCGGTCTTCCCCCGAAGTGGCAAAATGGCGCTACGAACAGGAATAATGCGGTCTCAGGCACACAATCATACAGTTCGTGTAGATAAATTCTCCGCTCAGTTAGGGACACCTCCCTCTACTTATCCGTTTTGTGAGCGTTGTATAAGTCTGTCGTCAAGGTGTCTGTTGCTTCCTTAGTTCCGTCTCTTCCTCTTTTTCTCTTATGCTGCCTCGTCTGGCAGTGCTTCTCTGTTCGCACTTTCCGTTCCTTTTTCAAGTCCCTATGGCTCTCTCTCTGGTCGCGGGTTACCCCAGACCTCCTAATCGGCCCCTCGCTTCCCGACCTACCAGTCACGCCTCCGGGTCCCCTGGCCTCGGGTCTCTCTCGGAATCCCCCCGACGTGGCCTCCATCCGACTTCTCATCCTTGTTCCTCCATCATCGTCCACCTGCCCTCTCCCGGGTCCGGCCTTTTGCCCTCTTCCCTCGTCCCTCTTCTTCCTTTCATGTCCCCCTTTTTTAACTAGACACAAGGGTGCCTCATTGGGCCCAGTGATTTCCCAGGTGTGCCGGCGCTCCTCGTCAGGGATTGACCCGACGTCACCTGGCTTAAATGGCCACACACCCCAGCCGAGAACACAGGGAATTTGGGGACACCGTGACACTATATATTTAGCCTTGTAAGAGCTCTCAAAACCATCCATAACTGTTAGTACAACCAACAGCCCAGCAAGCCATTTATACAACTTTCTTCTTAACTACTCAGAGTACAGAAGCTTGACACACTGACACACTTATTGCCTAACATGCGCCAAGCCAGCGAGTATCACGGAGGAGCTACTGTAACTAGCCACTTGTTAGCCAGCTAGCCACACGGTGTGCGCGCGGCTCGGTGATTGACACATGCAAGTCAAGGTAACCACACCCCCATTTATGCCCCCCCCCCCCCCCCATAGTTGTCACATAGTAAAAACTTAGCTCTAGAGACCAGAGACATCTTTTAAACCAGGGTATAAACATGACTTTTACACTTGTAAAGTTGCCATTGGATTTCTCCTTATATTTCCGCTTTTGAAGCCTGCCCTCTGGTGGACAGTGGTATATCACTGTACTTCATTGTATTTTGCCGTATGGCGGCGCCCTTATGCGAGGACTGTTTAGGAGGTTCCATGGGAGACGCTTGGTAAAAACACAATGGCACATAATTAAAATACTCTAGAACAACAATTAAAAGCAACATTTAAAAACAACAATAAAAACAACACTTATATTGATGACTGGACAGTGCAGTTATGGAGGGAGTGAGTAGGCCAGTCTGAACATATGTGTTTTGAGTTTGGATATGAAATGTGGCAGTGTGTCTGTGTTGCGGAGGTCAGATGTCAGAGGGGAGAAACTTCCAAAGCTGAGGAGCAGAGCGACTGAGGGCTCTACTCACGTTGGTGACACTTTGTTTGAGAGCTAGAGCGGAGTGTTAACAGCGTAGCATTGGAAGTCAATGTGATGTTTTCGGAAGATGTGACCAAGGGGGAAAAGTAGAACTGTAGGGGCCCTAGTACCGAGCACTGAGATACACCTGTGGTGACAGGGACAGGATGGGAGCTGGATGAACTGATTGCGTCCTGAGAGGTAGGAGTGGAATCAAATGAGGGCTGTGTCAGTGATGCTGACAGAGGAGAGTCTGTGAAGAAGGATGGAATGTAAGATGGTATCAAAAGCTGCAGTTAGATTGAGCAGAAGGAGGATAGAGAGTGAGCCGGAGACAGCAGAGAGGAGAAGGTCATTAGTTATTTTAGGGAGAGCAGTTTCATTGCGGTGGAGGGGTTGGATGCCAGATTGGAATTTTTCATAGAGATTATTGTAAGATAAGTGGGTGTGAATTTGAGCAGCAACAATCTTTCCAGGTTTTTGGCGATGAAAGGAAGATTAGAGATAGGGTAAAAGTTAGTAAGATTTGTGTGGTCTGAACCAGGTTTCTTGAGTATCAGAGTGACAGCAGTAGTCTTGAGAGAGCAGGGAACAGATCGTGAGGAGTGGGAGGCGTTAATAATGTTAGTGATGAGAGGAGACAGAGAAGTAGGCTTTGTAATTTTAGTAATGAGTGAGAAAAGAGCCTAGGAGTTTAATTTATTAAACTAGAGGATTGTGAGGATTTTGCTTTGGAAATGCAGTCTCTGTAGAGAGTATGGTTTGAGAACATGTCTTTATGCACAGTAAGTCACGTTTTTCTGTATAATCTTTTCATTTGCCGTCCTTTTGCTTTTAACTGTCTGAGTTCTGTAGTGAACCAGGGTGCGGGGTGAGTAAATGAGACAGTTCTGGCTTTGAGTGGAGCAAGATTATTTAGGATGCTATGGAGGTGTGTATTGTAGTGCGAGAGTAATTGTTCAGGGGAATGAAGGTTGTCTGTACAGGGGAGGTTGTAAATGTCCATAATTTTGCGGAAATTTATAATATTTTTGATTAATGATTGTGGTGGTAATCTGACTGATGCCGTAGCCAACCTCGGGACACTGGCCAGCACACTGAGATCAGGGCGATGTCCTGTGTTCTTCTGTGGGCGGCGAGATGTGAACCACAAAGACTTGATGGGGTTGGAGTAGTCATATTGGAAATTACGACGTGAGCCTTTTTGTCGGGGCACGTATAGGATGTCCGGTTGCTGGAGCAGAGCTGGCGTTGGTGGATTATGAATCTTAAACTCAGTAGCAGTGTACTGGAACAGTGCAGCTGAAGGATGGTAGATAAAATACAGCACAAACCAGAGGAATACAAGCCAAGAATAGATATTCCGCATACTATATGGGTTACAGTATGTTGAGGGTTGTAGGTAAGTAGGCTAGAATAATTTTGAGTACGTACAGCAGGTAAGCTAGGTGTAACTCATGCACAAAAACAAATGATGGTCTGTGAATGTCAACTAGATGATAGATTAAAATCGATTGCCCACCCAGGGACCTCAAATGCAGAATCCAAAAACATATCCACCAACATATTTCTTGAAAAGAAAGCTTAAAGAGCAGATCAGCGGCAGCCAAAAAACACGCCAGCATTTACTCAACCCAAGAAGATATGCAGTAGAGCCAAGCCTCTCTCACGGAACCTCTTAAACGGTCCTCAAAAGATGGCTCCGGTATCTAGAGCTAAGTTTTACTATGTGATAACTCTGGAGGGTAGGGATTTTTGATTAATATGTCAGTTTATGCTATATGAAAACCATTGTTTTATTATGCAGTAAAAGCAGAAAAGCCCGGATGTAACCGCCATTTTATTGCCCTGTCATAACGACAATATCGATGAATAGGGGACTAATGGGTGGATTACATCCATTTTATTTACAATCTATGAGTCTTAAAATGTGATCTGATCTTCAACTAAGTCAAGGGTGTTGACAAACAAAAATAAAATAAATTTTAAAAAATTATAAATTTTAAAAAATAATTACACCAAAAACATTCTGATCTTTATTGAGAACGACCAAAAATAGCTTGTGGAAAAAGTAAGTGAACCCTTGGGTTCATGACCTCAAAAAGATAATACATTTGAAGGTGTTGATTACAGCTATTTCTACTGATAAAAACTCCTCAAACGTTTGGAGTTTGCTTTGCACAAGAAGAACATGCTTATGTAAGCATGCCTTGCAAAAATAGCTTTCAGAGGAACTACTGTCAAGAATTGTTGCTTTATATTATGCTGGAAATGGTTACAATGTTATTTCAAAGACTTGAGAAATTCACTAGTCTACAGTAAGCCAAACAATCCATAAATGGAGATGCTTTGGGACTGTTGCGCTCACAACCAAGAAGTGTGTGCCCTTTCAAAATGAAACCAACAGCACAACGAAGACTCATCACTCCAGAACTTGCTAACATCTCGGTTTATGAGTCTACAATATGTAAAACACTGAACAAGCAGGGTATCCACAGAAGGACACCATGAACCCATGTACCATTAACTTGCTCCCATAACTCTACTTCAGCATCGGCACAGTCTAGAAGTTCATTAGCACCTGTACTCAGATTATTTATTCATTATTCCTTTCACAACATCTCTGGCAATTCTGACAGTTTGTCTAGATACTGGCCCGTTCAGTTGTGGGAGTGCCAGGGACACTCCAGGTCTCAACTCAGAGTCAAGGTGATCAATGAATAAAAACTATATTTTTGTCACCAACTCCCACACTATTTTAAACATGGCATCTTCCTGTTTGATTTAAACAGCTTCACTAACGCACTGGCATTACTTGCATTCAGTAAGACACATGTTTGGTTTTGCAAACTGTTGCTGCTGATGCTTTCATTTTGCCAATCTGACACATCACTTATTGTAACTGTGCAGAATAAGTAGCCTACCTATGGGCAACAGACCAACAGAGGGATTGTGTCTGACTATAGCTCTGCGGTTCTAGGTTTGAATAATCTAAGGAGGGATACAAGAGTTTCCCAGGATCAGGTGAAGAAGAGACTGCCAGATGACTGATATCCAATGGAGGAGATGCAACATTGGCAGCTCTCAAGGTACGCACAGTGCGTACAGCCATACAGCTGCAGGAGCCACTGGCTACACCCCTCGCAGTATTTTGGGGAATTGTCCAAAGAGCACAGCTGAACCTTTGTTAAAGTTTAGGCTTGTTTCACTTCATCTGAGAGGTTGTTCCAGATTAATGCTGCATAAAACTTAAATACTGCTTCACCAATGCTCAAGGGGAGGTTAAAAACCTTCCTCTTTAGGTCCGCCTAAATTACAACTTAAAGTGTTTTTAATCTGCACTCTTTTTTTAAAATGTTACATTTTTTCTTATGTTTCTTAATCTAAATCTTGTAATTTGTCTTTTATTTCTGTAAAGCCCTTTGTGTTAGTGCAATATAAATAAAATTGCCTTGCCGTGGCCCTTGGTCTTCTCACTGGAGTTGTGCTCCTACTTACAGCTGAACTGGCACAAACACAACTCCACAGAGGACAGGTGTGTCAGTAACTCAGGAAACATTATGTTTAAGTCTCATGCAGCATTGGAGAAGTCTAGTGTAGCAGGTATTACAATTTTAAAAGTATGGGGCTGTAAAAAAAAAGAACAAATGAGATGGACCCTTGATCAGTTCGTTTTCTCTTTGGCTGCATCTGCCGGTCTGACTTTAATGGTTTTCAACACAATACAATGACAATTTATTTGCTGCATAAATCAAAAAGTCATATTCTAACATATTTTTATTAATCTGCCCTCGCAGTATGACTAGACAGATACGACTAATTACACTGCAACATAGCGCAGAGGCCCTCTGCTGGCCAGATAAAAACAGTGCAATAGCAAACACAAAAGGCTTCAACCGAGAACGTAACACGAGAAAACTGACACATTCACAAACTTCTGGCCAGGTATAAATACATTACTGAAAGTAGACATGTACAGTACATTGCATAGTCAATTACAATGCTGACGTGTACCTACTTACAGACCAAGATCTGTACAAACTCTGTTATTGAAGCAGACTTGTGACTGATTTCCATGCTGTGCTGACAGGTCCGACACTAAACAGTTCTGACTAGGAATTATGTCTTCCCGCCGAAGGGTGGAACACTCTCTGTGTGGTATATTATACCACTATTAACATCCTAATTACTCAAAGATTAAGCAAACTATTAGAGCAAATAAATATACAATCAATCACCAGTTAGCATGTATGAACAATATTATATTATAACTTATCAGAATCACTTTAGGAGTCCTTTGACAAAGGAAAAACAAGCTCTGAGATGGGTCTGATGTAGGTTTTTGTTGTTTCGTTTCTCACAACTTTCACTTCAACTTTGCGTACTTTGTCGTCTTTGCTAGGTAATGTCTTTACCACAAGTCCAATTGGCCAGTCGTTACATTTAGCCTGACTGTCCTTCATTAAAACTACATCGTCCACTTGTAAGGTTGCCTTTTCATCAGTCCACTTGTGACATTTCTGAAGAGTCGCCAGATACTCCTATCTCTCAGAAGCTCTCTGCTCAACGCTGTACTTGTTTCCACTGATTTTTATGACAATCCTTATGATCAAAGTCCCCTAGAGGCGCTGTCACTGGCATATTCTTTTGAGTGATAATCATTGCAGATGTCAATATAGAAGGATTGTCAGGGTCAGTTGACACTGGAATCAATGGTATGGCATTTAAAATAGCCATGGATGAATGGGGGGTGTTGAAAGTCCACGTGCTTTCCTGCAGGTAGCTCGACAGTTCTGGATCACTGGTTTTGAATTTTAACTCTTTGTGCCTCTGTCAGAACGAAGCTGTTTGGGTGACCCACAGATTGCAAGGAATCGCCGTAAAGCATTTATAAAACTTGAAGTGGACATGGATTCTAACACTTACTCTCAGCACTACATCCAGGAGTGTGGCGATTGAAAATGCTCAATGGTCCAAAGACATCCAATCCGACATGAGTAAAAGGGGGTTCTGAAGTGAGTCTGTCAGGTAGTAGTGCCATTTATTGTTCCATTAACTGCCCTTTCAGGTTTTTGTAGGTCACTCAATTATAGAGGACACTAGACACCAGCCGTTTACCGCCCAATATCCACACTCCTGCCTTCAGTAAAATGACGACCTTGATGGAGAACATCTTCATGGAAATGTCTCACTATTAGAGTTGCGATGTGATGAGTTTTTGGCAGTATCACAGAATGTCTACATTTACATTTATTCATTTAGCAGACGCTTTTATTCAAAGCGACTTACATTGTTCTACAGTAATTACCAGTGTTACAGACACTGGAGTCAAGGTGGGTTAAGTGTCTTGCCCAAGGACACAACAATAGCAACAACTATGGGGAGAGTGAGAATTGAACCGCTCTAACCACTGAGCTACTGCCGCCCTGACTCTCATCTCTTGGGAAGTCAGTGTTAGTAAGGTGTCCTCCAGTCCATCCTTGTCGATGAAAGGATTTAACTTTCTTTTTTGGGAGCTGAATCCCTTCTTCCAAACATTTAAATTCTTTTCCATAGAATTCCTGTTGGACACAACGAATGGTGACTGTTTTAGCTTGCCATTGTGCATCAACAGCATTCTCTCTGTGAGCCTTGGAGAATGTTCTTGCCTCTTGAATAAGTTTTGTGATTGCTTGTCTCTAGTCTCTTCCAGCTAAAAAAAAAAAAAAATTGTTCAAAGCGTGCTGAGCTGAATCGACCCTCTATAGCCTTGATGTAATTGACAGCAACTTGGGTCTGAACTTCATCATCAATCTCTGGGTCAACAAGGTCAAAGCTTTGTTCTGTGGAGGCTCACTGCTGCTTTTCAAGAACTCGTGGTCTGAGAACCAGTTAGGGGACTTGAGGATGTCTACAGTTGTGGGCCTGGTGGCGTGATACGCTGGATTCTGCTCGGTAGCAACATACTGCCACTGCTGGGAACGACTTGATTTCCTGATGCGATTGACTCGGTTGGCAACATATACATGAAATCTTCTGGAGGTGTTGAGGATGTATCCGAGAACAATCTTGCTATCTGAAAAATTTCACTACATGCATCTCAATGTCTATCTCACTGCAGATTGTGGCCGCCATCTCAGCTGCCATGACTACAGCACACAGCTCCAACCATGGAACCGTATGTGCTGGATGCGGCGCCAACTTCACTTTGCCCATAATGAATCCTACATGGCACTGGTTTTCGTCATTGGCGACACGCAGGTAAGCTACGGTTGCGATAGCTTGTGTAGAGGCGTCAGAGAATAAACAGAGTTCCCGGAAACTGCAAATGCAATGATAATTGGGTGACACCGTCTCACTGTACACGCTGACTTCCACTAAACACAAGACAGCGTCAGCTGGGGAGCCGGGGAAACTCAAAGGTAGTGTTGTCAAACTGAAAGTACCGGCACTACTTCTCGTTTTTTGAAATTAAAGACAAGAATGTTTCTGTAACATGCTGTGCCCAGGAAAAAAGACTTTATCCACCCAGCTGGAGAGCTGGGCTGAGAGTTGGAGTTGAGCCGTGGAGCTAAACCGAGACCTGGTGCCGAGCCGGTGACTGGAGACCAAGCCGGGAAGCTGTGCTGAGAGTGAGAGTGAACCGTAGAGCTGCGCCGAGACCTGGAGCCGAGCCGGTGACTGGGACCAAGCCGAAGAACTGGGCTAATAGCTGGAGTCCAAACCTGAGACCTGGAGCGAAGGCTGGAGCGAGGGCTGCAACGAGGGCTGGAACGAGGGCTGGAACGAGGGGTGTAATCAGAGCTGTAACAAACGCTGGAACCATTCACACAAAGTATGCTGAACGATCTGGCAGGGAAGAGGTGGACAGGAGCGGT
The DNA here is from genome assembly GCA_024349245.1 of Neodontobutis hainanensis. Lineage (NCBI taxonomy): Eukaryota > Metazoa > Chordata > Actinopteri > Gobiiformes > Odontobutidae > Neodontobutis > Neodontobutis hainanensis. The sequence goes on from JALDNG010000135.1 coordinate 183,535, forward strand.
TTAAATACCTCACTGATGGTAATAGATTGCAGGTGCTTGGGACAGGTGGCAGTGATGAGATGAAGGAAGGAGAAGGAAAGTGGAGTGGATCCCTGAGGGAGACGGGGTGGATCTGACAGCTGCCGCTAACACAACCCCAAAGGCAGCTCCAGTGAAGGAGACAGAGCCTCTGTTAAAACAAACAACGCTCGCTAAAACACATATACGAGGAGGAGAAAGGCCCCTGCCGAAACACTTTTGCTAAATTCATAGACAGTGAATATGAAAAAATTTATATTGAGGTCAAAACGTCATTTGAGAAATTAGAGTACATTACAACCACTGGTTTAGTTCTTAGATGAGAGTATTTTAGAATAGATTAATGTATTGTTCATTTTCACTGAGAATGAACAACATGTTGGGTTGTGTTCTGTTTGTTGTGCAATAATTTACAGGTTCAGAGATTTGCACTACTTATTGGCCAGATCCTCCTTTGTTTCTTTTTAAACAGGTTTACATTTGTGTGACTTAATTTTGCCCTTGAATTTTATTTTCAATATTTATTTTTTATATGTTTTTATTTCTATGTATATCATATGGCAGGCTGCAATCTACTGAGTTCAAATAAATACCAAATGTTCTAAAATACTGTATATAGTGTTTTTATTCTTCAATCAGTTTAATTAAACATCTTTGATATTTAAGCTGTTATAGAACGTAATACCGTTATAGAACATAAAAAAACACTTACTCAGCAAAGTAACTGAGTTACTTTTACAATTGGGAGAATTAATTTGTAACTATAACTAATTACTTTTTTGAAGTAAGATGACCAACACTGGTGTCACGTCACTAAGAAAATTGAAAGTTATGAAACTTAATGAACGATTTCCTGCCGGGCAGGCTGCTTTGTTGACTGTCCTTAGGGCGTGTCTCAACACGTTTTCTAAACAAGAGGGGCGTAATTTTCAACAAAGGAATTTTTGAATTGAAAGTTTAAAGGTTTAAAACTTAAAATAACTCTCCTTTTTTCCACAATGTTACCTACATGTTCCAGTACTTGTACACACATATCACGGTTATACTATAGAATTCATACATAGAAAATGCATTTTAAGAATATCATGAAAAAACATATATTCATTGCATTTTATTAACACTGCAAGCTGAGAGAGTGGTGAAAGAACTCATTTTGTCTCGCTATAAATCAGCATCCTGTAATGAACAGTATGAAGATTAACACATTTAACACAATATACTTTAATACAAATTATTTTAATGGGATAAACACAACATTGTCCTATGAGAAAAGTCAGAGTCCTTAGTCTATTTGACCAACAGAGGGCAGTGTTTGATCATTCTAGGGGACTACAATCAAAGACATTCTAAGAATCTTTTACGACCGAGGAGAGAGAGAAACTTCATATCTTTATCTGGGAAAACTTATGGGTTTTTGGCCGCGGCGCCAATGTTCTGTCCTGGTCATGAGTCACCTTTGACCTGGTGCTGGTTGGACCTAGATCTACCTTCTTTGTGAAAGCAAAAACAAAGTCATTAATTCTGTTTTCTGGCCTTAACAAAACACTTTGGTCATCTCCTATCTGGAAGAAAACAGTGTTAATAAAATCTTTTTCAGGCCTCTTGAGCTTCAGAGACAAGCTTGTCCCAAAAGCATCTGGTAATGATGAAAGCGGCTGAAAAGTCAATCTGTGAAGGAGAAGGGAGAAGGTCTGTGGCTGGCACTGCAATGACAGTTTAAACACACAGTTACTGAGAGTTTGCAAAAGATCAGGCGTGGGGGAAATTTGTGGGATGAGAGGATCACTACACCAAAGTTGAGGTCTTTCAAGTCTTTTGCAAGATCCTCTGGGGAGAATGCTGTCATGACCTTGCTGCTGGAAGCAATTTTGTGGAGTTTTAAGTTTGATGCTGCTACATATTCTTTGAGTCCTCTTTAGAAGATTGATAGCTATCATCCACATAGAAGTTCCTCATGACAAACTCCTTACTGTCTGTGCTGTACTCATCCTGATGTTCTTGTTGCTGCGCTTTTTATACCATAGATGACAACTGATGGTGAGGGGCTGTTGCCAAATATGTGTACCTTCATTCTGTTTTCTGTGATGTCATTGTTTAAGTTGTTGCTGGGTGGTTTGTGATCCCGGTCTAGGCAAATGTCTCCAACAATCACCCACCCGAGGTCAAGACGTTGGGCGTAGGGGTCTTCATAATGTCCGTTAACTTTCTGCCTCACCTTATGCACTCACAAAATGTCTCTTCCTAGCAATTTAAAGATCTGAGCATTTTCATTGAGTGGAGGTATCATGTCTGCTACAGGTCTCAAATGGGGGAAGTAGCAAGCTATTTTGGGTGTGGGGATTTCGGTTTGGTCTTCTGGAATTATTTCACAATCAATGAGGGTTGGGAGCTTGAACTTGATCTTTCCATCATAGGATTCTACCACAAAGTTTGTTGCTCTCCTCCCTGAGGTTTCCTTAACACCAGAGCAAGTCTTCAGTGTGTAGAGAGACGCTTTTTCATACGGTTCAAAGAGGTTGAAGAACTCAGGGCGAGCAAGTGAACAGTTACTCTAATCATACATATGTCTGAATTACCTTTCCTGGATGATCATCTGGGTAGACTTTAACTAAACATAGTTTGCAGCAGGATTTGGCGTTGGTGTTTCCTCCACAAACCTCTGCACATTTTGATGTTACTGCAGGGAGGAGTCTCTTGGGTCTCCTCCTCCTCGTCTTGATCTGCTGGTACTTCTGAGACCCAAGGTGCTAGACCAGGATGTAAAGCTGATGTGTGAGACTTGCTGCCACATTCCCTACATACTATTTCTTTATCACAGTCTTTTGCTCTATGTTTGGCCAAACTGCAGCACCTGAAGCAGATGTTCCTCTCTTTAAGGTAGGTTTTATGCTCCTCTATAGGCTTGCTGCGGAAGGTGTGGCATTTTCTGAATGCATAAGGCTTGTTATGCAACGGGCTGGGTCTGTAGCTCCTTTCTCACCAGGGCCTGTAAGAGATGCTTTAGCTTCAAAAAACACACCAGTCTTCCTCACAGACAATGGTACTTTGTTGTTGTATCTTGTGGGTCTCTCTGTCTTGGTTGAACCTGAGTAGTGAGTTTGAGATATCATAAAGCTAGGGTTGTTCCTGATTTTAGCTTCAGAACGAATAAACTGTGAAAAGAAGGTGAAATGCAGTTAGGGAACATGGTTGTATTCTTTGTATTTTTACCCTTGGGAAATCCACTTTTCTTTGAGAGTAAATGGGAGCTTTTCTAATATGGGGTTCACTCCACGTGATGTATCGAGATATGCAAGTCCAGGGAGGTATCCTCCTTCATTTGCATATTCAAGTTCAAGCAAAAGGTCTCCAAGCTCTCTTAATCTCACATTGTCTCTGCTTGATATTCTGGAAAATTCCTCAATCATCTTCAGGAGTGAATGTTCAACTGCCTCTGGGGTTCCATATGTCTCTTCTAGTCTCTGCCATATCATGTTTAGCCCTGCAGCCAAGTTGTGGCTGTGTATGGCTCAGATTCTATTTGCTTGTTCCTTAGATGCTGGCCCGAGCCATTTAATCAAGAGGTATAGCTCTTCTCTTGGAGATAAGGTGAGTTGATCAATGACGTTTTAAAAGGATTTTCTCCACACCCAATAGTTCTCCGAGTTATCATCAAACTCTGTTAAACCAGATGTGACTACTTCTCTTTGTACTTTGCAACATCTGTTGCGGCTGCTGTGTGCTTTACAGAGTTGTCAGGGTCCCACCTATGCTGTGCTGGCTGTCTCAGGTATTTTGAATCTACATGTGGATCTGAATGTCTCTTTTTCTGTGTCTGCACAAGAGGAACTGATACTGATTCAATACAAAGGAAATATCCATAAAGATAAACATGGTGCTAATGAAACACTGAATACACTACAACATTTAACACATAAAGACTGCAGTTATTACAGATCAAACGGAGCCAGCAAGATATATACAGTGGTGATCGAAAGTTTGGGCACCCCAGGTAAAATATTTTTTTTATATGAATAAAGATGCCAGGAAAAGATGGAAAAATCTCCAAAAGGCATCAAATGACAGATTAGACATCCTTATATTAAGTCAAAAAAAGTTAGATTTTATTTCCATCATTAACACTTTCAAAATAACAGAAAACAAAAAAATGGTGTCTGCAAAACTTTTGGAGAATTAATACCTTGTACTGCTCCCTTTGGCAAGTATCACAGCTTGTAAACACTTTTTTGTAGCTAGCCAAGAGTCTTTCAATTCTTGTTTGAGGTATCTTTGCCCATTCTTCCTTACAAAAGTCTTCCAGTTCTTTGACTTTTCTGGGCTGTCTGTCACGCACTGCTCTTTTATGGTCTATCCATAGATTTTCAATTATGTTGAGGTCAGGAGATTGTGAAGGCCATGGCAAAAGTTTTTGTTTATGCCTCTTGATGTAATCCATCGTGGATTTTGAGGTGTGTTTAGGATCAGAAATCAGAATCAGAATCAGAAAGAGTTTTTATTGCCAAGTATGCTTGCGCATACAAGGAATTTGTTTTAGTGACATAAGCTGCCAGTACACAAATAAACCAACACACAGACAAAAAATAAGTGCATAAACAGACGACAAATAAGTGCATAAACAATATAAACAATTGTGCTATAGATGATAATTGAAAAGGATTGGATAAGAAGCAGGGATGTACTAAGATGGAGGGGTAACAGATGAATATAAGGATATTGCACTTTTTTTTGCATAAGCATAAGTGGGGAACATTTAAATGTTCGTGAGGTAGATTGCCTGGAGGACGAAACAGTTTTTGTGCCTTGCTGTTCTGGTATTTGCGGCTCTGAGGCGCCGGCCAGATGGCAAAAGTTCAAAAATGGGGTGACTTGGGTGTGAGGGATCCAGAGTGATTTTATGAGCCCTTTTCCTCACTCTGGTTGTATACAGCTCTTGAAGGGTGGGCAGGGGAGCACCAATAATCCTTTCAGCAATCCGAACAGTTCTCTGTAGTCTTCTGATGTCTGATTTTGTTGCTGAGCCAAACCAGACAGTTATAGAAGTACACAGTACAGACTCAATGATGGCTGAGTAGAACTGTTTCAGCAGCTCCTGTGGCAGGTTAAACTTCCTCAGCTGGCGAAGGAAGTACAACCTCTGCTGTGCCTTTTTCACGATGGAGTCAATGTGAATGTCCCACTTCAGGTCCTGTGAGATGGTAGTACCCAGGAATCTGAATGACTCCACTGCGGTCACAGCGCTGTTTATGATGGTGAGTGAGGAAAGTGCAGGGGGGTTTCTCCTAAAGTCCACGGTCATCTCCACTGTTTTGAGCGTGTTCAGCTCCAGGTTGTTAAGACTGCACCAGACAGCCAGCTGCTCAACCTCTTGTCTGTAAACAGACTCATCACCGTCCTGGATGAGGCCGATGACTGTAGTGTCATCTGCAAACTTTAGGAGCTTGACAGAGGGGTCTTTAGAGGTGCAGTTGTTGGTGTACAGGGAGAAGAGCAGAGGGGAGAGAACACATCCCTGAGGGGCACCAGTGTTGGTGGTGCAGCTGTTTGACATGAATTTCCCCAGTCTCACTGACTGTTGCCTATCTGTCAGAAAGCTGGTGATCCACTGACAGATAGAGCTGGGAACAGAGAGCTGGGTCAGTTTGGTCTGAAGGGCTGTTGGGATGATGCTGTTGAAAGCCGAACTAAAGTCCACAAACAGGATCCTCACATAAGTCCCTGTTTTGTCCAGATGTTGCAGGATGAAGTGCAATCCCATGTTGATTGCATCATCCACGGACCTGTTTGCTCGGTAAGCAAACTGCAGGGGGTCCAGTGATGTCCTTCAGATAACCCATAACCAGTTTTTCAAACAACTTCATGACGACAGCCACAGGTCTGTAGTCGTTAAGTCCTGTTATCTTGGGTTTCTTTGGGATGGGGATGATGGTGGAGCGTTTGAAGCAGGAAGGCACTTCACACAACTCCAGGGATCTATTGAAGATCTGTGAAAAGATGGGGGCCAGCTGGTCAGCACAGGTTTTCAGACAGGTTGGTGTCACGCCATCTGGGCCTGGTGCTTTTCTTCTTTTGTTCTTCTTGAAGACCTGGCACACATCAGCTTCACAGATTTGAAAAGCAGGAGGTGTGGAGAGGGGAATTGCAGGAGGTGTTAATGGTTGTGTAGGGAGATGGTCAGAGTGGGTGTTGGGGGTTTCAAATCTACAATAAAACTTGTTCAGGTCGTTGGCAAGTTGTTGATTAGCCTCAGTGCAGGGGGATGGTGTCTTGTAGTTTGTGATGGCTCTTAGACCTCTCCACACTGAAGTTGAGTCGTTGGAAGTAAACTGGTCTTCCAGCTTTTTAGCATAGGTCTTTTTAGCCACTCTGATCTCTTTGTTCAGTGTGTTCCTGGCCTGATTGTACAAGACCCTGTCCTCTTTGGCCTGACGAAGATGTCTGAGTTTTACTGTAAACCATGGCTTATCATTGTTGAATGTTAAATAAGTCCTGGTAGGAATGCATACGTCCTCACAGAAACTAATGTAGGATGTTACGGTCTCTGTGAGTTCATCCAGATCGGTGGCAGCAGCTTCAAAAACACTCCAATCAGTTATGTCAAAACAAGATTGTAAATCCTGCTCTGTTTCACTGGTCCATCTCGTCACAGTCTTTACTATGGGTTTAGCAGATTTAAGTTTCTGCTTGTAGGACGGTATAAGACGAACCAGACAGTAATCAGAACGTCCCAAAGCTGCTCATGGAATAGAGTGGTATGCATCCTTTATTGTGGTGTAACAGTGATCCAATATGTTACTGTCTCTGATGGGACATGTAACATGCTGTCTGTATTTTGGGAGTTCACGAGAAAGATTGGCTTTATTAAAGTCCTCAAGAATGATTAAAACAGAGTCCGGGTGTTGTTGTTCTGTCTCTGTGATCTGATCAGTGAGTTTCTGTAAAGCTGAACTCACATGCGCTTGCAGAGGGATGTAAACACTGACCAGAATTAACGAGTGAAACTCCCGCAGCAAATAGAACGGCTTGCATTTGACAAACTGCATTTCTAGATCAGGACAGTACATCTTCTTTAACACAGTTACATCTGTGCACCACCGTTCATTGATGTAAAAGCATGTCCTGCCACCGCACAATTTCCCCGTAGATTCTGATTCGCGATCCGCTCTGAACAGCTGAAAGCCTGGCAGATGGAGCGCGCTGTCCAGTATGGCGTCATTCAGCCAGGTTTCTGTGAAACACAGAGCAGCAGAGTGTGAGAAATCCTAATTTGTCCGAGAGAGCAGAAGGAGTTCGTCCGTTTTGTTGGGTAGAGAGCGGAGATTTGCGAGATGGATGCTAGGCAACGGCGTTTGAAATCCGCGCTTCCTGAGTCTGACGAGCGCTCCCGCTCGCTTCCCCCGTCTGCGAGTCCTGAAGCGTTTGATCAGCGCCGCCGCTCCTCCGATAACAACGTTCAGTAAAACGTGTGAATAATTTAAATCCGGTAAAAGATCTTGTGGTGTGTTCTGCCGAATGTTCAGCAGTTCATCCCTAGTGAAACTGATCGTGTTTGTTAAACATAAAACAGGAAAAAAGAACAAAAACAGTACAAACACTGGAGAGCCAAGCACTGAAGCAGCCGTGCGCGGCGCCATCTTGGTATCATTGGATCATTATCCATTTGTAGAAGCCATCCTCTCTTTAACTTCAGCTTTTTCACAGATGGCATCAAGTTAGCATCCAAAATTTGCTGAAATTTTATTGAATCCATTTTCCTTCTACGCGTGAAATGTTCCCTGTGCCACTGGCTGCAATACAACCCCAAAACATGATCGATCCACCCCCATGCTTAACAGTTGGACAGAGGTTCTTTTTAATAAATTCTGTGTCCTTTCTTCTCCAAACATATCTTTGCTCATGTAGGGAATATGGTCTCGTTAATGAATAATTAATATGAATATGAATTATGAAAATTAATAATTAATATTTTGTTTATGAAAATATTAATTTCTTTCGGGGCACCACCTTAGTTTTAACAGTTCTAAGGAAACTAATTATGTTTGATAAGTCTCAATCTTGAAGGAAGGAATCCTAACTCGGTTTCGACACAAATCTCAATTAAACAATGAAACAAGTATGTCTTTATGGGTTTTATTAAAGATTATTTAAGGTTAAATTATGAATAATAATGACATAAAATAAAACAATATTATTGACAGGGTATGAGAGTAATGAACATGAAGATAACAGTTAACAGATTAATGTTATAACATTATGATGGCTTTGATGGAACAGAAAGTTTAATTCTTTTGAAGTTTAAGCGATTTAATCGGAGTGGTTACGGAGAGAAAAGGGGAAGTTTAAATGGCTTAGCTAAAAGGGGACTATTGACGGCTATTTGAAGATTGTGCAAAGAAGAAAGAGGTACTGTTGGACTTAATCACACAGGTTTATAATGCCAAGCTTTCTCGTGTCACATGCTCAACTCACTCTGATCTGGAGGGGTCAGTACCAGCAGTGCGGTTCCGATCAGTCCCAAAGGGATGCTTCGAGATTCCCGGGGTCGCGGCAGGTTTCCGGCAACAGAAGGCGGCACGTGTCCACGCGTTGAGCTGGTTTAAGGCGGTGCCTTAGCAACAAAGCGGCGTCCTGTATTGTCCTTGAGGGTAAAGTAGACTTTACCAGCAGTTGAGACTAAAGTCTTTAAAACTGAAGTCCGCTACCAGACGAAAAGATGTCTTTTGGATTTAACAAAGACTTTCTTTCGTAGCGTCAAAAAGCCTTTCAAAACTACAAAAAGTTTCTTCCGCGAGGAAGTGATGTAATTCCGTAAGAAGTTTTTCAAACAAAAATCAAATGTGTTGGATTTTCAAAAATAAAGTCACTTTAACACAGGCTGTGTTACGTGGTTTAAGCTTAAAGGTTAAGAAGCGATAACTACAAAAACTTAGTAGAAAAGTAGACAAGATTACGCGAACAAGAGTGTGCAAAGCGTTGCGGAAAGAGAATTGAGAGAGAGCTTGAAGAGCTGGAAAAAGTTCAAGAGCTTGAGAGAGACGATTTCCGCTTTGCCGACTCTTTTGTAAGAGACGCAAAAAGGGCGTGTTTACACACGTTTTGTGAATAGGGGAGGTGTTACGAAAGTTTTCGGTTTGAAATAAACTTTCCTTTGTCCCATCAAATCAAGGATTTTAAAACACATTTACAACCCATATTGCTTCTGCATTGTATCATAAGTGCACGTGAAATGTCTTTACCAATCTTTAAAGACTAAACACATTTACATTATTCGTTATTTGACCTGAAAACAGAATAATTCATTTTATTACACAGCCAGCTGTAAGGATGAAGAAGAAAGTATTCATTTATATCGTTATCACTCTGGATCCTGTAAAGGAAAAATGGTGAGGTTTGCATAGTTACGAACAATCTTTATTACATTTTTATATATTGCAAGATACTTCGACTGTTGTTCCAATGCAGCGTTGATTCTCTGCTTGTCCAGCAGAGTGCACTGTTTAATCAATTTTAGAATTCTGAAACAAAGAGGCACAGTCCGTGGGCAATTAAGACGGTCTTATCGTAGGTTGTATATATCACCCGGATTAAGGTGTCAGTTCGGTTCCTAGTCGTCCAGGTCTCCGGAAGATAACACTCACATAGTTCTTTGAACTTGTGAAAAACAAAGTCGTTAATTTAATTTCACTTTTCCGTGAACTTTCTTAAAGCAACATCGAGCATCTGGTCCAGATTAGCTAGGTGCTGCTAATCAAACCTCCTGGTTTTCCTCGGTCTAAATAAACAAAGGAAAGAAGGTCTTTAAAAGTTCAGAGGTGTAAATCCTTTGAATCTCTGAGAAGTGTAAGTTCCTGGTACGAAGACATCACTACACTCATTCCGGCCAAAAAGTTCTATTTTAATTTCATCGGTCCACAGAACTTGTTTCCAAAATGTATCAGGCTTGTCTATAAGTTCATTTGCAAACTTCAAAAGCTGATTTTGGTGTTGAGGACATAGAAGATGTTTTCTTTCGATGACTCTTCAATGAAGTCCATATTTGTACAAGTATCTCTTTATAATGGAATTGTGTACCACAACTCCAGTGTCTGCCAGATCTTTATTGGAGGGATCGTGCAGTCAAACATGGGTATTGACTTACATTTCTCACAATCCTGCGAACCGTTCTGTCTGATATTTTTCTTGGTTGGTTTCTTGTTTTAACTTCCACTGTTCCTGATTACTGCCATTTCTTAATTACATTCTGAACGGAGGATATTGGCATCTGAAAACGCTTTGCTATCTTTTTATAGCCTTCTCCTGCTTTGTGAGCGTCAACTATTTTCAGTTTCAGTTTTCTAGACAATGCTTAGAAGAACCCATGGTGCTGATTGTTGGGGCAAGGTCAGATGAGTCTGGGCATTTAAAACCTTTCAGATCGACATTGCCTGGTCTATCCAGACCATGATTGAGAACAATCCATGACACTGTCAGGTCCTAGCTTGCCAAAGGGGGCAGTACAAGGAATTAACTCTGCGGGGTGCCCAAACTTTTGCAGACACCATTTTTTTTGTTTTTGTTTTTAAAAGTGTAAATAATGGAAAAAATAAATCTAACTTTTTTTGACTTATTATAAGGATGTCTAATCTGTCATTTGATGCCTTTTGAAAATTTTTCCATTTTTCTTGGCGTCTTTATGCACATTAATACATTTTTTAATAATTTTTTTTTACCTGGGGTGCCCAAACTTTTGATCCCCACTGTATGTGGAATCTGGCAGCACCAGTTGAACTGTGAATTTAAGAGGAGCATATCCATGTCCCCTATAAAAGCGCTTTCTTATCGGTAGTTTGTTCTCTGCCTTTGTCATGCCACTCCCCTTCACTACGCTTCCGGTGTCAGGTCCACAGATAGAAGCCGGGCATGGCTACATTTATTTCGGTGTCCTTTTTGTGGATTTAACCCTAATATGACTCCCTTACAGCCACATATGCCTCCTTTTGTTTTCATTTTTCAGATCGCGTTGCTGGGAGTGTTTTTGTCTAACTGGGCATGTAAGTAAGGATGTTATTGTGTTTCACCTTAGCCAGTATATTGTAAGCCGACCCTGATTTATCTTTATTTCGTAGTTGTTTAGGCTCCCGCTGTCTGCATTCTCCTGGGCGGATACAGTGCTGTGTTTACAGACTAAATGACCGGCGCAAAGTTACACACTCCATTGCAGCTCTGGCGAGTTAGCTGGCCAACTGCTTGACCCTTTCTGGACTCGCTGCTGTTTTGTCTGTTTGTTTCTGTTTGTTGCTGTTTATATGTTCTTTGGTTTGTGACTGTCACTTAATTACTTGTGGACTGTTCTGAGGGGTTACCTTCGTCAGTACTACTGACAGGCACGAGCATCCCACTCCTCAATTGTGTATTTAGGCAAGGCAAGGCAATTTTATTTATATAGCACAATTCATACACTGGGTAACTCAAAGTGCTTTACAGAAATAAAAGACAATTTACAAGATTTAGATTTAGGAATATAAGAAAAATTAAAAGCATTATAAAAGAAGAAGAGTGCAGATAAAAAAAAAAAAAACATTTTAAGTTGTGGTGTATGCGGAGCTAAAAAGGAAGGTTTTTAACCTCCCCTTGAACATTGTCAAAGTTGAGGCTTGTTTTACTTCATCTGGGAGGCTGTTCCAGGTTTTTTAGCTGCATGAAACTTAAACGCTGCTTCACCCTGTTTAGTTCTAATTCTGGGCACAAGCAGAAGGCCTCTCCCAGATGTTCTCAGAGTCCGAGGAGGCTCATAAGCTACTAGCATTTCAGAAATATATTCTGGTGCTAAACCATTTAGAGACTTGTAAACCAGCAGTGCTGTTTTAAAGTATATTCTCTGAGCAACAGGAAGCCAGTGCAGAGATTTTAAAACTGGACTGATGTGGTTGTACTTCCTGGTGTTAGTTAGAACCCGAGCAGCAGCGTTCTGAATAAGCTGAAGCTGTCTTAACCCTCGTTTTGAGAGACCAGTGAGCAGGCCGTTACAGTAATCTAACCTGCTGGAGATAAAAGCATGAATAAGTTTCTCTAAGTCTGGTTGAGACATTATTCCTTTGACTCTGGAAATATTTTTAAGGTGATAAAATGCAGATGATGTAATTGACTTAATGTGACTCTGGAAATTTAAATTTGAGTCCATGATGACCCCTAGATTTCTAACCTGGTTTTTAGATTTTAGAGAAAGAGACTCGAGGTGACTGCTGACATTTTCTCTTTGTTTCTGTGGTCCAAAGATAATTATTTCAGTCTAGTTTATGTTCAGTTGGAGAAAATTATTTTGCATCAACACATCAATCTGTTCGATGCAGTGACACAGTGAATGGATTGGTCCATTTTCACCTGCTGTGAGTAAAATATAAATCTGAGTGTCATTTGCATAATTATGGTATGATATGCCACAGCTGCGTATTAACTGGCCTAAAGGAAGCATGTAGAGATTGAATAATAGAGGTCCCAAGATAGACCCCTGTGGAACCCCACATGTCATGGCCATTTGGTCTGATACACAGTTTCCAACCGAAACAAAGTACTTCCTGTCTTCAAGATAGGAATGAAACCATTTAAGAGCAGTTCCAGAGATACCTATCCATTCCTCTAATCTTTGTGACAGGATTTCATGGTCCACTGTATCAAAAGCAGCTCTCAAGTCCAACAGAACAAAGACAGAGTCTTTGCCTGCATCAGTGTTCAGATGGATGTCATTTGTGACTTTGATAAGTGCAGTCTCAGTGCTGTGATGGGGCCTAAAACCTGACTGAAAAGGATCAAAGCAGTTGTTAAGCAATAGAAAGTCACTAAGTTGCTGATATACAACTTTTTCGATGACTTTCCCTAAAAATGGCAGGTTTGATATGGGTCGATAGTTGTTGAGCACTGTAGCATCAAGACTGCTCTTCTTTAGGAGAGGCTTAATGACAGCAGTTTTTAAGGCCCTTGGAAATGTTCCAGACTGTAAGGAATTATTGACTATATTAGTGAGTTGTGGTAACAAACTGCTTAGTACTGATTTTAGAAATCTAGTGGGTAAAACATCGAGGCAGCAGGTGGATGAACTCAGGCTGGAGACAGTTTTTTCAATTGTTCTGTCATTAATGGGTGTAAAATGTGTAAACTCAACCAAAGGTCTCCTATGTGGCTGCAGTGTTGTTGTTTGCCCTTTGGACTGTATTGCATGTTTAATGCCTTGAACCTTGTTGTTAAAAAACAATGAAAACTCATTGCATTTAGATTGTCAACCAACAAACTGACACCAAACCTGTAATTCTTGTTCTCTCCAGGCATCACCGGTGGTCCGTGTTTGTTTTTATTACTTTGGATTGAACCCCCACCCTATACAAGGGGAGTGTGTATGATTTCTATTGATTTTGTCTGAAGCTATTTGAATGCTTAGACGTGTTACTAATTTTACTGTGTTTCAGTTTATGGCTGTTTCAGTTGCTGAGGTCCCATGTGGTGGCAGCGGTGACCCCTGGTGGTGGTGCTCCTGTCTGTCTTTTTTTGAGATGTTTTTTTTGTGTGTTGTGTGTTTAGGGTGTTCTTCTCACTGGATCGCCTCCCCCTTCATCACACTTCCCCTCACTGGTAAGCCTCAGACCTTGAATTCACATAGCTCTTTTAAAGATTATTAGACTCTTTTTTAAAATTATTTTATTATTGTAATAAAGCTAACAGCTCTTTTATAGATTAATTTGACCCTTTTTTTAGACTTGGTAATTTATCATTGTAATAAATTTAACATTTATTTTACTCTATAAGGGTTTTATTTGTTTGTTCTGCTACTCATCATAAATAAATCTTGTTTGTAAATACTGGAATCTCGTCTCCTTTCGCAGTGAGCGAACCTGTGTGTCCTTGTTTCCATAGTATTCTCTGGGTGAAATTCCCAGGGTTGGCTTTTACTATTTTTATACAGACTCTGCTCAGTGTGGTCACGCCACATTTGGCGTAGTTGACAGGATTTTGCTGTTGAAAATGAGACTTGATTTCCATTATTTTTATTTTTATTTTCTTTGTTGAGTGGCATTACTGTAAAACTGTTATTTGTCTGTCCTGTTTCTGGAGAGGCGAGGTTGTGTTTGTTTATTTTATATTCAGGGCAAAAGCCGCAGCGAGTCCACTGTGCGTGGTTGTTACAATGGAGGATCCCAGTCAGGAGATGAGGGATTTGATTGCCCAGCTGCGAGCTAAAAGTTAGCAATTGCGTCAGGAGCGGGCGTCTGCTTCAGCGTCTGCACCACCTACCGCTATTCCCACTCCATGTCCCCTTGTAACCGACTGGCTTATGTTTATACCTCGTGAAGGCGCGCCATTTGTCACAGGCTAATAAGGCTTTCTTTTTGTATGACCATTTAGAAGGTGAGGCAAGGGACGAGATTAAATATCGTTCTGATATGGAGCGTGCCAACCCTGACACTATTGTTAAAATTCTTCAAGAGTTGTACGGTTTCCCTGTCTCATATGTTTCATTACAGGAAGTGTTTTTTTCACGGAGACAAGGGGAGAGTGAGACTCTTCAGGAGTTCTCTCATTTGTTATTGGGCTTAATGGAAGAGGTTAAATCACGTGCCCCTACCAGTGTGCTCAATGCAGAAGTGCTACTGAGGGATCAGTTTTATAGAACATGTCCTGGACGGTGCCCTTAAACAGGAATTAAAACAGTTTGTGCGCCGTCAGCCTACAGCTGTCTCCTTCCTGCGTAACCCCCGCCAGCCCAGCTGTCAGTTACTTAGTGCTAACCTTATCTGTAGGCGGTGTCAGTAGCCGGGTCATTACTCAGGGGACTGTGATGGTGTACACGACCCTAGTTCTCACACCCGCAGTCCTCACCATGCTAGCTCCTGGTTGCACAACTCTGCAGTCTCGGAAAACTAGCGTCCATCAAGTTGTTGAGCCACAGTCTGGGTGGGGCTGCCACTGGCTCTCTTACAGTACCATGCAGTATAGGGGAGGCCCCTAAGATTGTTGCTTCATGTCCACAGTTGAATGTGTCTATGGGGGGTGTTCTGGTGCCCTGTCTGGTGGACACTGGTTCCATGGTGTCAACCATTACGGAGAGTCTCCTCAGGAAATATTTTGAGCCCTGGACGTCTCCGTTCATGTCATTGGTTGCAGCTGAGGGCAGTAATGGTTTAACTATCTCCTACATTGGCTACATTGAGCTCAGTGTAAAACTGTGTGGCAAAGAAATTCAGAACTGTTGGGTTTTGATTGTGAATGACCCTCCTGGTGTTCTTCTGTGTGTTGCTAACAGGCAATTGAACAGTAAGACACGGAAGGACTCCTTTCCTCTCCCTTGCATAGAGTCAATTGATGCTTTTACTGGGGCTCACTGGTTTTCAACCCTCAACCTGGCAAGATAGATAGATAGATAGATAGATTTATTGTCACTACACATGTACAAATACAATGCTACTAAATGAAGTAGATTGCACACCAATGCAGCCATTTTTCGGTGCAAATATAATCTGCATGAAAAAGAAATAAGGCATTTTACAGACATAGCAGACATCATTGCAATGGGCAGACATAACAGACAGGTAGTTATAACAACAGTAGCAGTTACAACATAAACAACAGTAGCAGTTCCAACAAAATCAACAGTAGCTATCACTACATAACTGTCAGATCCACTCCATTTCTCTCAGGGATCCGCTCCACTTTTCTTCTCTCTCATTCACCTCAGCAATGCCAAGCAAGTTCAAGTTCCAAGCACCTGCAGCCTCTTGCCATCAGTGAGGTATTTAAACCTCTCCTGTCTACCTCTTCTCTGCCAGATCGTTCAGCATACATTGTGTGAATGTTCCAGCTCTTGTTCCGGCTCTTGTTCCGGCTCTTGTTCCGGCTCTTGTTCCGGCTCTTGTTCCGGCTCTTGTTCCGGCTCTTGTTCCGGCTCTTGTTCCAGCTCGGTCCCAGTTCCAGCTCTGCTCCAACCCTTGTTCCATCTCTTCAGCTCGGTCTCAGTTCCAGCTCGGTTACAGCCCTTGTTCCAGCTCTACGGCTCGAATCCAGCTCTCGGCCCAGCTCCCTGGCTTGGTTCCAGTCACCAGCTCGACTCCAGCCCTCAGCGCAGCTCTACATCTCGACTCCAGCTCTTGGCCCAGCTCTATGGCTCGGTTCCAGCCATCGGTCTGGCTCTCTGGCTTGGTCCCAGTTCCAGGCTCGACACCAGCTCTCCATCTTGGTCCCAGTCACCGGCTCAACACCAGTACTCAACTCAGCTATCCAGCTTCCTGTCTGTGTCTCTATCTGGTTGCTTTAATAAAGATAACACTTACCTTCTCTGTCTTTGCGCATTTGAGTCCTCAGTCCCACCTTACAGAACAATCTGGCCAAGATGGACTCAGCCAAAGCAGAGACGGGGTTCTGCTTGTGTCGGGGTTCCAGAACATTATTCCAGAGAGGCAGGTGGGTGTAATCCCTTTCTGGCCAACTGTTCTATTGTGTTTATCCTGCAACCCCACACTGTCATGTCCTAGTGTTGTGTGCTTATCTGTTTATGTAATGTATTTCATTTCCTGTGTTTTATTGTGAAATCACTAAACCCTGTCTGTGTTCCAGATTGTCTTCCTGCCCTGGTGTCTTTCCCTCCACTGTGATTACCTGCTCCGCCCTAATGTGTTCCACCTGTGTCTCATTGTGTTCCCTTTATAGTCTGTGTGTTTTCCCCTGTCCTGTGCCAGATTGTCTTTTCCTTAGTGTGAGCTTTCCAGCGTTTCTTTGTAGTGCATTTGATAGATTCTAGTATTTTTGACCCTTGCCTTGTCTTGTGATTACATCTCTCGGATTTTGGACTTGTACCTTTGCCTCGGAAAATAAAGAACGTCAAAGCTCTGCCTATCGTGGGATCTGCTTTGTGAGTCCTTTTGCCTGTCCCTGACACACACATTTGCCACAGAGAGCGCCAAGGTGGCATTTGTCATTAATCACCTGACGGGGCGCGTACGCCTCTGGGGAACCGCAGAGTGGAAGAGAGGGACCCCGTCCTGTTCTAGTTTACATCCTTATCTACCGAACTCCGGAGAGTGTTTGATGCTGAGGATCATGACAGCGCGGCGGCCAGGGGTCTTTTGCAACGAAAACAGGGATCTCGTTCATTGGCAGATTTTTCCATTGAGTGGATTTAACGCTCCTGCAAGCACCAGTCTTTCCTTCTTGGGATGGCCGAGTACATGAAAGATGAGCTCGCCTCTCGGGAGCTTCCATCAGACCTGGACGAGCTAATCCGCCTGTCAATCCGGGTTGATCAGAGAGTCCGAGCTCGTCGGAGGGAGTGGTCTACCCGGAGTCCTTTTCGCCCCCTTCTTGACGCCCAGCGACCGTAGCCCTCTGTACCAACAGATTCCAGTGAACTGATGCAAATTGGAAATTCCCGCTACCTGGTACACCTGCATCCTCTCTGCCTGCCCATAGACTACCAGGATTATAAGACGGTTTTTAATAAGGACAAGGCCACAGCCTTACCACCGCATCAGCCTAATGACTGTGCTATTGACCTGCTCCCTGGTTGATTATATTCTTTATTCGCTCCTGAAAGAAAGGCCAAGGAGCTGTACATTAGCGATGCTTTGGTAGCTGGCATAATAAGACTTTCCTTATCCCTGACTACCGCGGACTTAATGAGATCACAGTAAAGAACTGGTAACCCATTGCTGCTCTGACATCTGCCTTTGAACTGCTAGAAGGTGCAACAATGTTTTCCAAATTGGATCTTTGCAATGCCTACCACCTGGTTCGCATCAGAGAGGGGGACGAATGGAAGATAGCATTTAACACCATCGTCAGGCCATTATGAATATCTCGTGATGCCTTTTGGACTGACTAATGCCCCCGCCGTCTTCCAGAACCTGGCCAATGACGTATTGCGGGACATTCTCGACCGGTTCGTATTTGTTTACCTGGATAACATCCTTATCTTTTCCAAGGATCCCAAGTAGCATGTTCATCATGTCCAGTCAGTTCTTCAACGCCTGCTGGAGAACTCACTTTTTGTCAAGGCTGAGGAATTTCATGTATCCTTTCTTGGCTACATTGCCTCCCAGAGTAAGATTCAGATGGACCCCACAAGGTGTCGGCTGTACTGGACTGGCCATCTCCAGCAACGCTTCTTGGGGTTTGCCAATTTCTATAGATGTTTCATCCAGCTATAGTACCCTGGCGGCTCCTCTGACAGCACTTACATTATCTAAGATTCCATTCCTCTGGTCCAGCAACGCCGACTCAGCATTCCGGGACATGAAGCTTTGTTTTTCTTCAGCTCCAGTGCTTATCATCCCAGACCCCTGCAGTCAGTTCATTGTCGAGGTGGATGCTTCCGACGTGGGAGTATGCGCAGTTCTGCCTCAGCGGTCCACTTCAGACCAGAAATTACACCCGTGTGCCTACTTGTCTCGTCGCCTGTCCCCCGCCGAAGAGAACTATGACATAGGGAATAGTTCGTTGGTCATTGTTTTTTACCCGTTTTAATATTGTTTTGTAATTTCGACCGGTTCCCGGAATCAGAAACCTGATGCTCTTTCCCGGCAATTCCAGAAGGAGGAGACATCTTCTGAAGTGACTTCCATCTTACCTTCATCCCAGCTTGTAGCAGCTGTCACCTGGCCTATTGAGGCACGTGTCAAGGCAGCCATGAACACCATTGCGGTCCCCAGTTCCTGTCCAGAGGGAAAACTATTTTTTCCTGCGGGTTTTCCGGCGGTTCTGGTGGCCTAAAGGGGAGGAGGATGTTTGTGCGTTCGTCAATGCCTATCCCATTTGCAGTCAGCAGAAGCCCTCTCGTCATGCTCCAGCTGGTCTGCTTCAACCACTTCCGGTTCCCAGACGACCCTGGTCTCACATGTCCCTGGATTTTGTTACAGGTTTCCCGGAATCAAATGGCAACACTGTGATCCTTTCCATCATTGACCGCTTCTCGAAGATGGCTCACCTCGTAGCCCTGCCTAAGTGGCCTTCAGCAAAGGAGACGGCTAAACTAGCACTCCAGAATGTCTTCCGGATCCATGGCCTACCAATAGACATTGAGTCAGACTGGGGCCCCCAGTTTACGTCCACCGTTTGGTCCCAGTCACCGGCTCGACTCCAGCCCTCGGCGCAGCTCTATGGCTCGACTCCAGCTCTTGGCCGAGCTCCCTGGCTTGGTTCCAGTCACCGGCTCGACTCCAGCCCACAGCTCAGCTCTACAGCTCAGTTCCAGCCCTCGGTCCGGCTCTCCGGCTTGGTTCCAGTTCCAGGATCAACACCAGCTCTCCATCTTGGTCCCAGTCACCGCCTAGACACCAGTACTCGGCGCAGCTCTACGGCTCGACTCCAGCTCTCGGCCCATCTCCCTGGCTTGGTTCCAGTCACCGGCTCAGCTATCCAGCTTCCTGTCCGTGTCTCTGTCTGGTTGCTTTAATAAAGATAACACTTACCTTCTCTGTCTTTGAGCATTTGAGTCCTCAGTCCCACCTTACACATAACATACATAGTCACAACTACAGTTGCCGTTGCAACATACGTAACATACAGAGACATCAGACAATAGCAGGGAAACAGCACACGTGGTCACGTGAAGGGATTTTTTTTATGGTTTTGTTGTGGGGAGAGGGCATTAGAGTAAAGAGGCAGACGGGTGTTAAGTGGCGAACGGTTGGTGTTGGGCTGATGATAGAATAGGATGTCCAAGGCCTCTGTGGTTCGGAGTTAAGGCTGCTGCTGTAATGAGCACAGTGACCTTGTCCTTGGAATGGGAGGTGTCCAGAGGATAAGATAAGACCCAGCTGCAGGCTAGGCTTCTAAACGAGGGATGAAGGAACTTGTAGTTTTTATTTTTTGATCTTCTGTAATTTGTCCGGATCATAATCAATCAGTTCTGGTTCTCAGCGTCAGTTAAGTGTGTGCGTCCATTTTGTGGAGTAACCTTGATGTTTCCAAATCCATGTTCAGACCCGTAATCCAAGTAGCAGCTCAACAGTCTCTCAAGATGTTGTTCACTCTTCTCAAGATGTAACCCCTTCATATAAATTAAGCTGCATAGTAGCTAACAGGTCTGACTTTCGGTGTTGTTCAGCGCCTCGGACAGTGCGTCTCGCTGTTGTAATCCCTTCACTCTGTCACTCACGTTACAGAAGCACTGTTTAATTTCAGCAGACAGCGGCTGGGTACATTTAAAGGCAGCTGTCTTACAAATTTTCTGATAGTTTAAGGCAGTCCTCAGACCAATGAGCAGGGACCCCTCTATCATAAGTCCAACAAGAAAAAAGCAAATGGGTGCACCTTTCTTTTGTGAAGAAACTGTGTCAATTGCACTCAGAAACCAGGTAATCAGATCCATTTTCGGTTCTTAGTAGTCCAGCCAGCAGTGGAGTCAAGACATGAGAGAAAAACTTAGAATGACAAGACGAGACATGGATAATTACAGCTCCATGAAACTGGAATTCTTGGCCCTTAAATATTCTGAGAATATCTGCTGGGACACAAATGCCTGGTCTACACCGACAACAACCTTCTCAGTTACCTGACCACTGCCAAGCTGGGTGCCATAGAACATTGCTGGGCTGCCTAACTTGCTTCCTTTGACTTTGAAATAAAGTATCGCTCAGGCAGAATTAATTGAAATGCTGATGCCTTGTCACGTCAGCACCTGCCCACTGCACAGGAAGCTGGAGCGCTTGCCCTTGGGAGTAGTCTGCCGGAGCCCTTGTGGCAAATGGTGTCGCGGAGCGACGCAACTCAAGCCGCCATCACAGTTCTGCCCGAGTGCACCACTTCAGACATGCGGGCACTTCAGCGTGCCGACCCAATGTTGCAGGAATTGTGGACTTTCTGGGCCCGCAAGCAGCAACCAAACCATCTAGAGCGCAAGAACTTACCTTTAGCGGTACTGGCACTCCTAAGGCAGTGGCGTCGTCTGGTGGCAGAAAAATGGGATGCTGTACTGCCAACTACGCCGCCTAGATGGTGCGGAAGAGAGTTTACAGCTGTTACTGCCAGCAGCTTTGAAGGAGGAGTTGCTCTCCCAAGCCCACCAGGGCCATGGCACTCAGGGCGTGGATCGGACACTAGCACTTTTGAGGGCCAGATGTTACTGGCCTGGAATGTCCTCGGAAGTGGCCGACTGGTGCCATTCTTGTGAACGTTGCCAAGTAGCAAAAGACACTCATCCCACTGTCGCATCTACATGGAACATCTGCTAGCTTCGCAGCCCAATGAGTTTCTTGCACTGGATTTTACTGTACTTGAGCTGGCTCAAGATGGTAAAGAAAAGGCGCTTGTCCTCACAAACATTTTCAGCAAATACACATTCGCCATTCCCACAAAAGACCAACACGCCTCTACTGTGGCCCAAGTCCTGGTGACGGAGAGGTTCTTGAAGTTTGGTGTAAAGGCACGGATTCACTCCGATCAAGGGTGGAATTTTGAGATGTCTCTAATCCAGCAGCTTTGTCGCCTCTATGAGATTGAGAAATCGAGGATCATCCCACTGGCAATGGACAGTGTGAGGGATTCAACAGAACACTACACAACCTGCTGCTTACTCTCCCTAGTACTCACAAGAGAGCCTGGACTGCCTATTTGCCCCCAAGTTGTATTCTGTTACAACACCACCCCATCAGTCCAAGGGAGAATCACAGTTTTTTCTTATGTTCGGCCAACAATCCAGGCTCCCAATAGACTTTCTGCTTGGTCGTGTAGCAGAACCCTGGGAGCAGGGGATCCGTTTAAAGTTTGCTTTAACAAGGCCAGGGAGCAGCTGAAGATTGTTGCTGACCGGAGGAAGAGGAATAATGACCAACATGTCCAGGATCCTTCCTTGTGTGAAGGCCAATATGTTCTTCTTCGAGAAACCAATGTGCGGGGTCGTAACAAAATTCAGGACCGGTGGTGCTCTACAGTGTACAAAGTCCTTAGAGCCCCAGCGGATGGTGGTGCGGTGTATTCAATTGCCCCAGTGGACAACAAGACTAGAGTCAAGACAGTCCACCATACTTTGTTAAAGCCTGTGGCCAAAGATGGGCTCCCTGTAGCCATTCCAGCTAGTGATTCGTCATCCCATTCATGTTCAGAAGATGACGCCACTTATTCCAATGGCCTGAGGCTGGACACCCAGCCTGCGCCACTTTCAAATGCTCTTCCCCAGTCCCAAATAAAACTATTGGCACCTAACCTCCACCTGCTGCATCAACTTGTCCAACTTCTGTCTCTTCATCAAAACAAAGCCACAAACTACCTGTGCGGGGCGGGTCAGAATGTGGCAGCACCAGTCAAACTGTGGTTTTTAGAGGCGCTTATCCATGTCCCCTATAAAAGCCAGTCACGGCTACATTTATTTCGGTGTCCTTTTTGTGGATTTAACCCTAATATGACTCCCTTACAGCCACGTATGCCTCCTTTTGTTTTCATTTTCCAGATCGCGCCGCTGGAATGTTTTGGTCTAACTTGGCATGTAAGTAAGGATATTATTGTGTTTCACCTTAGCCAGTATATTGTAAGCCGACCCTGATTTATCTTTATTTCGTAGCTGTTTAGGCTCCCGCTGTCTGCATTCTCCTGGGCGGATACAGTTCTGTGTTTACAGACTAAATGACCAGCGCATAGTTACACACTCCGTTGCAGCTCTGGCGAGTTAGCTGGCCAACTGCTTGACCCTTTTTGGATCGTTGCTGTTTTGTCTGTCTGTTTCTGTTCGCTGCTGTTTATTTGTTCTTTGGTTTGTGACTGTCACTTAATTACTTTTGGACTGTTCTGAGGGGTTACCTTCGTCAGTACTACTGACAGGCGCGATCGTCCCACTCCTCAATTGTGTATTTACATTGTCAACCGACAAACTGACACCAGACCTGTAATTCTTTTTTTCTCCGGGCATCACCGGTGGTCTGTGTTTGTTTTAATTACTTTGGATTGAACCCCCGCCCTATACAAGGGGAGTGTGTATGATTTCTATTGATTTTGTCTGAAGCTATTTGAATGGTTAGACGTGTTACTAATATTACTGTGTTTCAGTTTACGGCTGTTTCAGTTGCTGAGGTCCCATGTGGTGGCAGTGGTGACCGCCTCCCCCTTCCTCACATTTCCGCTCACTGGTAAGCCTCATCCCTTGTATTCACGTTGCTCTTTTAAAGATTATTAGACCCTTTTTTTAGACTTGGTATTTTATTGTTATATTAAAACTAACGTTTATTTTACTATATAAGGGTTTTATTTGTTTGTTCTGCTACTCATCATAAATAAATCTTGTTTGTAAATACTGGAATCTTGTCTCCTTTCGCATTGAGTGAACCTGTGTGTCCTTGTTTCCATAGTATTCTCTGGGTGAAATTCCCAGGGTGGCGTAGTTGGCTTTTATTATTTTTATACAGACTCTTAAGCATCTAAAACATCTCTGCTCAGCGCGGTCACGCCACATATTCAAGTAAATGTGGATCACGTATTCTAGCGCGCTAATTGCTTCATGCGCTAACATGTTAAAGCTAGAGACAAAGTCAAGGTCAATACATTCCTAATTGCACATTTTCAACGTTTCTTGTCAAGAACAATAACTCTAATGTGAGCAATTACTCCAAGAAAATGTGAACTTTTTATAATTTTATGTTGTATTTTTTTTTTTTATATAATTGTTTGTGACCACCTGTAACGTGCTTAGAAGACTGTAGGTGTGAATTTCATTTAACCACATTGCACACAATGTATAACACTCGATTCAATCGAACAAGGTAAGACTGAATCTGATCTACCAATGGGAGACAAAGACAATGCTACACTCTCGAGTGACGCCATGTAAAGGCTACAACGGTGTCACTTAAGAACCATATATTTGACAAAATTGACGCCATGTCGACAAATTTGTGCTCTGAAATTGCTTCCGTGAGGCAAGAGCTGAAAACTTACATTAAGCCAATACAACGTGTGGTCGATGCCCATGAAGTGGCGCTGAGGGATCTCAGGCAACAAGCCACGGCGATCGTATAAGTGAGCTGGAAGCTACAGTTAGCGCGCTAATCTTGCAAGTAAAGCGTCTAGACAATAAATGTGAGGATCTGAAGATTGGGTCCTGTAGAAATAATATACAAATCTGATTCTCAATTTTAGACCTTGTACAAATTGTGAATAAAAACAATGCAATGATGTGGAAGTTTCAAAGTTCAATATTTTATTCAGAATAAAACATAGATGACATCAAAAGTTTAATTTTAGAAAATGAATAATTTTAAGGGAAAAATAAGTTGATTTCAAATTTCAAAGCATCAACACATCTCAAAAAAGTTGGAACAAGGCCATGTTTACCACTGTGTGGCATCCCCTCTTCTTTTTATGACTGTCTGCAAATGTCAGGGGACTGAGGAGGCAAGTTGCTCAAGTTTAGGAATGTTGTCCCATTCTTGTCTAATACAGGCTTTTAGTTGCTCAACTGTCTTAGGACGTCTTTGTTGCATCTTCCTCTTTATGATGCACAAATGTACTGCAGGCTGGCCATTTCAGAACCGGATCCTTCTTAAACGCAGCCATGTTGTTGTAATTGATGCAGTATGTGGTCTGGCATTATCATGTTATAAATGCAAGGTCTTCCCTGAAAGAGCCAACATCTGAATGGGAGCATATGTTGTTTTTGAAACAACACTAAACAACACTCCTTATTTCCAGTTCAGAGCTAACTTCTACAGACAAAAACATGGCTGTTCCATGGGATCACCTGTCTTCGCGATTGTGGCTAACCTGTACATGGAGGACGTGGAAAACAGAGCACAGGTCTTTTTCCCAGGTGCAGTGCCCAGTCACTGGTTCAGATATGTTGATGACACGTAGGTCAAGATCAGAACCCAGGAAGTAGAAGCCTTAACAAGAACATCAAGTTCACCCGTGAAGATGCCTTAGACAACCGCCTTAGATGCCAGTGGAGCAGACGGGGAGACTTGAGACGAGCAGGTAAGGCTGGATACGGACGGGAGCTGGCAGTGGCACCTGAGCACGACAAGACAGGTAATTACTCTCACATACAACAAAACACGAATCTTCCAACATACGATGAGCACAACGTCTTCACTAACTGATAGTAGTGTTGACAACGAACTGGTGCTGAGTGAAGGGAAGACCGGTTCTTTTAAGCAGAGGTTGATGAGGTGTAAGTGGTTGCAGGTGTGCCGACTGCCCTGCCCAGCTGAGGAGAGAGGAGAGCACAGAGGGGAGGGGGAGACACACAGACAGACAAACACAGATCCTGACACACATTTTGTAAACACCCAAAAACACCTATTTTGGAACTGTGGTATTACAAAGACATTTTGGAAAAAATGCTTACAGTTTATCAAACCTAACTTCTTATAAAAAAATAAACACATTATTTTTGGAATACATGATAAAAAACATTGAAACATGTAAAAAAAAAAAAAAAAAAAGATAACAATCAAATTATTATATTTGACATTTTACATTTATAAATGTAAACGCTCATCCTTTATTTTCCTGTATGTAGTAATTTAACTGTATTTATCCACTATTTCTGAAAGTTTAAACAAAAAACGCTATAACCACATATGAAAGTTGCCTATCTTTGAATATTTAAAATGTTATGTTATTTTTTAAATGTAGCTTTGTTTTTAGCTGTTAGAACATAATACTTCAGTAACATCAGCCTTTTTGTTTGTTTTCTTTTTTTTTATTTTATCAGGGAGTCTCATTGAGATTTATATCTCCTTTACAAGAGGGTTCTGAGTACAAGACATAAAAGACAATTATAACAATTAATACAATTATAAATATGAATTATAACATCTTTAGTAAACATATGTTCAATTAGTCAGGTTGGCCCATCACACAATCTACAATTGATTATAACAATTACAGCCATCAGATAAAATAGAGATCACAAGCATTTTAAATGTACTTAAGGGAATAACACTGGTCAAGATTAACTGATTTTATGGGCTTTTTCTTTAAGTGAGGCACATAATATCTGAAACCAGTTTTCCCTAAATCTGCGTGAATTTGTGGTATTGTTAACACAAGTCTATCTTGTGCCTTTGTACAATTGTGGTGCTGGCCTGAAGTGAATTAATTAAGTCAGTTAGGGTGGAACAGTATGGCTTTGTAAAGTTCCTGAGGGTTTGTAATGAGGTTGAATGAATGAATGAATGAATGAATGAATGAATGAATGAATGAAATGTAAACGCTCATCCTTTATTTTCCTGTATGTAGTAATTTAACTGTATTTATCCACTATTGGTTGGAGGTTCAGCCCCCCTTCTGTATAGGTCACAGTGGTGGGTACAGTAATTTTCAAAAATAATAAAAGGTAGGTGGTAAATCTTGTCAAGGTTTTTGAGCATGCTACTAGCTGCTTGGTTATAAATAATGTCCCCATAATCCAGTAGTGATAGAACTGTAGCACAAATTATAGTTTTTCTAGTTGCTTATGAGATGAAAACCTTGTTATGGAAAAACTCTTTCGTATTTTTATTTTTTGGGAAAGAAGTTCTCTATATTCTATATTTGAAAGATAATTTATTGTCCAACCAAATGCAGAGATATTTGTATTGGGGAACCAATTCAGTTAAGGAACTATTTAAGGTTTAAATAGGGATGTATGACTGTATTACACATGTGATCTAATAAAATGCATGCATTTGTTCTTTGTTGGGTTAACATTGCTATGGCAGCCCAAGCGAAGAGAACCAGAAAACCTCTGACGGCGGAAGGCCGAATGAGAGGAGAAGATTGCCAAAGGGACCGGACCCGAGTGCGCCTGGGCCAGGTGTTCACTCATTGGCGAGACTTTACTATTTTACTTGAATTTATTTAGTGGTATTAGAGAAAAGGTTTGCTAAATTCCATAGATGACCTATAGCTTGAAGCTAATCGCCATGTAATTGTACAGCAATATCTTAGTGTGCTACAGTTACATGATTTATGTATTGTCACTCAGACACAAATGTTTAAAAGGTAACGCTATTTATCTCTGAACAACTATGGCAGTACTTGTAGGCAATATGTTACTGCACTCGTGTGTATGCAGACTTGATTTTACGTTTTTACTAAGTAATGTACAGTGGGGATCGAAAGTTTGGGCACCCCAGGTAAAAAAAAATATTAATCTGCATAAAGATGCCAAGAAAAGATGGAAAAATCTCCAAAAGGCATCAAATGACAGATTAGACATCCTTATAATAAGTAAAAAAAAGTTAGATTTTATTTCCATCCTTTAAACTTTCAAAATAACAGAAAACAAAAAAATGGTGTCTGCCAAAGTTTGGGCACGCTGCAGAGGTAATACCTTGTACTGCCCCCTTTGGCATATATATATATATATATATATATATATATATATATATATATATATATATATATATATATATATATATATATATATATATAGATAGATATATCAGTTTAAGTCTATTGTTGTCATTTGTGTTGAATGTGTATTTTATTATGTTATGTGTTGTTTCTTCTCCTGACCTGCCAGGGACTGCAGATGGAAAGTAGCCACTGTGCTAATTCTGGCATATTTACATTTAATGTTCATTTATATGCGCTGTTTATTTTAAATAAATAAATGAACAAAATAAAAATAAAAATTGGTGCATTAATATATGAAAACAAATTTTGCAGCAGTGTTGCCAACTCCTCTCTAAGGAAAGTTGTGTTATTGTACATTACTAAGTTTGGCACAGAAATCAGCTTTACCATATAGGCAGTCTGCCTGTGTATCATATCCAATAAACGGCTTCAACCAACGGCTTTGAATGTACAGATTAGACTGAGCCATGGTGAGCTAACCAACTAGATGTAGCGCTTGTACCTTCTGTCACTAAGAGGCACACACACAGTGCACGAGGTGAGTAAGGGACTGGGGCTGTGTGACTCTCCGGGCTCATGATACATCCATGCTTTGGACACGGAAAGGTGGACGTGCTCTGTCTGCATCTTTGGAGGGACTGCTGTGCACGGATTGGGTCGTCTGTGAGCGCTTTGGTAGGGGAAGGGGCCCACGGCAGTTTCTGCTGCTCATTGATAAGAGTTAAAACTAATATCTTTAATTCTCCAATAAAACCAGGAAAAGTCACTAGAACCTCTACAACAACACTACATGGAGGGTTAGGGTTAATTTTATACCACTTTAGGAGTCTGTGTCACTGCACTGTTCTTGTGTACTAATTTCCATTGTAAATTTGCAGAACCTGAAGTACTCTTTGCAGTGGTGGGCCATGCATTTTACACCTAGGCCTTCAGTGGTGTCCTACCTGAATTAAACCATCTCCTAATACCATCATTATAATGTCACTTTAATAGAAAACATAATATAATACAGA
Organism: Neodontobutis hainanensis; assembly: GCA_024349245.1. Classification (NCBI taxonomy): domain Eukaryota; kingdom Metazoa; phylum Chordata; class Actinopteri; order Gobiiformes; family Odontobutidae; genus Neodontobutis; species Neodontobutis hainanensis. The sequence continues at coordinate 211,851 of JALDNG010000135.1, forward strand.
GGATTATATTCCTCCTATGGATGTGATTTTACAGTGATATATTTTGAGAAACAAGGCACTTTTGCCGAAGTGAAGAGACTCTGGCCGATAACAGATCCCCCAATTGCTTTGTTTCACACTTTGTGAGTTAGTAGAGACCCCAAACACACAATTATACTGTAGAAACAGAAAGGTTGGAAAGTAAGGAAGTTTTTTTTGCATTGAATGTCCCCTTTAAACTTTAGCTCTGATGAGATCTCATATTAACTCTGCCTTGTTAAACGTCACATAAATGTATTGGAAATGTTTATTTTTTTATTAATTTTTTTTTATTTCAGGGACAAAGCATATTAATAGACAGAAAGAAAACTGTAAATATGCCAGAGTTAGCCAACAGGCTATTTTTCATCTGTAGTCCCATGACAGATGTTAAATCATAAGGAATAAAAATGTTTAGTTACATAACATTACAAAGAAATAGCACACAAACTATAAAAGTATTACACAATTTATACAACAAAAGCGCGACAGACAAAACAATCATTCACTGACAAACACATTATACACAACAATTAAACATCAGAGACGGGACAGAAGACGGGGCAAGAGGCCAGCAGGAGCAGAGAGCAGTAGAGTCAGTGTTCACAACGCTGGTTGTCAATGATCCATTTCTTTAGCTGTATCTTAAATGTGTGGTAGGTGTTTAGATTTCGGATGGTGGAGGGTGTGTGATTCCATTCAGTAGCTGAAGAGACCGAGAAGGTGGATTGACCAAATGTACTTTTCCTAAAGGGTATGATACAATCTCCTCTCGCTGCTCCTCTGGACCTGTGCTCGGCTGTACGGATGTGAATGAACTGGCTAAGGAGGGGATGATAGACCATGAATGATCTTGTATATTAGGCATAGATTTGAGTATTTGACCATGCTCTCCCAGCTATTATATATTTTTGCAGTATGTATGTTTGTATAATGAGATTTGAGGGGTTTTAAGGTGTAGAACTGGCGTGTGACCGGACAGGATCATTGAATGCATAAACATTTTAGCTGCTTGAGTGGACATTTGAGAACGAGTGTATCTGAAATTGCTAATGTTGAATTTTATTTGATTACTGACCTTAGTGATATGTGATTTAAATGACAGTTTAAAATCAATTAACATGCTGAGATATTTGTATTGAGATACAACCTGCAGCCGTTCTCACCAACGGGAGGACTGTTGGATTGGAAAAAACATTGCCACTGTTTTAGATGTGTTTAACTGTAAACATGACTGTTTTAACCAAGTGGAGATGGAAACCAAGGAGTTTGTGAGCTTCTCAGCCACCTGAGAGAGACTTCTGCCATGAACGTTGTAGCAGGTCAGTCTTCAAAATTCCTGTAGCTTTCATCATTGCCAGAGGCCTTCAGAGAGAAGCTTCTGTCTGAAGCCTGGAGAAGACTTGTTTAAAACTGTTTTCTTTCAGATGAGAGGACGTCCAAAGTATTTTGCAAAGGACAGGAAATGTTATTAATGACTTTGTCTTTGCTTTCATAAGAAATGGAACCTGGGTCTACCAGTCACCAGGTCAAAGGTGATTCAGGACCAGGACAGAACCCTGGTGCTTGTAATAATAGAGTCAAATAATCAATACTTGCTTTGTTTCACAAATCCTCTGATAGCAAATGTTTTATCGTTCTGTTGTTCATCCACTCTTGTGTTAATTATCCCTTGTGTCATTTCCCTTGTCCTTATTATTGTTCCATAACTTTGTCCACCTTTTCATGTAATTATCTATTATTAAATTTTATTTAACCTTTTTAATAAAATTCTATGAAAGACATTGGTGTTTTTCCTTGTTTATATTGAGAATATTCGAAAACCAGAAGAACTCTACCTTCAGAACATTATGAGACCTAACCGTTTGTCTCGAGACGGATGTGAATATATAATAATTAGAGACTGGTGCCCCAAAATCAATTTCAATAAATTAAAATTAAAGTTAATTACCTACTGCACACATTTGCTACAACATAGACTACTGTGTTGTCTGCGTAAAAACAATTGAAAAGAAAAATGTGGTGTATCGGCAGTATTTAAGTCTGGAAATGTTACACTTGTTTGTCCTGAAGGGCAATCCTGAATATTTAAAAAATTAGTGAGACTTCTCGGCTTCTGAACAAATTTGTCTATGAACAAAAGTCGCAGCTAAATTTAAAGTCAGCATCTGTTCTAGTCATCACCTGTGCTGGGAATGGCACGACGCCTGGCTCTTTGTTAACTGACAGCCATGAACTTTTGGCTCTTCTGCAGCTGTCAGGGCTGTCAAGCGCGGGTGTTTGACAGTACATCAGGACGGCTGCGGAAGAAGAGTAGGTGGCATGAAGAGGATGAAGAGGAAGAGTAGGCAGTGTGAATAGGAATCTTCCATTGGCAGCGGCGGACCAGCTGTATTGGAGTGGCAGCGCTCCAGAGCCACACTATTCACAGTGCACCTCTCTACGCTTTAACTTGCCACAATTAACGACACATCATTCGCTGCTCCTTCCGGGACATGTTGTGAAAATGTGCTCCACTGGAAGAAATCCTAGAATTGTGACCAATCATCAACATTATTTATAAAATATCTTATTTAGAATTACATTGCATTACTGAAAAGACAAAGTCCAAACATCCAAACACAACCTTCTCGTTCCATATACTTGGGCAATGATGGAACCTGTTGTAGTTCTTGAAACCTGAGGATAATTGTGGTTGTTCTGAGAGCAGTAGTTCACAGGCTAGTTCACTACTAGAGGTGTTTCTGTTTTATGGGCGAGAGTTTATGGAATTTTTCATTGTTCATTATACATTTAGTAATGACGTGTTAATTTTTATAAAGTGCCTTTATTGTATAGTGTGGCCATGAGACTGATGGGTTAATTTATTGGGAAGGCTACACAGCAAAATCTTCAGTGTTAAGTCAACACTGTAGGTGTTAAAAACTGGACTCATTAAACACTCTTCTGGTGTTAAATTCAAAAACTATGAACCTTTTATTATTATAAATCGTATTATACATCTCTGCCCCTACAGGTGTAGTGTCCAAATTCTTAGAGTTAGCCTATAAGTTTAGCCCAGGGGTCAGCAACCTCCGGCTCCGGAGCCACATGCGGCTCTTTCATCCCTCTGATGTGGCTCACTGTGGCTTTTAAAAATAATTAATGAGAATTTAATTATTGTATTGTATTTTAGTTCATTCGTTTTTATGTTGTCGCTGTTACTATGCGGCACAAATGCCAATGTGCAACACCCGCCTCCTGCGCAATTTCTTGAACTTTTTGAATCCCAGGTAGGCCAACTATGGAGAATTCTAACAAGTATGCTTAATATGTAATGAGGAGATATGCAGGTGTTTTCCAACTTAAACTTTATTAAAAGCAAACATCACGCATGTAATGAGATTGACAGCTGACTCCACGCGACAGTAAACGGATGACGGCACACAGAGAGAGGGCGGCGTATGTGGTTTGCTGCAGGTCGATCATTTAAATTCTGCATTTTTTTTCATAAATACAAAAAGAACTCAAATAGACATTGAGTACTTTTTGTACGTTTTTGTTTAATGCAGAAAATGTAGTTTTGTATTCTTTGCAGTCGTTCATTGATTTCATAAATGCAACACATTATAGTTTGTTTATATAGAGCATAAAGGCAAAAAATGTGCAGTGTCATATGTAGTGTTATTTCATTTTAAATGTCAAAGGGGTTTTGTGGCTCCCAGTGTTTTTTTTACTGTGGGAAATGGGTCCAAATGGTTCTTTGAGTTGTAAAGGTTGCTGACCCTTGTTTTAGCCCTACCCCTTACTCTTTATTTGGAGGGTCAAGGGGTAGGGCTGAATGCTCAATGGTTGTTGTTTTGTCTCTTTTTAAATTGTAATGATAAAAAAGCGCTGCAAAGATTGAAGGGTTTCTTGAACTTTGAGGTCGCTCCTGAGGTCTTTGACCTGCAGTTGCACAGGTAAGGAAACTGAAAAACAAAAATCAAAACTGGTTTAACACATATTTACTCCATCTCAAAAAAAACTTGCTTCTTTGAGTACAATTTCTAAATAACCAGTTTCTTAAAAAAAGGTATGCAATGTGTCTGTTTTATGTATGTCTTAAAATAAGTTGAAGAAAACTATTAACCACAGATGCTAATAGATTTCATACAGAAAATATAATTCTAAATGATCAACTTTATATATCTATACAACATACATTTTATAATTACAAGAATATATATTAATAATATTGCAGATTAGTACTTGTTGCTAGCTGCAGATGTATGTCAACAGTCTTGACAAAGATTACAAACATAGTAATAAGTTAAGTGTAGGGAGTGCCTGGTCAATCATATCAAACCCTTAAACAACCTGGGGAAGCAGAAGATTGTGTAACCCAAAGGACCACTGAAAGGATCCATAAAGAAGACAAATCTTCCATGATTACAGTCAAAAGAGATCTCGTAAAAACCTAGTCTGACCTGGTTAACCAAGAAAGGCTCAGCAGATTTAAGCAACACATCTTCAACATCAGATAGATAAGACTTCATGGAGGTATATCAAAGAGCAGTTTAGATGAACAGGAATTTGTTCATTAAAATGGCTTATTGCTTATGTTATTGCTTGTGAATGTATATTAAGATTTCTTTTCAGAAATTAGTTTCTCTGTTACACATGTTGTAAATGTTACAAATTGACAGATTTTATTCAGTACAATATTTATTGGCCACAAATAAAAAACAAATTGTTATATTTAATGTACTTGCTTGCTTTGTATTGTTTCATATAAAAATTTTGTTTATGTTCATTTTGCGGAAAAGACTGGCAGGTTTTTTATGACTTGAGTTGGAAATCTCATATATTCATCATTCATTCATTTTTTTCTACCGCTTTGTCCCATTAGGGGTCGTCGGGGGTGACTGGAGCCTATCCCAGCAGCTTTAGGCCTGAGGCAGGGTACACCCTGGACAATGGCCAGTTTGTCGCACGGCTAACATTTAGAGACAGACGACCATTCTCTCTCACATTCATTCACTAAGGACATTTTAGATTTGCCAATTAACCTATACATATTAAAAGCTCATAAATTACACAAAAGGAAAAATTGCCATAAGGCAAAACAAGTTCTAAATAAATCTGCATCAATTAATCTGTACAATTCCTTGATTGTGCTATATTTAAGGTACTGTGTAGAAATTTGGGTGTCGGCATACAAACAGTACTTGCAGCCTATATTTATAATACAAAAAAGGCCCTAAAAGTTATAAGTAATTGTTGATATAGAGATCCATAAAACCCATTTTTTGTAAAGTTTAAGGTTGAAGAATTCCATTATTTAGTTGATTTCAGTACTATTCAAAAAATGTATAACGCAAACAACAAAAAATTATCCTTAAACATCCAAAAAAGGTTTGAAAAAAGAAATTTTAAGAAACTTAAAGGAACTGATATTTTTAACAAACCTAATTTGACAACCAGACAGGAATAAAAGGAATCAACCTGTGAAATAAAATAGACAGAAAAATAAAGGAGTCAAAAACAATGAAGATATTTAACAAATGTATACTAGTAAGAATGTTGGAAATGTTGGGAGGGGATAGTCAGGTTGGTGTGGGTCGGATATGCAGATTTTCTTTTTTTCTAGTTCTTTTTTTGCTGATTGTTGTTATTGAATTTTCAAATCATTGATAGTAATGGTTGGTGGTTTTCCTTTAGAGACATTGGTGATATATTTTTTTGTTAGATATTTGTTTCAATGATATAAGGGGGGTAGGATTTTATTTTTTTCTATAAAAATTGTGTTATAGGAATATTTTATATCCATATATTTAACCAGAGAGACACGGAGACCGATTATAATTTAACAAGCAATGGTCAGGTTTTAATCCTTGCAAGGATGAGCAAAGCAGACACAAAGTAACAAAGATGTAAACAGACATGAGATTATAGACAACACAGTGACGTCCTTGGTGAGAGGCGTTCACAATGGTCCAGGTGCAAGAGTCCCAGGACAAGCCATGTCTCAGTCCTGTCATGTCTACTTCCTGCTTGGATTAGCACGAAGGACATGACATGAATTTGACATGACCTGAAGAGAACTATAAGCCCCCAGTGACTCTAAACATAAGAATTAAAATTATTATAACAATATCAATATATTGAGAAATAAATATATTAAAAATGATGACTGTCACAATTAATAATACATGATTTAACAAACTAATTATAAAGATTTTCTTACTCGTGGTTGTCAAAAGGTTGTTTACTCACATCATTATCAAATTTTTTACACTCTTTATCCTTTGGCTGTGAACAAGCAGATCCATTTTTAACCCCTCTGCAACTAGCTTGTATATTGTATTATATAAAAAAACGTCCTAATGAGCCCAGTTGAACTTACTTTTAATATCTTAAAATTGTGTGCTAAAATAATTGGCATTAATGCAACTGCGTCTGTCAACCAACCACTTTGATACAACCCCAACATTACAATAAATAAAGGTGTGGTGAAAGGGACTAAATTGAAAGACAAAATAATTACTAACATTTACCACATAATTTGCAATAACATTTTGAAGTTTAGTTGAGTTTAGTTTATAAAAGTAAGTAAGTAAGAGGAAAAAAAAGCAAAATAAGAAAAATATAGAATCAGAATATTATAATATAATGGTCTCCACTACATGATTATATTATTTCTGTTTAATCAAACTAACTGATATCTTGTTTGTGTAGATATTTTGTATTTGTTTTTTGGTTGTTTGTTCATTTGATATAATTAAGTTATTTTAAAGACTAATTTTAATTTTGTTGAAAATTGTAAACGGTCGGTGTGGGGATTCAAAATTCAGTTTGATGGGTCCAGTTTTACCTTTTCTAATAAAATAAAAGCAGTAAAGGTCATTATTCTTTTGGAGAGTGATGAGTTTTGATAGGGCTAGGATAATGCTTCATTGAAGACAATTTCTTAACAACTGTGTTTGTAAGGATATAGGAAATCTTACATATACTGAACTATAATTTATTATCAGCCTACTTAACTGTGTTTAATAAGTTGGAAGTAAATAATGCTGTCATCCCTACAGGTTGCTTATCTTTTACTCAGCTATGCAAAACAGATTATAGAGCCCCCGCCTGGAGTCAGTGGTGGCCACACAAATCCTGCAGGAGAGCACAGATAGAGCTGAGCGGCAGGCAGGCTGTCAGTCAGAGCTGCAATGGAGGCGTCGCTCCAATTCAGCTCCAGATCGTCCCTGTCCAGGATAATCGCTGCTTACTGACAACTCGTCCATGCTAATCACTCTGATATGTTGTTGGAACGAGTGCTAAAGGGTTATTATTGAGCGAATGATTTTAAGGAGCACCGGATACAAGGGTGTTTAGAGCCTGTTGGAGAGGTCTTGCTGCTTATGGTCTGCTGTCAATGGTCTTCAGTTGTTACACAGTAAAATCTCCAGAGTAAATTGAACTCTGTGGGTATTCAAAATTGGACTAACATAAACTTTGTTCAGGTGTTAAATTTCAACACTGTGAAAGTGTTAGAAAGCAGTCATGTAGAAGGCTATGTTCATATGTAATAAGCTTTCTCCGCAGGGTGGCGGGGCGCTCCCTTAGAGATAGGGTGAGGAGCTCGGTCACTCGGGAGGAGCTCAAAGTAGAGCCGCTGCTCCTCCACATTAAGAGGAGCCAGCTGAGATGGCTCGGGCATCTGTTTCAGATGCCTCCTGGACGCCTCCCTAGGGAGGTGTTTCGGGCATGTCCCACCGGGGGGAGACCCCGGGCAAGACCTAGGACACTAGAGGGACTATATCTCTCGGTGGGCCTGGGAACGCCTCGGTATCCCCCCGAAAGAGCTGGAGGAAGTGTCTGGGGAGGGGGAAGTCTGGGCGTCTCTGCTTAGACTGCTGCCCCCACGACCTGGCTTCGGATAAGCGGTAGAAGATGGATGGATGAATGGAGTTGGCTATAAAACAAGTGTAAACCAGTGGATTGCTCTGAAGAAGGCTTCAAGCCGAAACACGTCAGCATTAACCAAAGAACAGTGAAATAAATAGTGTCAGTACTTCTGTCCGGATTTTGAATACAAAAACTTTGATGTGCTACCTTTCAAAAACTTTTTGAGTTTTGTTATTTCTCTTGGTCTAGCGCTCACACCTGCGCAGCTTCCTCTTTTTGTTTCATTATTCTGTTGTGTTTGTCTTTTAGATTTAAAAGAAATTCATTGGAGGCTTAACTTAATGAGTCAAATCCTAACAGTAAAAATGCTTCACACTGGTTTAGACCCGGTTTAGTCCTTGTTTTGTCCTGGTTTAGTCCTGGTTTAGACTTGCTTTTGGTCTGGTTTAGTCCTGGATTGGACCTGGTTTAGTCCCGGTGTAGTCCTGGTTTTGACCCGGGTTATACCTGGTTAAGTTCTTGTTTAGTTCTGGTTTAGACCTGGTTTAGACCTGATTCTGACCTGGTTTAGACCTTGTAAAGTCCTGGTTTAGACCTAGTTTAGTCTTAGTTTAGACCTGGTTTAATCCTGGTTTAGTCCTGGTTTATACTTGGTTTAGACCTGGTTTAATCCTGGTTTAATCCTGGTGTAGTCCTAGTTTAGATTATGATGCAGACTTAGTGAGAGTGGTAGGGGAAAAGCAAACTACTGGGGTCTGTCTTTCAGCAAAGGACTGTGACAATTTGTCACAAAGCACTGTGACAAATTGCTTTATGGTAATTCAATATACACATAGCGACTTCCCACAGGATTACGAGTGTATGGTCTCGCTAAGATCATACCAAAATGGCATACACTTTATTTCATCATCAGTCATGGCGGATCCACCAAAAATATAAAAAAAAAATAAATAAATAAATAAATAAATTAGATTCTAGGAAGAGAAAATGTCAGTTAGACTTTTTCAGGCAGTCAAGATTTTCAAAAAGTAAATCCATCCAAAACAAGGATGTGCTCGGCATTACATCAGGTTGGGAATTTTATCAATTCCGATTCCAATTACACTTCCAATTTAGTAAAAAAACAAAAATTAAAAGTCAAACATACATCAAACATGTTTATGCTGTGGCAGTTATATTTTGGCAGCTCATTTTTATGATTTTGTATTAGTTTATCATGTTACCACAGGAGCAAATAGGCTTTTTACACATGTCACAAAACTGCAGTAAAATAACTCCACACAGCGCTAGCTTGTCTTGTCGCTGCTCTTTTTACTTTATGCCGCTGAACACACAGGGGAAGAAGGCGGAGCTGAGAGGATAACTGCACAGACACCTGTCTACTGTTTAAATGAGCTCCACTCAGTGGACACGCAAAGGAGGAGCTTGTGTATGCATCTGTGTGAAACACAGCAACAACAAAAAAATTGTCCCGCAACTGCAACTTGGTTTTTGTCACGAAGAGTCATTCAATTGCTTTCTGTTTCTGATGCCGTTTAGTCTGAGACTGTAATTTCTGAGGCAGTTTAGTCTGTGGCCATGTCCCTTTTGTATTGTTTGTATTGTACTGTTATGGTAATTTATCATTTCTTATAGTTACTAATTACTGTTTGCTCCTTGTCCTGTTTAGGTCATGTCAGTCCTGCTCATGTCATGTCCTTCAGGCTTATCCAAACATTTATACAGACATAGACATAACTAGACACAGACTAAATCCTGCACCTGGGAACTTGTTGTGGGTAGCGTGTGAACAATACACCTCCTACAACCTTTAAAGCATGATTTAAAATATCATGTATTGTTTACTTTTTCAAGCAAAGAGTTTTAATCATTTGAGTATGTGTCATTCAAAATGGAGTTGAGGATTTCTCCATCTATTTTATTTGTTGTTCTTTACAAACCACCCCAACAATGTCATGATTTTATTGATGAGTTACTGAAATGCTTTCAGTTATCTGCACAGAATATGAACAAAAAGTCATATCAGGTGATTTTAATGTGCATGTGGATAATGTTTGTGACAGAAATGCCAAAGAACTTTCTACTATTCTTGTTACTTTTGGTCTTTCTCAGCATGTTAATGAGCCGAACCATAACAGAGGTCACACTCTGGACCTGGTCATTACAAAGGGTGTTCATATTTCAGATGTCACTGTGATTGATGTTGCTCTGTCTGATCATTCTTGTGTCTTCTTCCATCTGTCCATGATTCCAAAAGCTGCTGCTGAACCTACAGTTGTTCAGAAGAGACACATTAATGATAACACCAGGACACAAATGCCTCATTAGGTCAAGTGGACGATTTGTTGAATTGTTATACTTCAGGTGTTTTAAATGTTATGGACACCATTGCTCCTGTTAAGGTTAAAGTGATGAGGAAGAGGAAGAAGGCTTTGTGGAGCAATGCTTCTTCTGTCAGGGCACAGAAAAGGGAATGCCGAAAAGTGTAAAGAAAATGGTGTAAATTGTAACTCTTAATCATTATGAGGTTGTTAAGAGAATTTTTGGTTACGGATTAAATGAGCAGACGATGGAGACGGCATAGGATTTGACAATAATAGACAGGTTTAATCTTTGCAAAGAGAAGCAAACACACGGTAGCAATGGTACACGGAGGGTTTTGCTTAAAGGTGTAAACAATACATGAGGCTTTATAGGTTTACATTGTGCCAGCCCCCAGCTCCAGGGTCGTGGATGGACGTGTATTGAGCTGACGTGTTAGTCAGAGATGTGTGTCTAAGTGAACAGGACAGAGTGTCCTTGTACAGTGATTAGATGTAGTGCAAACTGATGTAGATATGGCTGAAGGCATTAAGTCATACTTGTGTGTGGATAAGCATGTGAACTGGAGCAGGAGTGAGAGCATAATGTATAACATTAATGGAGATGTACAATTCCCATAACATTCCCCCCTGTTTATGCCAGACATGGCATAAATCAAAATCCCACCTTGATGTGAATTGTACGGCCAGAAGCGAAAACCCGGCGGCAGCTGACCTAGCCTAAGTACATTTGAACCATTTGGTAAATGACCTATTGCCGGGAAAAAGACCTTCTGGCGCCCCTTCTGCCAAAGGCGGCTATTCACAAACAAGGCCTAGCTATAAAATATGGGTAACTGAACAGAAGAAAAGATCACAACAATTCAGAACAGAAAAATCACAAGGGATTACTTTCCTGATCATTTAAACTCAACAATATGTGTATCAATCAAAAACATGTCGTCACTCCAAAAGAATGAAGAAAAAGGTGCCGGATTAAGCTGGTCATCCCATCGGACTTAATATCTCCGGCCTGTCCCTGCCTGTCCATTACTGTCCCTGTAACGAAAAGAAACATAAACAGGAGTGAGACATATGCACATTCATAATGATTAAAATCAATTCTCTTAAGCATCATAACTTCAATGAACCATACGGCCCTTAGGACTGTAGTATGATCCGTCCTGGAGCTGTTGTCCCGTTGGTGAACATGCAAACGTTAACGTCCCTCAGATATTAAAGTGTTCATCTGAAGTCAAAGCCTCGACCACAGTCGTTGGGCAGGTGCATGTCCAGGAATGTTGACCCAATGGACACATCCATCAATCTCACCAACAAGCTCCGGATACATGGAAATCAATACAAACAAAAGTTATAAGACATGGAAGTGCCACACAAGTACATCTCAACGCAGATTTAAAATCCCAGTCAATTTTCCCAAATATTTTATAACTATTTTTAGAACCAGGTCAAAATCAATTACTATATTCCAGAATACTCTGTCCATTCATCTGAAGAGTATGAAGCTCTTTCTTAAAAGCTTTAGTTATGCTGTTAACTAGACCCGTGTTACTTTGGATGAAATCCTGTAGATCTCACCTTTTCAGCTCAAAGCAGCTCAGTGCTATTTGTTCTGTCCAGTCCTTGGACCAGTTTTAACTAATTTCCAGTTTTAATTCACAGTTACAGCATTTCTCGTGCAATTCATAAACCTTTGTTGGTTATAATCTAATTAAATGTAATCCACATTTGCATAAATTGTCTTAAATGTAAAATTCTAATTTCAATGCTAATTGAATTTTAGCCTTATATTCATTAAGGACACCTTGAAGGAGACCTCTGTTGTTGAAGCATATGGAGCTCTCAAATAAACCTGATGGAACTGCTGTTTGGTTCCTAAGGTGTGAGGTTCTACTCACGATGTTCTCCGTCACATTGTTTGTGAACAAATAAACCGAGGATCCTTTAAGGACGAATGTTTCCGGTCAGCAGGCAATGGTCTAATGGTCTTACTTTCACAAAACCTCCAGACTTCTGCTTTGCACTGCACCTGTCCCTGATCTCTCAGTTTGTCAGGTTCAGAGTGATGTTACAGGACGTCCTGTCACTGGCCCTGCTCACAGGTGTACTCCAGGTGTAAACCAAGATGATTATAAGTTCAAAGACTATGTTAATATTAGCTCTTACTGGAGGCTATATTAATTATCAAATCTTATTTTCTGAACTGGTACTTGTTGTGGTTGGCTTCCATCCAAATAAAGAACAAACAAATAAATCAAAAGTTCTCAGACATTTTTAGACCCATAGAAAGTGCCTCCAGGCTTTCGTCAAACGAAACCATGTAAGCTCTTAAAAATGAAAACAATAAAAATTAAACAACAGATAAACCCTGTTTCCACAGATATGGTCTGCTGGAAATCTTCTTTAATCTGAAAGTTTGACTCAATCAGAACAAACAGTGCCTCTTCAAAACAGTCATGTCAACCTTTCTTTATTTTTGATTTAAACTTATCTTTTACTGTATTAAACACTGTTGTTATAGCCTCTTCACTTTAATACCGTTAGTTTAAATCTTCTTCTCCTTCTCTTTTTTGAGCCTTGGGAAACCCATGGCTCAAAACAAAAATAAAATAAAAATAAAATAAACATCATAAAATGAAAGGCCAGTGCCATTGATCATTTTAAGAAGTTAGTCCAGCAATTATCATTTCTAATTCTTCGTCTTCTTTATGTTTTCCAAATAGCATCACTGTTGTGTCTGTTATATTTAAACTTTATTTTGTTCAGTTTTAATTTTAGCTACCATTTAGTTTTAGTTACCACAGTTGTAGGTCCTGTAACTGTAACTATCATCATTAATTATAGTAAAATTTTATTCAGCTGATGCAAACATAAATAATTTAAAATAGATCAGAACTAGTTTCTCATGATCTGTTGTCACAAACTTTTAGCCAAAGACTTTAAATTCACAATCTAATTAGAAAATCCTCAGAATATTGTTCACTCACTTCAAATTAATTCCTTTAGAAATAAAATCCTTTAAAAGAACTCTTGGGTCAGACCCCTCCCTCTGGAGTTAACCTTGTAATCAGGCAGCCTCTCTCAGCTGCTCAAACACACCACAAAGCCTCCGTTCACACTGCTTTCCTCCAAAACTCCATCACCATTGTGTCGTTTAAAGGAAAGACCGTTCATAAAATCAACAAAGCTCTGTATAAATTTTTCTGTATTTACTTTTATAATAAACAATTTCTTTAGGGTTTTGTTCAGTATAGATTTGTTCCATACTGTCTCTATAAAACTCAGTTAAAATACAGTACCCATTTTGTTTTTGCATCTTTTTCCATATTAATTTTAACTGCAGCATATTTAAAACGTTTATTCATTCTTAATTTCACATTTTCACTAATTTTGTGTCAGACTCTACATAAAGAGTTCCCTTTACTCAATGTTAAACAGAAACTTAACACATTAAGTGTAAAATAAAATCGACTTCTCTCTTTATTTATTCAGATACCCCGACATTTCACTCAGTTATAGTCAATAATGTTAATTTAAAACAATGCTAAAATTTAATATTTTATTTTTAGGTAAGGTTTTACTGTGTTCTCCATAAACCCCTCTTCAGTTCAACCAAAAATAATATTCAATCCCATTCAACAGGACAGACTATTGTGTTAGTCTCTAATTCACACATTCAGCAATAATCCAAACGTTCCAACATTTAAATCAGATTCATCAAAAAAAACTTTTACAAATCACTTCAAGCAGTGATTAAAACAGTGAGCACTTTGTCTTATGCTCTTAAACTTTAACCATTTTTACAGTTTAACACTTTAACTTAAACTTTTCAAATAAACCACCTCCAATCCTGCAAGATTGTTTAGATAGTTTTAACTTAGATAAGTTTTCAATTCCCAGATTACAAATTAACCTTGCAGTTTAAAACTTTACTGTAAATATGCCACTTATTTACATTGCATTTTAAACTTTGTTAAAAGATGCCACTTCTCTGCATTGTAGTTTAAACTTTATTATAAAGATGCCACTTCTCTACATTGTAGTTTAAACTTTATTGTAAAGATGACCCTCGTCAGCATCTATTTTTGTGTCAGGTCTTAAACCTTTATTAGAAAGTTCCATTTCAAAATCATTGGCCAGTATTTATTTTGTCTCCATTTCAGTTTCTCTAATTACTTGATCAATATTTTTCTCAAACTATTTTTAATCTCATTCATTTTGTCATTTATTTTACCAAAACATTTTTATAGAATCAAGATTTAAATGTGGACTATATTCGTATCATAAACCTTTCTTTATCCTATCAGTTCAGTCTGTTCCTGTCACTGACAGTTTTACTTCAGCAATTTTCAAAATTAGACGTTTGTTAACTGTAAAGGCTCCAACACTTTCTGTGGAGCTAAACTTCATTGAAAAAACATTTCTTGCTCCGGACCTGAGCAAAAGAAGTGAGGATGCTTTGAAGCCCCGCTACTTTGGCCCAGAACGTTATCTTGTGTTGAAACATTCCTCGTGAATCCAAACATTGGTTGTTTTGTATCCACTTTCTCAACACCTTGTCAGAACCAAACCAACAAATACATAATTGTTTATTTCCTTTCTTCTGGAATAAATTATTTTATATGTGAGCTGATGGCCCAATATCTATCATTTATATTATCTTTATAACTTCATCTTGAAGACACATTTTTAAATTCTTCTGATTACACAGTGATCATTTACATTCATGTTATACAGTGTTTTTGAACCACACTGATATTAAGGACCTCTATTAGTTTAAGTACTAATAGACTCATACAATTGGTCTCCAACTTTTAAAAAAAAAAATACTTTTCTAGCTCAAGGGAATGAGCAAAGAAAAGGGAGGGTGATAAGACACCTCTGTTATCTTGTGTTACTGTGGAACACTGGTCTTTAACTCTATTCACTGTCTACAGTGTTTTTTATTACAAAGTGGTCATTTTCATTCTATCCCCAATAACTATGTCTCAGTTTTTCTTAGTTCTTTCATACTAATATTTGTCCTAATAGATGTACAGTAAGATTTCAATTGTTTTGCAAAATACTTCAATACTTTTATTTTGGATCCAAGGTTTTGGATCTTTTAACTTTTTCACTTCCGTGTTTTGTCTTTTTGTGTGTTTTAATTGGCACTATGTGTGTGTACATGACTTAACTCCTGATCTCAGGTCAGTGTTGCTCCTGCTGTGGCCTGGGTCTGTTCTTTGTCCCTCTGCAGACATGTCGTCCTCTCTGTCTCCTCCACCCCACCACGTCCACCTCTCACGGCCTCGCCCGCCCCCGTGACCAGAGGAATTTGTGCGTTTTCCTCGGAGAAATACAACATAATCAGTATTAATTTCAGGCTTCACGTCTTTGAGAAAAGCCTATTTCTTTCTTTTTGTCAAATTTAGTGCATATTACATAAAATTTTGAAAATGTGTTTTTCTGTATCTTACCGCTTTTGTCTCTGATCCGCTGGGCACTGGGCAGCGTCTTGTAGGCCTTTGGTCGGAGCGGGTGGATTTGGCAGAGAGAGAGGCAGGAGTGTGACGGGGGGGTGGACAGTTGTGGGACGGCCCTGTTCAGTGGCCGACCTTGAGAGACGGCATGCTGCTTGAGAAAGGCAGACCCAGAGGCTCACAGGAGGAAACATTTGAGAAAAAAAAATATATATTTTGTCAGTTTCATCAGGTTCTTTATGCACTTTTCATATTTTATTCACAGTTTTGGACTTACTTTGTCAATTCTTTAATCTCATCTCTGCTGTGTCGCACAAAAGTAATACATATCTGTTCTTTAACAGACTATTTATAAACTTTTCTCATAATTCCAAAGCACATCCAACTTCTGTAGATGTGTCTGTTCTGTGTTTTTGTCTGTGTGTTTTTATGTGTGTGTCTGTACTGCTGTGTCTATGTGTCTGTGTGTCTGTGCCAAGACCTAGAAATCTCACAGGGCACATTTATAAAAATACAAATGATTAGTGTCTTGAAGTACCTGTGTGCACTTCAATAGAAAAATATCTTCCATAAGCTATTTTTAAGCTATTTTTCCTCCGATGGATCAAATTCTCACAGTCACTATGTTGCATCAACTTATCACAAGTTAAGGCTTTTTCACATTCAGGCTGACTAATGTTCGATCTCATTATTCAGACTGAATCAACTTCTTCCAATAAAATCAATCAAAATTTACTTAAAGTCACTCAATACACATTCGCATCCCAGTCACACTCTCACTCTCACTCTATTTTAACAATTTCTCCATATGTTTGGTTAACCAGACGTCATCAAATAATTTTTAGCAAAACAGACTTTGTCAAAAAGTCTCTTCAACTTTTTAGTCCTTCACTGCTTCACAGTGAACAATTCACTTCCGGCTCTAATCTCACCATTAACCTTAGGATTTGGCAGGGTCTCGACTAAGAGTCCGCTCGAGCTCTACGTGGGCGTCCAACGCACCATTTAAACCATTAAAACCAACACTCGTAGTTAAAGGCCAGACTGTTTGAGTGTGGAGTATTAGAATGTATGTTTATTAAACTAAAGCAATATCTGCAAATATTACCACAGATTAATATCAAAACATTCCGTTTAAATCTCACCATACACCTCTAAAGGCAGGGTCTCGACAAAAACACATACTATTTCCTCGTCTCTCAGACGGTACCTCAGTTTTTAGTGTTCTTCTACAGTAATAGTAACAACATGGAAATACCCGCCACGGTAGATGTCATGCAATCACCAAACAGTTTAAGCAGAAGCAACCCAAAAACCTACTTCCGGATTTCTCTGTTTTCAAATAAAAAAATTAACAGCTGTTTTACCTGACTTTAGTCGAATGGTCCAGTCTTTCCTCAGCCAGACTTCTGTCTCTCATCGTCTCTCTGCTTTTTTCTCTTTTTATTAATATTTTTTTTTAGTTCAGATATCGTCACTGCGTCTCTCACAGAGAGTGAAGGTCTGGCCTGTAATGCTCAAACAGCGCATCTTAGGACTTATAAAGAAATGCTTTTTTGTGCATTTCTTCCGTGCACGTCAGTTTCACTTTCTACACGAGAAACAGCAGATGTTGATATCCCGGACGAGCCCCCAAAATGTTAAGAGAATTTTTGGTTACGGATTAAATGAGCAGACGATGGAGACGGCATAGGATTTGACAATAATAGACAGGTTTAATCTTTGCAAAGAGAAGCAAACACACGGTAGCAATGGTACACGGAGGGTTTTGCTTAAAGGTGTAAACAATACATGAGGCTTTATAGGTTTACATTGTGCCAGCCCCCAGCTCCAGGGTCGTGGATGGACGTGTATTGAGCTGACGTGTTAGTCAGAGATGTGTGTCTAAGTGAACAGGACAGAGTGTCCTTGTACAGTGATTAGATGTAGTGCAAACTGATGTAGATATGGCTGAAGGCATTAAGTCATACTTGTGTGTGGATAAGCATGTGAACTGGAGCAGGAGTGAGAGCATAATGTATAACATTAATGGAGATGTACAATTCCCATAACAGAGGTATACAAAGAAAATTTGCATGTTTTCAATCAAATTTTGCAAAAAGCAAGAAAAAAAATATTCTCAGAGCTCATCAACAACAGCAGTAACAACTCACATGTCCTGTTTGCTAAAGTGAACAGATTAACAAATCCAGCTTCATTTCCTCCAGAATTAGTTTCCATCACTAAATGCAATGAGTTTGCATTGTTTTTCAGCAACAAGGTTCAAGGCATTAAACATGCTACAGTCCAAAGGGCAAACAACAACACTGCAGCCACACAGGAGACACATGGTTGAGTTAAAACATTTTACACCCATTAATGACAGAACAACTGAAAAAACTGTCTCCAGCCTGAGTTCATCCACCTGCTGCCTCGATGTTCTACCCACTAGATTTCTAAAATCAGTACTAAGCAGTTTGTTACCACAGCTCACTAATATAGTCAATAATTCCTTACAGTCTGGAACATTTCCAATGGCCTTAAAAACTAGCCTGGCTCCGCCCTCCTACGTACTTCCGCTCAATTTCATTTCGCTTTAGTACTTAGTCTGGGATCGCTGTATATTCTTAGGTTTCCAGAAATCAATTTTTTGTAGGACCAATCAGCGAACAGAGGGAGTGACTTGTTGTTTACGGTCGGTTTCGGCGCATGACAGACGTCACGACCACACGTTAGCGATTGGCTATGGCAGATCCTGAGTGACTCTGGGCAGATCCAATAGTTTTAAACTTCAACAGAGTTCCCGCATACAAGGAAGTAAACGCTTGTCAATGGAGCGAGCCCAGACTCTCTGTACAAATGAAATGTACGAGAGTCTGGTAGAACCAGGCTACTTAAAAACTGCTGTCATCAAGCCTCTCCTAAAGAAGAGCAGTCTTGATACTACAGAGCTCAACAACTATCGACCCATATCAAACCTGCCATTTTTAGGGAAAGTCATCGAAAAAGTTGTATATCAGCAACTTAATGACTTTCTATTGCTTAACAACTGCTTTGATCCTTTTCAGTCAGGTTTTAGGCCCCATCACAGACTGAGACTGCACTTATCAAAGTCACAAATGACATCCGTCTGAACACTGACGCGGGCAAAGTCTCTGTCTTATTTCTGTTGGACTTGAGTGCTGCGTTTGATACAGTGGACCATGAAATCCTGTCACAAAGATTAGAGGAATGGATACGTATCTCTGGAACTGCTCTTAAATGGTTTCAGTCCTATCTTGAAGATAGGAAGTACTTTGTTTCAGTTGGTAACTATGTATCAGTCCAAATGGCCCTGACATGTGGGGTTCCACAGGGGTCTATCTTGGGTCTAATCTCTACATGCTTCCTTTAGGCCAGTTAATAAACAGCTGTGGTGTTTCATACCTTATGCAAAGCAATAAGATCTAAATGTCATTAATGTTGCAAAGCTGACGGAGCTTTAAAGCTAACAGAGTCATAATTTCAGAGAATAGTACAGTGAGAGTAGATATTCATTTGTACTTAGTATTAGTGAGTGATTTGAATCCAAATACCTGCTCGTTCCAAAGAGACACTTTACAACACAGACAACAGACAAAACATACACAACACTTTTTTAGCAATCTCAGATACAAAAATAAAATAAAAACATATTTTGACAAATTTAAATATGTAAACTACATAAATAAAAAATTCTGTGGAGCCTTTTGCAGTTACTTGATTTACTTTACTTTAAAACAATTGATCAAAGATTCTTTGTTGTGTTTTTGTCCATTAAAAATTGAATAAATAATTATTTGCATAAGCTCTGATGCCAATCATGTTCCCACTATGCTTTGCAGACTTTGCATGTCTTCTGAGCGCACAAGACTCTGCAAGAAGGCCATTTAATGCAATTCTATAAATTATTATTATCCCCTTATCATGGTGAAATTTATTGTTGGCCGCCAACACCAGGGAGCACCCAACATGTTTTGGTGGTTGGTGGGGGAAACCGAAGTACCTGGAGAAAACCCCCCCAAGCACAGGGAGAACATGCAAACTCCACCCTGAAAGGTCCCGTCCAGCTCGGGAGTCAAACCCTGGACCTTCTTCCCACTGTGCCACTGTGCCAATTTAAAAAAACAAATTAAAGTCTTGCTCCATCTAATGTTAAGCCTAAATTAGCAAATTAGTATACAAGAGGAATTTGGAGCTGTATCTAATGGACCATATGCTAGCGCCAGCTAACCAGATACTTCACCATGTAACTCTATTTATTCACTGAGGAGACTTGGAAGCCTGTGTGCTTGGTGTGTATGCAGCAAGTTTCAGTGCTCAAGGAATATAATATCCCCTGAGATCTGCACATCCACCAATTCTAACCGCATGGCTTGATTGTGTGAACACACATACACCCACACACCACACACACCACTTTCATATTTGCATTCGATCCTTCCGAGGAAGTCCGAGGCCTTCAGTCGTGAGAACAATCTCCACAGTGTCTCCACAGTGAGCTAATCACAGTCACTGCAAAGGACTTGGTTTGTTAGCTTTGTGTTAACACCATAAACGTAATCAAGTAGCAAACATTGGCCTTTTTCAGTTGCAATTGATGAGAGCACTGACATTATACTGTAATAGTTTTTTGTATTTTATAGTTTATGTTATTATTTTATTGATCACTTCAGATCAAATTAGGATGTATGTGGCCCCTGAACTAAAATAAGCTTGACACCCTGCCATATAGGAATAAATCATGGGTAAAAAAAACATGTGTAATCAACTAAACATAAACATAAAGATGAGATGCTGCCCAATAGTTCACAAAATCCAGAAGTTTATTGTTTTTTAGTGTTGTAGTGCTGGAATGTTTGCTGGGTAGGGGCCTCAGAGCGGTCGTGCTGTGACGGAGAAGCACTCTGGCTCTGTTCACACCCCTCCAGTTATCTTCACTGTGCAGGTGTGTGCACGCTGCAAGTTTGCGCATGGCTGCAACACGCTTGCTTTCTTCTGCAGACTGACAGCTGTTTGTGCATGGGAGGATTTTCTCTACAAATTCCTTTGTAGAAGTGGGTTGAGAGTGTGTGAGTAAGTGAGTGTGTCTGTGTGTGTGCATGTGTGTGCATGCACGTCACTGCTGAGAATGTGTGTGCTCATGCAACAAAGACTTTAATGGCTGCATAGTGTTAGAGCATAGAGAAAAAAATAGTGCTGAGCTGCTGGAAATATGCCTTTGCTCTTATTGCTGCAGAGGACCAAGCCAAGTCATAGACAGGAAGAAGGGGAATGAGACAAAAAGTGTGCACAGCACAACCCAAAACACATCCTTCTCTGCTTTTTCTCCTCTATGGACGTTGCCTCTAAAATATATATTTTGACTCTCAGGAATGTCAAGGCAATATTGAGTACAGCAGGCCTACTCAACAGGCGGCCCGCGTGCCAGAACCCGCCCACCACTATCATGCAGTACTGCAGTGGTTTACAGTCAGTCCATGGTGCACAATTCATTCAAATGAAAACATGGCACTGTCAAAGGAGAAGCTACATACAGTTGACACGAAAAATAGAAGATTCAATAAAGAATGGACTGATGGCCTATGCACAAGATAATCCTATGTGCCTGGTGTGTTATATGTTAGGCACTTCAACAACAAGTTTCTATTTGGCTCCGAGAGTTGTTGGACAAAAATAAAAACATTGACTCTGAACTACGAACAAAGCACTGCAATTTTCTCCTTTTCCTGTAATCAGCAGCAAAAGGCAACAGCGGCATCACTCGCTGCATTGATACTCGCTAAAAAGAAAAGACCATTTACCGATGCAGAAACAGTGAAAGAATGCATGGTAGCGTTAGCGGGTGTGGAGGAGGTGGTTATGACCCGAAAGTTAAGAACAAGGTGATGTGTTCTATCAAATCTTTCATTTTGTCGACACAATACAACAGCTGCAAGACGCGTAGATGTTTAAGCCACAGATGTTTTTGAGACCGTTACTTGTTTGAGGAAAGCCAAATACATCTCCTTGGTAGTGGATGACTCAACGAACTATTCGGATGTAGCTCAACTTTGTTTGTATGTGAGTTTTTAACGGAGATTGTTTGAAGGAGGATATACTGGGCCTTTTTACGCTGGAAGTTCATACAACAGGAAAAGAAATGATTGTTTTTCTCAAAGACAATAGACTGGACTTGGAGCGTTTTAACCTGCTGGTTACAGATGGAGCACCCTTGATGACGGGGGAGATTAAAGGACTGTGCACGACTGTCTGCTCTTGACCCAAAATTGCAATCCCTTCACTGCCTTATGAGTTGATGGTGAAAAAAGTGGTGTGTTAAAAACACAGTGGACTCTGTCACTGCTATGATTTACTTCATCAGATCAACATCCAGCCTTCAGTTTCATAAACTTCTTGTGGATATGTCAGCTGAGCACATTGACCTACTTTTACACAATAATGTGAGACGGTTAAATCAGAAACTCAGTCAAGAGGATCTGTAAATTAATGGATGAAATAATAACTTTTCTCCATTAGTGCAAGCACAAGAAAGCTCAGACATTTCTGAAAAAAAAATGCTTAATGTGAAATTTGTGTTTTCAAGCAAGATTCGTTATCATTTTAATTGACTCACCTTAGGACTTAAGAGCAGGGAAAAGATTGTTGTTGATGAGGTCGAAAAGCTAACTTCTCTTCAGACAAAACAAGACCTTTTCTCCTTTGATCTCAATGTCGAGCTGCTGTACTTTCCAACAGAGTCGCTTTATCCAGTCAAGTCACACAAGTTATGTCAGATTTTCTGGTCAATTTAAGGCACAACTTTGCACAGAGAGTTGATGACTTTGACATTACCAAAGAGTTGTTGCATATTGTGAGGTACCCATTCACCAGCACACACATTCCATCTAAGGCAGGAGAGTTCCTTAGGTTGCATAATATTGATGAGGGTCCCCTTCAACTGGAGATTATTGACATTCAAGCATCATATGAACAGAAGGACGCTTTTAGGAAAGAGGGCTGGACAGATTTTTGGACCAATTATGTTGCTGCATAGAAATTTCCAAAGATGAAAAATATATATATATATTTTTGTGTGTTGACAATGTTCAGATCAACAAATACTTGTGAATCCAGCTTCTCCCACATGAATGCCATAAAATGATCATCTGCATCATTGTTTGCTGAGGATGGACAAGTTCAGTCAAGATGATTTAATTTATCTCACTAATAGTAGCTGGTTTTGTTACTTTATCTTGAAAAAAAATATGCAGGTATTATTACTCTGTTTTTCTTTGTTGCACTTAAACCAAACAGCCCCCAATGTTTTTGTATTCAAACAAAAAATGGTTATGTATTAATTGCTTGCACTTGAAGCCAACATGTTGTTGGTAATGTTAATTTTACAATTTGCACTTGAAGCCAAAAGTAGCTGCTTTTAATGCAGGGTGCTTGGTCTCCAAGCGTCAAGAGTAAGTCATAGACAGATGTAACAGAGGGATTCTGGTCATTTTTCAAAATAAAACATTGTTCAGACTCAGATAATAAATAAAACAGAAATAATGTAAGTTATTTATTCTTTCTCTGCGGCCTGGTACCAAATGACCCACAGACCGGTATCGGTCCGCTGCCCGGGGTTTGTACAACATGTACACAATGTCTATGGCCTCATTTTGACTAAAGTGATTCTATGAGCCTTGTTTTTACTGGACCGGTACAGTGCAGGTTGCTACAGGTTGTGTTATCATTACTAAAAGTGCCCCCAAAAAGCACATCGTAACACTTTGATGTGATCTTCTTTCAAAGAAAATAGAGATAAAATCTGCAGTTTCAGACAGCTTCACAAGAGGATGTATCAACACAGAAGGGCCAACCTTCTGCAGTCCACCTCCACCTCATAAAGAAGGGCAACTTTGGCCAGAGAGGCCAGATGGTGTGAGAGAAAGCCGTCTCTGAATAGAGGAGGCGGCCTCTGTTATCAGCTGCCAGCTATTTAACATTGCTTTGAAACCAAAATCAAAACAGTTTCACCCTAGCACAATACCTATGGTGAGCAATTAAGCTAATGGTTCACAGGGGCATAATGACCCTTTCAAGAAATATGAAACATTTGATGCATTTTAAAACCAAAACTGAATACAACACTTTAACATTAAGTCAGATAATGAGAATACCTTGTACGTGGCGTTTAGCTTATTATGATGCAAGTCATTTATTTTGATTGTTTTCTTCTCAGGACTCCAGCTCAGGAGAGTGTCAAGCTCCTGTGGAGGAGAGCTCTGACAGTGTCTGAAGGAGGAGAGCAGGAGCAGGAGCTGTCAGTGAGGAGGACAGTCTGAGGGGCGCTCAGCTGCTGCAGGACAACAGAGGCAGGGAGGTCATATATCTACAGAAATGATCACACACACAGAAATAAACCTCTGTAATCTAAACAATTCTTGTTGTTCCATTTTCAGGCACAATTACAATGCTGTCCCAGGAGGAGGAGGAAGATGACGGAGATGCCACGCCAGGACCAGCCGAACCAAACAGGGCTCGTGGTGCACCTGCCTGAACTGCAGAGTCAACAGATCTAGAAAACAAATGCCGCCAACAGGGCCTCAGCCCAACACATGTTGTTTTTAAATTTATATATATATTTATATAGATATAAACTTATAGAGTTGTTCCTGCACATATTTATAATAAAGAAGTGTTGAATTAATCCACAGACTCTTTTTGTCACTGCCTGAGATACGTATTTATGGCATATATTACTCAGACATACAGTAGTGTTTGAGAGGTAACAAACATGTCCACAGCAGTGTAGGTCAGTGCACCTAGAAATTCATGAGTAAAGCTGATAAATGAAGACTTTTCCACTGCTGCATGAGACCTAAACATAATGTTTCCTGTGAGAGTGACAGACACTCCTGTACTCTGTGGAGTTGAGTCTTCAGCTGTAGGTGGGAGCACAACTCCAGGGAGAAGAGCAAGGTCCCGAGGGTCATGTGTCCTCTTAGGAAAACCCTGGAGACTTGAGACAATTCCCCAAAATTCTGCTCTGCTGAGGGGGGCCAACAACAATAAGATGTAGCTGTAGTCTTTGTCCACCTTTACTGTGGACACTAATGCTGTAATAATATCAAAACATTATTATTATTACTATTATTATTATTATTATTATTATTATTATTATTATTATTATTATTATTATTATTATTATTATTATTATTATTATTATTTTGTTATTGTTTTATTGTGTTGATAATGTTGCACGATGAACAATGGGAATGGAGTCGCAGTTTGACTACGAGATGTTCTTTTTTTCTCACAGATCCTTTGCTGCTCCACTGAGTGATTGTGTGCTCTCTGTGTCTTGTCACGGGACTCAGCAACAGAAATGAACAGAGCTGTACGATTGAGCACAGTGTGGACTTTTTTTTACTGCAGTTAGTAAAAACACTGCCAGTTGTGATCAGTGTAAAAAAAACTTGTTTGGTCATTATGGATTTATTTTACTCATGGACAGCAAAAAAAAAAATTACTTTAATAAAATTAAGGGTGCACGTGGCAGAGTGGTTAGCACTCCTGCCTTACAGCAAGAAGGTCGTGAGTTCAAAACCCGGCCGACTCAAATATTCTCGGCCGTCTCCGGTCTTTCTGTGAGGAGTCTGCATGTCCTCCGCGTGTTACCGTGGGTTCTCTCCGGGTACTCTGGCTTCCTCCCACCGTCCAAAGACATGCATGTACAGGTTAATTGGCAACTCTAAAGTGTCCCTAGTGAATGAATGTGAGAGTGAATGGTTGTCTGTCAATGTTTGTCTCTAAATGTTAGCCCTGCGACTAACTGGCCATTGTCCAGGGTGTACCCCGCCTCAGGCCCAAAGCTGCTGGGATAGGCTCCAGTCACCCGCGACCCCTAACGGGACGAAGCGGTAGAAAATGAATGAATGAATGAATAATAAAATTAATTAATAAAATCAATAAGCAATTTTTTTTTTACTTTTCAAATATATTGCAGATCCAAGTCAGGTATAAGATGCTGTTGATCTAGAGCAGTGTCTTTTATAAACTGTGGCTTATGCAGATATTTAAAGAAGAGCTAATAGTTGAGGCAGAGTCACTTCAAACTCATCACAAACTCAGAGCAGCTTCAGTCGGACATTTTCGTAAATGTTTAGATGGTTGCGCAATGACGTTTGGGATGCTGTCCAGAGGTTCCTTTTCTGTAAGAGAGGTATGAAAGGAATCATTGAAGCTCCTTCCTTAACCTCCTTCCTTACTAATGTGGGAATTCGGACAACTATTGTCATGGCGACCATAAACTACATCCTGGGCAGTCGAATGGAGCTAGGACATTTCCTAAATTTATAACTGATTTCGGATTCAGTCTCAATTAATTCTTATTTAAGTTTCCACACATGCTTTGGTATTCTTAAAAATAGTCTTGAATGTTAAAGCAAACAGATTTTTTAAATTAAGGTAATGGACATGAACAAAAGCAGAGAAGCAAACAAGTTTTCCTTTTATTCAGTGACAGCTGAATTAACTGACATTAAGTAAGCTATTTATACTATAATAATTGTTACAATTACAAGTTGAATGATATAGCATCCCCTTTATCACATCAATGCACAGTTTGACAAAATACTTTTTTATTTATTTCATTTTAACTTGATTTGACACAGTTAAATATAGTATATAATTAAAAACTATATTTGTAAAATTTACAGCAATAACAGTTTATTATATATAACAGCATATACCATAACAGGATATGTCTGTAACATGATTTTGACTATTTATGGTTTACAGTCTTTTTACTGTTGTGATTTAAGCGTTTTTTAACCAAAAAATGTACCTTTTTTTTTTTTTTTTTTAACAGTGCAGGTATTTTTCCCCGGGTACGACCGGATTAAGGTGGTCAGGGGCCCCTAGGCTGCTGTTTGTGTGAGGCCCCTCCCCCCTTAGTTGTAATAAATTACTAAGAATTTTTTGTTTATTTAGTGTCATAAATTTTTGTGCAATCCCCTAGAAGTGTTCCACAGTACCAATGTTAGCTGAAGCTTTCTTGGCCTAGCAGTCCTTCTCCTGTGGATCTTTGTGAAGATTTGGCAGCCTTGAAATATCCAGGAAATTTAGGGATTTCTTTCAGTATGCCTTTGTTACACTGTTCTTTTAACTTTTGTATTTTCTGTTTTAGTGCTCCACTGTCATACTTATGTTCAGACATTGATTTCACCATTATGGGGTCTAGCAATAGCAGTGACATTAACATAAATGAAAATGACTGACATAATTTGACAAGCAGCTGATTGGACAGAAACGTCACATCTATCCAATCAATCACCTGCTTTGTATGTATGTCCAGTGAGGCAGTGAGGCCTGCAAAATCTTTTAATTATGTGGCCCAGTTAGGGCCATATGAAATTTGAGGGTTGGCCAACCCAGAAGCCATTACGGTATCCACTGTCCTTTGTTTGTACTTTTTGGTTTGTTTCCATGAGGAAGGATGTGTGACACAGCTCACTAAAGAAAGAAAAATACTACAAAATTAAAAAAGGGTAGAGTTGATTAAAAGCCACAATAAAACTGGATTTAACAGAAAGGAAAAGTCTCAGGACCAGGTCTGTTTATTTCAACCTAAAATCCTGCATATTCTGCTTTTAATACTCCTTCATAAATATGTGAGAACATTTTAAATACAAAACCACCGACCACCAAACACCAAGCCAAAACATATTTGTTAAACAAATATGACGTTGGTGCAATCCTAATTTATCTTTTCTTATTGTCATTCTTCTGAGGACAACAGCACAAGGACTGCAAATGCACTGAACATTTATTTTTAGCATTAGTTGTTGACAATAACTAAAAATTTAACAGTTCAATTGATCTAGGTTCAGCTTCATACATGTTCAAAATTGTTGTTTTTACTGTCTGGAGTTACAATTTAGTTGTGCATTACTATTCATTTAGGATTCCCACAGAAACTGACACTGAACTGGGCGGCAGTAGTTCAGTGGGTAGAGTGGCCGTCCTTCAACCGGCGGGTGGACGGTTTGATCCACGCTCGAAACATAAATAAAAAACTTCAGACATACTCTTTGAGCTCAATGTGTGACCAAAACAGACTTGTCCAACATTCATTCATTCATTTTTTTTTTTCATTTTCTACCACTTTGTCCCGTTAGGGGTCACGGGTGACTGGAGCCTATCCCAGCAGCTTTGGGCCTGAGGCGAGGTACACCCTGGACAGTGGCCAGTTAGTCGCAGGGCTGACATTTAGAGACAAACAATGACAGACAACCATTCACTAGGGACACTTTAGAGTTTAGAGTCAACCTATACGTGCATGTCTTTGGACGGTGGGAGGAAGCCGGAGTACCCGGAGAAAACCCACGGTAACACGTGGAGGACATGCAGACTCCTCACAGAAAGACCGGAGTAGGCCAAGAATGTCTGAGTCGGCCGGGTTTTGAACTCACGACCTTCTTGATGTGAGGCAGGAGTGCTAACCACTCTGCCACGTGCACCCCTCTTGTCCAACATGTATTTGTAATTCCTCTCCAAACACTCACACCTTTTTTTATTTTTAATCACCCAAAGGAACACGAGAGGCATTAGATAATTACTCTTATTGTTCGTGAGTTTAAATGAGGTCAAATATTCAAGAGACAGTCAAGTACTTAACTTACAACAGAATAAAGTAGACAACAGCTTCGACATGGAGTTTAGGAGCTGTATTTTTTATTTAAAACATTCTCTCTCTGTCCATTTTGTCACTGAATGTCTGTAATGTTTTAAAACAGACCCTGAGGCTTGACCTTTTGACAAGTTTCTAACTTGTTTATAAAGATAAGCTAAATTTGTTTGAATTTGCCACCACTGTATGCGTATCCACAGTAATCCAAGGAGTGTCAATTAACGGATTACACATGGGGTGGCCAATTAAATTGGGGGCCTCTAATCAGGCCTCTTCACACGCGGGGTCACCTAAGCTGCAGCCCAGGCAAGCTTGTGCATTATTACGCACCCCCCTCAAGGTTAGTCTCCTTTGCTCTATCTCTCTGTTAAGGAAAATTATATTTTACTCCTATTCCTGCCCTTCATGTCATGCCCTTCATTCTAATCCACACATGGACCTAGACATAAGTAACCACTGACTACATTCTGCACCTGGGAACTAGATCTACGCCTCCTACCACTGCATATACTGCACGATATAAAATCTTTGTTTTCTTAACCTTTGTAAGCAAAACCATGGTGTACCATTGTTTACATGTGTGTGAGTTGTTTAAACTTTGCAAGAATTAAAACCGGATCATTGATTCCAAATTATGCTGCTGTCTCCATCGTCTCTCTCAATGATCTGAACTAAAAATAATAGCTGTCTTTGTCCAATGTAGAAAAAAAGAAAAACAGAAAAAATACTCTTTTTTTTTGCTGTTATCTTAGTAATCATAATAATTGGTCAGATTAATAAATAATTAAAAAATTCTAATTAATGCAGGATGTGGTCTGGCATTGTCGTGTTGGAAAATGTAAGGTCTTCCCTGAAAGAGACGTTTGGATGGGAGCATATGTTGTTTTGGAACTTGGATATACCTTTGAGCATTGATGGGGCCTTTCCAGATGTGTAAGCTGCCCGTGCCACATGCACTCATGAAAACCCCATATCATCAGAGGTGTAGGCTTCTAAACTGAGCGCTGATGAAAACTTAGGTTGTCCTTGTACTCTTTTGTCAGGATGACATGGCGTCCCAGTTTTCCAAAAAGAACTTCACATTTTTAATCATCTGACCACAGAACAGTTTTCCACTTTGACACAGTCCATTTTAAATGAGCCTTGGCTCCAGAGAAAACACTTGTGCTTCTGGATCATGATAGATATGGCTTCTTTTTTGACCTATAGAGTTTTAGTTGCAATGGTGAATGGCTTGGTGAATTGTCTTAACCGACAATGTTTTCTGGAAGTATTTCTAAGTCCATGTTGCTATTTCCATTACAACAGCATTCCTTTATGTGATCCAGTGCCGTCTAAGGGCCCGAAGAGCACGGGCATCCAGTATGGTTTTCCGGCCTTGACCGTTACGCACAGAATGATATTATGCACTGTAGATGATGATAACTTCAAACTCTTTCCAATTTTTCTCTGAGAAACCCCTTTCTGAAATTGCTTCACTATTATTTGCTGCAGCTTTGGGGGAAAGTCCATTTTGACTTCTGAGAGACACTGTGACTCTGAGGCTCTTTTTATACCAAGCATGTTGACAATTGACCTAATAAGTTGCAAATTGGTCCTCCAGCTGTTCCTTATATACTCATTCAACCTTTCCAGACTCCTTATTCTACCTGTCCCAGCTTTTTGGATTGTGTAGCTCTCATAAAATCCAAAATGAAAATGTCATGCCAGATGACATTTTCAAAATGTCTCTCTTTCAACATTTGATGTGTCATCTATGTTGTATTCTGAATAAAATATGTACTATGTACAGTGTCCCAACTTTTTGGGAGTCGGGTTTGTATATTCTGACTTGTTCAAGTTGAGGTTAGTTGATGTTGGGTAATAATGGGAAATGGCTGGAAATTACTAAGTTGAATAAAACTGGACGTGATAAAAATGAATTGCCTGATAAACATGATACTAAAATTACATTTTGCATTTTAATAAATATCAAAGCAGAGCACATGGAAACTACTGCGCCGCCCCAACAGACACATACACAGCCATTATGACATCATTCATTTGTATTATGTATGCCTGGATACTATAAAACAAAACTGCAGATGAACATGTTTATCCGTTATTTCTTTTAAACTGTTGACACTTTCAACGCTGAAAATTATTTAATTAAATTTGTAATTTTTAGGATCTTATCATTTAACACTTAAAATTTAAACACACATTTGTGTACTTACTTCCCAGCATAAACATAAACCGTAACACACTAAGGAGTGGCATGTAACTGAAACAGAGGCTGCATTCATGAAGTCATCACAAGGCATTTTTGTTGGCTTATCAGCGGAGTTGGCTAAAAAAATCCATGATGAGTACGTGTTGTCAACGTGTTATTTGTACCGTTCCTGTGGCTTTGTCAGGGATCGACGGATAAGGCTTATTACTGTGAGAGCGCCTGTGTGGTTCCCAATGTGACATGTCTTATTGAAGGAGACTAAAAACTCTGCCTCCCTCTGCATCGCCATGGTAACCGGACCAATCAGCCAGTCTGAATATGCCAGATAAGGCCGAAATGAAAGACTAAGAAAATCCCTCGTCACTTCACCTCCCCCTCTTTTTATCTACTCCTTTGTTCACTTTGTTCTTCTGTTCTTGTTGTCCCTGCTTGGTTTCTCACTCTTTGTTTCTTTTGTTCTTTGTTTCAATGCTTTCTGCATGTTTCTGCCTCCATCTTTGTTGCATTACTGTTGCCTTCTTTTTGTACCATCTCTTCCTTTATTTCTTCCATAAGTTGATTAGAATAGACCATATCTGCCATGTTCAACGTATCTAAGTATTGTTGTCAGGAATAAGAAAAGCTAGCAAAATGTTCACTTTACACACATATACAGTAATTATTTTTTAGTCTTCACTTAGGGCACAGAATAAGCCACCAAAACCTGTTAAACAGACAACATGCAATGTAATGTATTATGGAGAGAAAAAATAGTTGTGTTTTATCTTTTATAATGACACATAAGCAGGAGAGGTCTCTATGCTGCTGTTGCTGGTGAGCAGTGGGGTTGAGACCAGGACAGAAAACAGTAGCTCTTAACAATTTGATAGAAATTCTATGTCAGGGGTCATCAACTAAATTTAGTCAAGGGCCATCTTATTTCTTCACAGTGCTGTGGGGGGCCACCAAAATATATAAATAAATACAAATCTTTTTTTCTACCACTTTGTCCCATTAGGGGTTGCAGGTGACTGGAGCCTATCCCAGCAGCTTTGGGCCTGAGGTGGGGTACACCATGGATAGTGGCCAGTTAGTCATGGGGCTGATATTTAAACATAGACCGTGACAGACAACCATTTACCCTCACGTTCATTCACTAGGTATACTTAAGATTTGCCAATTGACCTATACATGCATGTCTAGGTGCATGTACTGTAGAAGCTGTATTAATAATACACACAAAATCATCTAATTGCTTGCACTGCATGTGGTCCTGAAAGTATATAATATGCTAAACTATTGTTACAGAGCAGTGTAACATGGAATATTTTCAATGTGCCTCTGGGTTTGTTCTATAATGGTTTTGTTGCTCAGCTTGGTGCTGACTTTTTACTTGTGTATATTTAAACCACCTTTTGACCTTGCGCGGGATGTGAGCGTACCGTACGCCTACATTCTTTCTGTTTCCACCAGTGACGGGACATTTAGGGTACTTTTTGTTTTGATTTGCAGACAGCAACACTTAGCTTTCAACACAAACTTGTTTTTGTTGTGCGCGGGTTAAGCCCTGCTCATTTAGTCCATGCAGAGCCGACTCGGCCCGGGAAATGTTTTTGCAGCAGCATAGACACAGACGGTGAGCGAGTGAACGCATTTTGCTAAAGTGGATTTAAATCACTATTTCCTCTGTGCAAAGTTCAAGATTGTGTTGATTATTCCAGTATTCAACCTGGAGGTAAAAAGAGGTGGGGCTATTTCTGCTTAGAAACAAGAAGCAACAAGGTCACAACCAAAAACAGGAGCGGGAGAAAATACTGATTGTATAGGTTTTAAGACAGTTATTGTAATTTGCTCACTCTAATGATGGATAAACTTAAAAACTCATAGCCTCAACACATTTTTTGATGTTTCACACTAAATGTAAATTGTTTTGACATTAAAACATGTAAAAGGTGTGACCCAAATTCAAAGCTTTCAGTGCAGCTGATGTCCTCAACTTTGTGCTGGACCAAATCAAAATAAAGGCCAAGAACAAAAAGTTTGAAGTTGATGCAGCGTCAGCTCCATGTGACCTTACTCACATCTGATTGGTTCACTTGTTTGGTGGTCTCTAAACAAAAGCTAAACCTGCTCCAGAATAGGGTAGCCGTGTGGTGTGGCGATTAAAACTGTTCAAAACCAAACCACTTTCTGGAGACGGAAAACTAAGAGTGTGCTCCAACTAAACCTGAACTTGCCTTGATCTAAACCTAAACTTCTTCTAGCAACAGGCCTCTGAACTGACTAAATAAGAATATATGCTCCTTTTCTCTTGTACTGCAAAACCAATTTACCTACATGTATGAAACAAGAAACCTAAACCTGAACTTGAGTTTTCTATGGTTTTAGCTCATGTTGCTTTCCCATATTAATGCAAAGTTAAAAGAAATAGATAAAATGTCAACATGTTACAAATAATATCATAGCGCTGTGTTGATTATGACATAAGCTCAACCCCACTGTTGTAGGGACAGTCCTGAGTTGAGCTCTGCAGGGGTCTCCAATCTTTTTTTCACCAT
Source organism: Neodontobutis hainanensis (assembly GCA_024349245.1). Lineage (NCBI taxonomy): Eukaryota > Metazoa > Chordata > Actinopteri > Gobiiformes > Odontobutidae > Neodontobutis > Neodontobutis hainanensis. The sequence goes on from JALDNG010000135.1 coordinate 244,925, forward strand.
GGACTGGTTTTGTGCATATCATTTTGCTTCCATTAGATATTTCACATGCAAATAACCATTTTTTTAGGCTACAGTTTCAATTTAATTACTACATTTATATTGTATATGTAACAAAACTCACCATAATGTAGAGTGAGTGAGACCCTGCCTGAGGTTGTTTTACTGCAACAAGACAGTCCCATCAAGGTGTAATGGGAGACAGTGACACTTGAGTTCTTTATGTCTAGGACACGGTATAATCTTGTTTTGTTGTAATTTGAAGTTGTTAATTGAATCTCTTGTCAAGTCCCACCCTCGTGTTCTGTGTTTGTCAGTCTGGTTATGTATTGTATCTGATTTCCTGTGTCTTATTGTGAAGTGCCATATAAGCGTCAGTCTTTCAGATTGACTTCCTGCCCTTGTGTCTTTCCCTCCACTGTGATTACCTGCTCCACCCCTAATGTGCTCCACCTGTGCCTCGTTGTGTGCCCTTTATAGACTGTGGTTTATTGTAGGAGATTGTATTCACTCCTCAGATGAGGGCTGTAGGGTTATTGGAGGCCGCGTGTTGAGTGTTATGAGCAGATAGTGTGTTCTGACCTTAGCCTGATTTCAACCTTGTCTTATGAATTGTGATTTTGTACTTTAGCCTTGGAAATAAACCCTTGAGAAACATCTGCCTTTTGTGGCGTCTGCCTCGTGAGTACATTAGCCCTTTTCCTGACAGTTGGTACTGACATTTCGTCCAAAAATTTATTGTTCAATGTAGGGTGCTTGGTTTCTATTTAATGAAGCAGTGTTGATGGCTTTACAGCCTTGTTGGAGCTCTGTCTTAATAAAGCAGGTGTGTGAAATGATGTTGCTGTAATTAGGCCCGAGCCGGTGATAACGGGAGGGCCTACTGTTTTTGTTTTTGTTATTTTTTTTTATTTTATTTTTTTTCTGCAAAATGATCCTCAATTTGACCCAGTGACCATGCGCGAAAAGTCATTTTTATTGGGCCCAAAGTTCACGGTCGGCGAAAAATTTATGTATTTGAAGTCCCTGAAATAAAAATATGAAAAATGACTCAGTGGCGACCCCTAGAAAAGTCAAAATACATTGGGCCTATGGAAAGTGAAAGTAATTTTTTTCAATGTAGAAATACAAAATTTGTTACATCTATAGGACACCTCAGGGCAAACAGAAAAGTCTATGACAGCCACAGCCTAAACTCAACAGGAAGTCCGCCATGTGGGGTGAAAGGCGCGACCACCTAAATCGCACCCCTTACGCCAAAAGATTCAATTCATTGTGTTTTTGTTTAAATGGCCCCAAAATTGGTGAGTATCATCTAGACACATGTGCCAACAAAACTTGTAAATAAATTATCCCTTAACTCTTAAACACCTTCTCGAATCAAGTTGGACCCAAAAAGGCGTTTGTGCACATTCATGATCTGAACACAAAGATATGTAAATAAAAGGGTTTGCTTTAGAAATGGCCCTCTAGCGCCACCTACAAACTTATAATGGGGCCCAAGAATTTAGTTTGTCATAGAGACATGAAATTTGGTACACACATCTCTTATGTCATGACGAACATAAAAGCCAATGACAACCACCTACTATCTATAAATGTGTTGCCATAGCAACGGAGCAAATATGTGGAAAAAGTCAATGGGAAGGGAAAATTTTAGTTTGTGGTAGGCAAATGAAACTTGGTACACACATCCAGCATGGGCTTATGAACATAAAAACCAATGGGAACCACACGAGAAGGTGGCCATTTTGAATTAAAAAAGTGAACCGCCAATTAGAATACACCTCACTTTTAAAAATTTACAGAAAATAGCTGCTTCATTCCACAAACACCAAACTTAGGCAAAATTAACTAAACACTTGTGTGGTAAATAGACAATGCCTTTTTTGTTGTTTTTGATTAATTAATTTTTTTATTGTTTTATTTAAATTTTTCTGCAAAATTGTCCTCAATTTTGACCCAGTAAATGTGCACAAAAAGTAAATTTTATTGGCCACTAAACTCAAGCCTGGTGAAAAATTTATATATTTTAAGTATTTGAAAAAATAATTAAAAGAAATGACTCAGTGGCGACCCCTAGAAAAGTCAAAATACATTGGGCCTACAAAAAGTGAAAGTAATTTTTTTTCCAACGTAGAAATAAAAAATTTGTTACATCCATAGGACACCTCAGGGCAAACAGAAAAGTCTATGACAGCCACAGCCTAGTTCGCCATGTGGAGTGGAACGCGTGACCACCTAAATCGCACCCCTTACGCCAAAAGATTAAACTCATTGTGTTCTTTTCTAAAAGGCCCCAAATTTGTTGAGTATTATCTAGACACGAGTGCCAACAAAGGTTATCAGTTTGTTTTTTGATACATTTGTGGCTGTGGTTGTAATGAGCCTGTGAAGAGGCAGCCATTTCTTTGGGAAATAAATGCCATTTACCAAATGCCAGGATCCTTCCTTTGTAGGAGGCTCTTTCAGAGCCAAGACTAGAGTCTTGAAAAAACTCCTCAGAATCTTTTGGAACTGGTAAACTTGTTCTTTTAGTCAACTAATATTTACATTTTTACTTTTTAACAGGCGGGTGCAGCGCTTTCTGAGTCAAATCTCCAGCCAGTACTTTTTTCTCTTTTTTTTTTTTTTTTTTTCTTTTACTTTTTTTTTCTCGCCTTAGCCCAAGCATAATCTATTATCTTCAAAAGTTCAGACAGATCACAGGAAAACCAGGAAATGGGTAGGCCTTTAGCTCTAAATTACAAGGTTGTGTAGCAGGCCCCAGCAGTAGCACAGGCCCGAGGTGATGAAGCAGACTCCAGCCAGAAGAAGATTCAAGCAGTAGCACAGGCCCGGTTATTTGACATTACCGTGAAGTTTACACTTTAAAGCACAAAATGCCCTCCAAGTACATGTGTCCCCGCGGTCGCAATGGAGGCGAGGGCCTTTATAGACGCTTGCGGCTTTAATTTGTTTTTATTATTATTAGACTGAACTGAAAGAAATGCAGAGCAAAAAGACAAACAGGGTTAGCTTTTATCATCAGTCATAAGAGCAGACTGGATACAAGGGAGTTATATTATATCTACACTCTATGTATAATAAACACACAAGGTCTATACAAAGGTAAAAATAAAAACAGTGCTTTGTGAAATGAATACCAAAATAAAGCACAATTCTAGCTGTGTTGCACTCTTTTTGTGCTAAATATAAAGCTAAAGAGGCTAACATATTTGGCTGTGTCCGAAATCACTCCCTAATCACTAGCCCTTCAGTCACTAAATGGTTCAGCACCATTCATAGGACTATAGCTACGTATAGTGCATTGGCAATAAAAGAAAAAAGTCTGCTCCACTGATAATGGACTCATCCCCTCCATTGGTACTCATTTCTCCTCAAGGACAAGATACCAACCCATGTTGTTAAACTTTCAGCAGGTGATCACGCTTAAGGCCTTTCTTTTCAGAAATGATGTAAGAAATGGGTTTTGGCAAGAGTTAAATCTCTGTGGATGAGGTTCTTGAATAAGTAATTCTTACTTATTCAAAAAAAACAAAAACAAAAAAAAACAGTTGTTTGTGATGTCTTTGTTGCTTGGTCTTGCATGGACTGCCCATTCGAGATCTCGCCAGAGTGGCTCAGTGATATTGAGGTCAGGAGACTAAGATGACCAGGCCAGAACCTTTACTTTAGACTGCTGAAGCCAATGACAGGTTGCATTTGTTCTTTGGATTGTTGTCATGCTGGAGTGTCCCAGTATGTTACATATACAGCGCATGTCAGAGCACAAACCAACCCATAAAGTCAAGGGAATTGTCTGTAGACCTTCGATTGTATCGAGGCACAGATCTGGGGAAAGGTACAGACAAAATTATGCAGCATTGAAGGCTATGAGCACAATGGACCCAACAATCTGTAAATGGATAAAGTTTGGAACCACCAAGACTCTTCCTAGAGCCCGGTCAAACTGAACAATCAGTGGATAAGGGCCCTAGTCTTGGATGTGACCAAGAACCTGATGGTCACTCTAACAGAGCCTCAGCATGTCTCTGTGGAGAGAGGAGAACCTTCCATAAGAACAACCATATCTGTAGCTACCACCAAACAGGCCTTATTGGTAGAATATTCTAAAACTCCTCCTACTCCTGCTTCTGCTTGCTCATGCCAGCTTTACTGTACCTTTAGGCCTTCCACCTTTTTAGTTTTTACTTTCTTTCACCTGTATTTTTATGTTTTTACTTATTTGCACTTTTTAAACAACACGTTGGACCTGCCAAGTGACTGGAGCATTGGTAACTATTTTACAACGTCTCGAGCAATGCTCATTCTGTCAGGGCACAGGGAAAAAGAAAGGGAATGCCAAAAAGCCGAAAGAAAATGCCGTTTGTATACCTTTATGAGGTATACAATTTTTTTTTTTGCATATTTTCAGTCAAACATTGCAAAAACCAAGAGAAATATTTTTGTCAGCGATCATTATAACAACATTAACAACTTATGTGTCCTGTTTGCTAAAGTGAACAGATTAACAAGCCCTCCAGCTTCATTTACTCCAGAATTAGTTTCCACCACTAAATGCAATAATTTTGCATTGTTTTTGGCATTAAACATGCTACACATGGTCCACAGGACATAAAACAATTCTGCAGACATCTAAGAGACATTTGGTTGGGTTAACACATTTTATATTGATGTTGAAAAAATTGTCTCCAGCCAGAGTTCATCCACCTGCTCTCTCGATGTTTTACCCACTAGATTTCTAAAATCAGTACTAAGCAGTTTGTTTATACAACTCACTGATATAGTCAATAATTCCTTACAGTCTGAAACATTTCCAATAGCCTTAAAAACTGCTGTCATTAAGCCTTTTCTAAAGAAAAGCAGTCTTGATGCTACAGTGCTCAACAACTATCGGCCCGTATCAAACCTGCCTCTAAGTGTCTGTCTTAGTTCTTTTGGACTTGAGTGCTGCGTTTGATACAGTGGACCATGAAATCCTGTCACAAAGATTAGAGGAATGGATAGGTATCACTGGAACTGCCCTTAAATGGTTTCAGTCCTATCTTGAAGACAGGAAGTACTTTGTTTTGGCTGGTAACTGTGTATCAGACCAAATGGCCCTGACATGTGGGGTTCCACAGGGGTCTATCTTGGGACCTCTATTATTCAATCTTTATATGTTTCCTTTAGGGCAGTTAATACACAGCTGTGGCATATCATACCATAATTATGCAGATGACACTCAGATTTACATTTCACTCACAGCAGGTGAAAATGGACCAATCCATTCACTGTGTCACTGCATCGAACAGATTGATGTGTGGATGCAAAATAATTTTCTCCAGCTGTACAGAAACAAGACTGAACTAATCATCTTTGAGCCACAGAAACAAAGAGAATGTGTCAGCAGTCACTTCAAGTCTCTTTCTCTAAAATCTAAATGAAGTTACAAAATCTAGGGGTCATCATGGACTCCGACTTGAATTTCCAGAGTCACATTAAGTCAACTACATCATCTGCATTTTATCACCTAAAAACATTTCTAGAGTCAAAGGAATAATGTCTCAACCAGACTTAGGGAAACTTATTCATGCTTTTATCTCCAGCAGGTTAGATTACTGTAACGGCCTGCTCACTGGTCTCTCAAAACAAGGGTTAAGACAGTTAAGACCAGGAAGTCCAACCACATCAGTCCAGTTTTAAAATCTCTGCACTGGCTTCCTGTTGCTCAGAGAATTTTTTTCTCTTTGCAAAAAATTTAGAGACTTTAAAACAGCACTGCTTGTTTACAAGTCTCTTAATGGTTTAGCGCCAGAATATATTTCTGACATGCTAGTTATGAACCTTCTCAGACTCAGAGAACAAGTGGGAAGCAGCGTTTACGTTTCATTCATTCATTTTCTACCACTTTGTCCCATTAGGGGTCGCGGGTGACTGGAGCCTATCCCAGCAGCTTTGGGCCTGAGGCGGGGTACACCCTGGACAGTGGCCAGTTAGTCGCAGGGCTGACATATAGAGACAGACAGAGACATACAACCCTCTCACATTCATTCACTAGGGACACTTTAGAGTTGCCAATTAACCTATACATGCATGTCTTTGGACGATGGGAGGAAGCCGGAGTACCCGGAGAGAACCCACAGTAACACGCGGAGGACATGCAGACTCCTCACAGAAAGACCGGAGTCGGCCGAGAATGTTTGAGTCGGCTGGGTTTTGAACTCACGACCTTCTTGCTGTAAGGCAGGAGTGCTAACCACTCTGCCATGTGCACCCTCGTTTACGTTTCATGCAGCATAAATCTGGAACAGCCTCAACGTTAACAATGTTCAAGGGAAGGTTTGGAACCTTCCTCTTTAACTCTGCCTACTTTACTTAAATAAATAGTTATTTACTTTAAGTTTATTGTATTATTTTTGATGTTATGTGTTTATTTCTGTGTACTTATTTAGTTATTCGTTAATGATGAGTTTATGTTATGTGTCTTGTGGTTTATATTTAGTATGCATGGTTTGTAATCAAGTAAGGGATGTTATAATACTACATCTAGAAACATATTAAAGTAAGAGAGAAAACATAATGTCAGAAGAGTATGGTTTAAAACATGAAGAGTTCAATGTACACACACACACAGACACACACACACACACACACACACACACACACACACACACACACACACACACACACACACACACACACACACACACAGTGAAGATCTAGATAGAGACTTAGGTGCCTGTTACCAAAGGTTACAGAGGGAAGGAGAGGCCGAGGAGGAGGGGGTCCTCACAGCCTTACAGAATGACAAAAGAGAGTTAATGATCTTCAAAGGCTTTCAGGCTTTCAGTCATTAATTCACTGTTATAATGAAAACTGTATAAAAGCTTATGTCTACTGTACAATCTTTAGTAGAGTTGGGGGATAGTCTAGTCGGGTTGTTTATTGTGTTGGTTGTAAACAATAAAGACTATGGCATTGAAGAGGTTGAGCATTCATGACTTATTCCACACAACTGTGCCAAAGGCTGAGGGTTCAGTATTGGACACAACATTACCTGGTGTGTGAATTGTGCTATAAAAATAAAATTGCCTTGCCTTGCCTAGAGTGGCAGGCAGAAGCCACTTAAAGCCACAGTAAAAGGCACATGGCATGTGCCTTTTTTTATGCCTCGAGTTCGCAAAAAGGCACATAAAGGACTCTTAGACCATAATAAACAAAATTCTCTGGTCTGTTGAAACAAAGACTGAAGTCTTTGGCTTGAATAGCAAGCGTCATGTTTGGATGAAACCAGGCACCGCTCATCACCTGATGAATACCGTCCCTACAGTGAAGCATGGAGGTGGAAGCATGCCATGGAGATGTTTTTCAGATTCAGATGAAGCGTGAGAGGTTCTGGAAAAAAAGAATAGGAGCTTGTAGCATTATAGTCAAAAAGACTTGAGGAGGTAATTAGTGTCAAAGGTGCTTCAACAAAGTATTGTGCAAAGGCTGTGAATACTTATGTACATGTGCTTTTTATTATTATTTTTAATAAGTTTGCAAAAAAATCAAACAACAGATCAATAGTGGCATTACACGTAATTCCAGTAGAATCAGCATGTCACAGTGTGTATCTGCATGTTTAAAGGTTTTTATCTGTATGTACAAGCTGATGTCTCACCTGACAGTGGAAGGTCCTCTATGCTTCTGTACACATTGTCAAGTTCTATCATGTGTCTTTGAGCTGCAGAGCTGATGAAAGTGTTGAGTTTCAGGACCTGGACAGCTTTTCTACAGGTTTGTACCATTTTCTTTTTTTTACAAAAGCATGGTTATTTGTGTCTTTAAAAAGCTTTCTTTTCAGCCTCATGCTGCAGGGTGCTGTTGCTGTACTAAGTGAAGGCTAATAATGGGGGCTCTCTCTCTGTGATACAGAAACTGGAGTTATTTGTGATGACCCTAAAGAACAAATTAAAAAAAAACATTCAAATCTAGTTATGAGACAATTAACCAAACATTGTCCAATTATACTAAATTTATTAGAGAATTATGAAGTTGTGTTTTCTAATTAGCTCACAGACAGGTGTAGTTGAAATTAATTGATTGTGAAAAACCCCTTGAGATGAAGCATCTTGTTTTTTAGGGGTCCAAAACATGAAATATAAAAAACGTGCATAAAGACATTACAATTTCAGAATTTACACAAAACATGATACAATGTAACTCAAGACAAAGTAGATAGAAAGTTCAAACACAAAACAATCACACTCCCCCCTCATCACCATCTCAGAATCAACAGAAACAATGACATTTAATTATGTATCTAACTGTATCATGTATATAAATAAAGACATTTAAATAGATACACTTGAAAATGAATTGAAACTAGTGACACTGTCGTTTTTAATCAGGCTGCAACCTGTTCATATAATATGCAGTGATGAGTTCTGTATGGACATTTCAAGATGAATCTGCATAAAGTGTTACATAAAAGAATTAGTGGTTTAAGATGTGCATTATGTGTATTATGATAGACTATGTCTATATACTCAATAATAGGTAAAATATCGAAGAGATTATTTTCTTTGTTGTGTGAAGCAATTAGAAGATCAATAGAGAGGCATTAAGCAGGAATATGTTTGTCTTATTAATATGTGGTTTGAAATTTAGTTCAGGATCAAGCCATACTCCAAGATACTTAACACTGGTTTCCTTAGTCACTGGAGAACCATTATCTAAATACCTATTTAATTTTGCAGTACGAAGAGAATGGCAAGTTCCAAAAAGTATTTAGCAAAATTATTACATGTTAAGTTTAAAATATTCCTTCTAAGCAAGTTTTGAATTAGATTAAAGTCATCCTGTAACTGGTTTAGTACGTAGGACAAGTTAGCGCCTGAAAAATACACAACAGTGTCATTAGCATATAGATGAACTAGACAGTTTGTACTCACTTGAGGAAGGTTGTTAAGGTTCCACTCCTAGTCCCCTTTTATTTTCTATAAATATAGATTTTCTATAAATATAGAAAATAAAAGGGGACCAGGAGTGGAACCTTGTGGGACACTTTTTTCCATAATGCAGTGTCTGGATCATAATCACGTTTAAAAATAACACACTAACATTGATTATGAAGATAAGGCCTATTGAATGAAGTTTATCCAATAGTTTATAGTGGTCTAACACGTCAAAAGCTTTTGAAAGGTCAAGAAATGTAGCACCCGTATTTTGGCTTTGATCAAAGAAGAACACATGATTTGTAAATTTGCGTATGGCTGTTGTAGTAGAGTATTTTGTAGAGTATCCAAAACAAAAACCAGACGGTAGAAGGATAAAATATTAAATTGGTTATAAAATCTAAATTGCTAAAAAAAAAAAATTTTTCAAATATTTTGGTGATTGTGCAGAGTGGCAGAGTGGTTAGCACTCCTGCCTTACAGCAAGAAGGTCGTGAGTTCAAAACCCGACCAACTCAAACATTCTCGGCCGACTCCGGTCTTTCTGTGAGGAGTCTGCATGTCCTCCACGTGTTACCGTGGGTTCTCTCCAGGTACTCCGGCTTCCTCCCATCGTCCAAAGACATGTATGTATAGGTTAATTTGCAACTCTAAAGTGTCCCTAGAGAATGAAAGTGAGAGTGAATGTCACTGTCACTGTCTGTCTCTATATGTTAGCCCTGCGACTAACTGGCCACTGTCCAGGGTGTACCCTGCCTCAGGCCCATAGCTGCTGGGATAGGCTCCAGTCACTCGCAACCCCTAATGGGACAAAGCGGTAGAAAACTAATGAATGAATGAATGTGTGTGATCTCCACCTTTTGAATAGAGGAGTTACTCTAGTAGATTTCTAAACAATAGGAATAGAGCATGTATTTAAGCACATGCTGAACAGGTCAGCCAGAGGGTATGATAACACACATGAACACACATTGTTGTTTTGAGGAATTTGACTTGTAAATCTGGCCCTGCACTGCTATTATTTTTAAGTTCAGAAATTGCTTGGAGTACATCAAAGGCTGATATTATATTAAAGGAAAATGAAGTTATGGTGGCAGTCCACAATCCCCGGGCCACGAACCGGTACCGGTCTGTGGGTCAATTGGTACCAGGCCACAGAGAAAAAATAAATAACTTACATTATTTCCGTTTTATTTATTAACTGAGTCTGAATGATGTTTTATTTTGAAAAATGATCAGATTCCCTCTGTTACATTATGTGACAGCAAAATGATTAAAAAACAACGTCTTTTGGAAAGTTTTGTCGCAAAGAAGAAAATATTAGAAAATATTACAGTTTTTATGCTGCTTGTATCATTTTATTTTGTGTATCTAGCTGCCACACCTTAAAGGCCAGTCCGTTAAAATATTTTCTGACATTGAACCAGTCTGAGGCGCATAAAAGGTTGGGAACCATTGATTTAGGAGACTTGAACTCATTAACTGATCAGAGAGCTGTGCATCGCTTATGGAAGAAAAATGTTTAATTAAGGCTTAAGAGATCATGTGAAGACATCCTTATTATCAATAATACCGTCAGTTGTGTTACTATTTGACCTATTAAGAAGGTGATCCAGATGTTTCCAAAATTGTTTAGGATTGTTCCAATTCTGAGTAAAGGTTTCCTTAAAATACTTTTGGCATTCCTTGTTTGTGTTTTGCAATGATTTCTAAGTTAAGTATGCTTAACCCAGTTTATTCAAAATTATTCATTTTGAGAACCTTACTAAATGCTATTCTTTAAGTTGATAAATATGAGATGAAAGAGAGAGGAGGGCGTTGAGCAAGAGATAATTTGACAGACCGAAGACAAACAGACAGACAGTGAGACCTACATGTAAACTTATATAAACAAAACTATAATAAAACAGGACTGCTGCAAATCTTTAAATGCTATAAAAATATATATAGCAAGCACATAAACGATCATAAAACAGAACATCAGTATTAATCATATGCCCATTTTTGTGCCAGATTTTGTAAGAAATTAATTTGTGACATTTGAAAATTTGCAGTGTCAAACACAGTGATTTATGACACAATGCCACACATTATGGCAAACAGAACTCGCTAGCATGGACAATAATAATACATCTATGGAATGGACTCTAACTAGGAGCCTGCAGTGACCTCACTTACACTATGATGATAATTAGAGTCCGTTTATAGTGTGTACAGCTTTATGCACAGTTTTAATAGTATGTAAGCTCTACAATGATGGGAGAGCAAGGCAAAACATTGCTAGCTTACTCACATTACTTTATGGAAAAGAAATGTCGTCCTGAAAAAAGTCCTGTGCTTTCTAAAGGGGAGCAGAAAGGTTTAGGTTTCCCATCTATGATTACTCTCAATGTACAGAGTAAGTATTGCCATGCATAACTTATTTGCACAGAGTTTTTCTTGATCTCGTCAAATTGTTACCGTTTTTGGACACGATCTGCACTGAAGTCAGGATAGATGAAGATGCAGCACCTGTGGAAGACAAGATCTTTTTTTTCTCCCTGGCCAGAAGCAGGGTCTTAACCTTATCTTTTGAAATGCAAAAACTTTGTCAAGATTGTTTGAGGAAATCTAACATTGCTGCTGGAGTTGGATACAAAAATGTATGGCAAAACTCTCACCGCTGGGGATGTGAGGTATAACTTGGGCAAGGAAGCACACCATGTCGGCCTTTTTGCTAAGCTCTATGTAGTGTGCTTACACTAAAGGGAACTGTGTTAAGCTGCCCCAACAAACAAACACAAGAGAAACAAACAAGCTCTTTACTTGTAAACCGTTTGGCCTTTCTGGTACCTCAGAGAGAGGGTTATGGTGAATTTTTGTTGAGCTCCTTTTACCATTTGTCATTTCTAAAGATGCAGGTTGTTGTTGCCGATTTCTGTTTGTTAATTCCTCCTTTGTCTTAATGACATTTTATAAACTGTTTTAGGCGCGCACTAACTACATTTAAACAAACACGCACAACTTCTCTTTATTGTTCCATAATATCAAACCCCTAAAAACATAATCAGTGAACTAGTTAAAATATCAATCAATATCAATAACAATCAAATAAAAAACAAAACAAAGCAACAGACCTTTTTTTTAACTTTCTAGTCACGTGATAACATGCGAAAACCAAACCCATAAAAAGAGTTGTACAGTGTACAAATGTCCTCCTCCAACAATTTGAGATCTACTCTGGTTCTGTTTAACTCTTTGATTTTTCCTGTCATGATGTTGGATAGAACAATCACATGATCTCTGGAGCTCTATAGTGATGAAAATGTCACAGTATGTTCAATCAATCAATCAATCAATCAATCAAATTTTATTTATATAGCACCTTACAACAGCCAAAAGGTGCACAAGGCGCTTTCCAAGAAACATCAAATGACAACATAAAGAAAACGAAGTAAAGAAATGGAATCAGGATCAAGTCCAACGCTATGTGTTAAAAATCTTTAATTTAAAAAAAAAAAAAGGTTTTCAGGTGTGCTTTAAAAACACAGGGAGTGCATTCCACAACTTTGGTCCTTGAACACTAAATGACCGGCCTCCAAACTTTTTATACCTGTATGTAGGAGTCACCAGAGAAATGTGATCAGAGGAGCGGAGTGTTCTGGCTGTTATTGCATTAAACCTCTCCACCACATGTTCCCTCCGGTCCTCTCCATATACATTGTCCTTCCATCACTGAATTAAAAATGCTTCACGCTAACACGTTTTTATCTATGACCCATATTGAAAAACCGAGGCTGACACTCACCATCTGTCCCTGAGACAAAGGGACATGCAGCAATTCCCTGCTTCTCCCGCATTTGCAACAAGGACAGAGCGGCTACTCTACTTACAGTTTTGCAAAGCCAAAAAATTGGGCACTCCACCATTGTTGAGATGGAAGCCAATATGAACAAATGGGGGCTCTGAGCTGGTGGGAAGTTTGTTTGCACGCCAGTTGAGAGTTCTGGCACATAAACTGCAGTGGAATCAGCCTTTGATGCAAAGTCCAACTACAGTAAGCAGGTAATCAAACATTTTCTACTGAGTCCTACTTAAGTGTTTTTACATAAACTTTGTTCTTTTGTTGGGTGCCATTTGGAAGCAGTATAACTTTTGTTTTTATGTTTAATGTGGCATTTTTAATTATTTACTTTGATTAACACATTCATAAAATGTATGGCTGTCCACATATACAAAATGTAATCAGGCTTAAGTGGCCTTGACCTGGGGACTCTTTATAAAAGGACTGTGTGAGAGTGCTGAGCATAATGAGTGGACTATTGAGCTGCAATTTGACACAGCCCTTCTTAAAAACTAAATGAAAACTTTAAACTTGTTCAGTTTATCACCTCGCCGTGTGGGTCGCCTTTTTGCCAAGTCTTCAGAATGTGTGTATGGCAGGGTCAGAACTGGCCCGGGGTTATGCACAGTTTCATTTTTTGCGTGGAAGGTGTTTCAGCCTTCTCAGTGTTTTTAACAAATTTTTAGCGTATGCAAGCTTAGAAATAAGCACCCTAGTCTCGCCCAGACATGGTCTTGGTCTTGACTCGGTCTCAATAGCTGAAAGTCTTGGTCTTGATACTTTCTGGCTTTGGAAATGTCTTGGTATCGTTCAGCGCATTCTTGACTATACTATTGTTTAACACTATTGTCTTGTATCTTCTCATTGTTTGCATTGGCGCAAAAGCTGCAGTGGATCACCTTTTGATTCAAAGTGAAACAACAGACAAAAATTTTCAACAGAGTTCTTCTCAAATGTCCTTTCATAAATGTGATGTTTGGTAAAGTGTTTGCATTTTTGTCTAATATATTGGTGTCTTTTATGAAGAATAGAATGAGCCACTTTAAGGATAAATGATGCCAATGTAATGGCCAATGTAAAACCAGCCATTGAATTCATTCTCTCAACCTGTGTGCTGGAGCCTCAGAGCAGGCCTTGTGTCTGTGGAGTGCCGTGGCCTTTCATCTCTCCTGTTGTTGAGCTCTAATTACTGACATTTCTCGTGAGAGGTGCTGCTGCTTTGTGGGTATTTCCGCACCTTTCATTCCATCAGTGAACACTTGGAAAGGTCACACTCCATGTAACACACTATCAGTGAATCAGTGAGTCAGCCTCAGTCCACTGCTGTGCATATCCATTAAGTTACAGTCACTATGGGCCTACGTAGATGCACTGGCCTAAGCTGTTGGCTGTAATGGTCAGTCTCCAGCTCCCAGTTATTGAAAGTTTTTTGTGTAAATAAGTTGAGTATGGAATTTTTGTAATTTGGACCTTCCTCTTCGGACCACAGAAACAAAGAGAAAGTGTCAGCAGTCACCTCGAGTCTCTTTCTCTAAAAACTAAACATCAGGTTTTGATCACGGCCATTTAGGTAGTTTCTGTTATTATAATTTAAAAAGATTAAACACAATTGTTTGACAATAAAAAGCTTCACCCAATCACTAACTATGAGTGAAACAAATGCTTTGGAATTATTATTCATATTTTCAAAAAAACACTAATTCTGCCAGGGTATGAAAACATATGAGCACAAATGTAAGTATAAATTAAAAAAAGCTTACGTATTTTATTCTAAACTCTTGTTATTAATGACTGAAACTGATTGGATTATTGCAGCTCTTTTATCCCTCCAGAGGAAAGCTCTCAAAGGTCCGTCTCTATGATTTATGGTAAGCTAAGGTTTTAGCTAAGGTTTTAGCTTACCATAGCATTACCATCAAGCTAAGCTGATTTTACATTGTAACAGTTTAATAATAAAAAATTATGACGGATTACGTTTCAACAAATTTGTGCCTCTAACTTGTTTCATTCAAACCTGTTGTGTTTAGTTTGAAGACACATCTGGGCTTTCCTCCGGACAGTTTGACCGTCTAGTGACCGCTTACTGCTTGTGTCACCACTGATACCACTGTGTCAAGTCCTGCGATACTAGCAGGAAATCCTGCGACAATGTGAAGAGTGTGGAGCCGTAAGAAGGGAAAATAAAGCAGCAAAAATACCTGTGTTATAGCAAACTGAGCACAGAGAGGACAAACTGAGAACAAGGCAGAAAAACTGAGCACATAAAGGACGAACTGAACTAAACATGCTTAGTAAAATACGTTCCCTATCAATCTATAAAATTGCAGTTTTTTTATCTTCTGGCAGCTTTAATTTGAATTTTTTACCCATGGGACAGTCCTTACACTGGGAGCCATAATAAAACTAGCTTTGGCAGCCTAACTCCTTAGATTTGACACATGCTAGTTCCACATGTTGGTGACTAAGACAATGCAACCAATGCAAACCAAATTTATTTTGTTTTACCAGAACATTAACCCTGAACCTTTACACATTTTTGATGTCCACAACTTACATTTTGTAATAAAACAAAAAACATTTACTTTATCTGCTGTGTAGTTTGTATACACTGTAAAATGTTTTTCAGATTTTTTTACAGTAACTTACTGGCAGTTTGTTGCTAGTATATTATGGTAAACAAGGCCTACACATATACTCCTTAAATTATTCAATACATCCATTGTACATAAATATTCAAAAGTAAAAGGTATTTTTTATTTTTTTTCTAACTTTCTATTTTCTAATATCAATAAATAGCTGGATATTACACCTTAATCTTGCAAATTCGGCATTCTGCCTGTGTATTATTACAGTTATTAAAATGCTACTGTCGCTCACTGATTTTGGTGCACTCCTCTCCTTCTCTCCCTCTGTCCTGTTTAGAGCACCAGTATATGAACAGACCCTCACCTTGAATACAGTCTGACTAATACATTTCTTTTCTCTTTTTCTCAACATGTTTAGCAATTTAAAGACGTAACTCCACAAACTCACAAATAATTCTAGCAAGTGATAAATGCTCTTTTCTGAAATAAATCATTTGTACAATGAGATGTTAAACATTTTACATGTAGCTTTATACACACACAGGACTCTAACAGACATACTATATCTGGACAAAAATGTTATAATCATATACCGTGTATACTGTATATCATCACTGTACCGTGTCAGCCCCACAGATTGGTCCCTTATCACTTCACTTCTGTCTAATATGATGCAGTAAATAAAGCACATCACTGTGATCATCGCGATGTTGCAAAGCAAAACATGCAGAAAGACTACAAACTCTAGATAGTCCGTGTTGTCTAAAAAGTTATTATCAAGAAATTTAAGAGATAATGTTCAGCACATACCGGGTTATTGGCAAAACACATGCTAGCTTCTGAAAAGGGAGTGCTCCCATTGTTCTACACTGGAGGAAATAACAGCTACTGATAATGCAAAAAAGTGTATATTTAGCACTGGATACACCTTTTTAAGAAAAGGGGGAAGCAAAGTGAAACGTAGATAAATATTGGCAATAAATTCACGTCATGTTTAACAGAGGCAAAGGATTGCATTGGTCTGACGCTAGACTCAGAGCAAAAAGTTTAAGGTCAGACCTGTAAATGTAAATTACAAAATCAAAATTGAGGCCTCGACTGCTCATAAAGGAAATTTAACATGCAGCACTATTTTACCCTTTTGGGATAAAAACATGGACTAATTATGCGTATGGAGAAGGAACATAAGCTTCTTTGTTACAGTGTCATTCAACACAATAGTGATCTAGCAAAGAGACTCAGATTGTGTGAGAAGTCAACAGTGTTTAAGATGTCATTTTCCATGAGAATGGAAGAAACCTCATTCCCACCTGTCTCTGGCTTTGTCTTGGGGATGGTTGAGGACTGTTAAGTAGATGCAAATGGTGCGCAGGTCTGCTAGTGATTTGCAGAGCAGCTAACTGCAAGCCTACTGGGAAAGTATTTGAGTTACAGGTAATTACACATGGAAAAAAACGGCAAGATTAATCACTGTGAGGACCAGTGATTAATGCTTGTGAAAATGTCACATTATTTTGAGTGTGTGTTTCATAGTAAAGAAAGTAAGGAGGACCCTGGGGTTTTTAAAGAATCTTGCTGCATCAGTTTGATCCCAGGAGATTTTGTTGCAATTGTGAAGCGGGGTTAGTTATATTTGAAATGGCTCGTCTTGTTGCTGTTTGCCAGTTTCTCTCATAGGAAACAACAACGTAAGATGGCTGTCCTGGTTTCTCAGGGCTTGTGCTGAAGGTTCTTAAATCCCAGAGGAAAACAAACAAAAGCATACTCGCCTCTTTTTCTATATTCTACACAACTGGCAACAGGGGTATTGTTTACTGGTGATCCTCCTTTAGAAAATATGACTCAGAACTGGTGGAATTCCCTGTTGTCTAAGGGATTTTAGATGATGTTCTAATTTTTTAGCTGGACATTGTGAGTGGCCCCAACACCAGAGACTGAAGGCTTTCAAACAGAAACAATCAAAATCAGGTTGTTTATAAAAACCCATCCTTTACTCTTTTTATGCTTATGGTATGGAGCTTTTGCCCTGAAGACCCATTACATTGATCCGCCTCTGTTTTGAGACAAACCCCTCAACAGCTGCAGCTTTAGCTTCTTTACAGGTCTTTGTATGAAATATTGATAGATAAGGGCAGTGGCCCCTTTTTGAGGAGAGCCATTTTAAATGGTAAGCCATTATCACTGTGTTCAGGGCGTTGTTGTGCATAATTGCTTTTTCAGGCCGAATAAATGTCAATGTTTGAGAGAGATAGGAAAGGATGCAAACAAAAAACACCAAATTTGTGGGGAGGGGCGCTGGAGGGCCATTTTAAAAGATAGCGATTATAATGGCGCATGCATTTCTACAGGTGCACAACTTCTTCATTGGTTCTGTAAAAATCCATACATGTTTTTAGAGTATACTAGGCAAGGCAAGGTAATTTTATTTATATAGCACAATTTATACACTGGCTAACTCAAAGTGCTTTACAGAAATAAAATACAATTTTCAAGTTTTAGATTTAGAAACATAAGAAAAATTAAAAACATTATTAAAGAAGAGTGCAGATAAAAAAATGTTGTAATATAGGCAGAGTTAAAGAGGAAGGTTTTTAACCTCAATTGTTAAAGTTGAGGCTGTTCCAGATTTTTGCTGCATAAACTTAAACACTGCTTCACACTGTTTAGTTCTAACTCTGGGCACGAGCAGAAGGCCTGTCCCAGATGTTCTCAGAGTCCGAGGAGGCTCATAAGCTACTAGCATTTCAGAAATATATTCTGGTGCTAAACCATTAAGAGACTTGTAAACCAGCAGTGCTGTTTTAAAGTCTATCCTCTGAGCAACAGGAAGCCAGTGCAGAGATTTTAAAACTGGACTGATGTGGTCGTACTTCCTGGTGTTAGTTAGAACCCGAGCAGCAGCGTTCTGAATAAGCTGCAGCTGTCTTAACCCTCGTTTTGAGAGACCAGTGAGCAGCCGTTACAGTAATCTAACCTGCTGGAGATAAAAGCATGAGTAAGTTTCTCTAAGTCTGGTTGAGACATTATCCCTTTGACTCTGGAAATGTTTTTAAGGAGATAAAATGCAGATGATGTAAATTACTTAATGTGACTGGAAATTTAAGTCTGAGTCCATGATGACTCCCAGATTTCTAACTTGATTTTTAGATTTTAACTGGCCTAAACTAGAGGAAGCATGTAGAGATTGAATAGTAGAGATCCCAAGTTAGACCCCTGTGGAACCCCACATGTCAGGTCCATTTGGTCTGATACACAGTTACCAACTGAAACAAAGTACTTCCTGTCTTCAAGATAGGACTGAAACCATTTAAGAGCAGTTCCAGAGATACCTATCCATTCCTCTAATCTTTCTGACAGGATTCCATGGTCCACTGTATCAAAGTCCTATAGAACTAAGACAGAGACTTTGCCCGTGTCAGTGTTCAGACAGATGTCATTTGTGACTTTGATAAGTGCAGTCTCAGTGCTGTGATAAGATAAGATAAGATAAGATAAGACAAGATAAGATAAACCTTTATTCGTCCCACAATGGGGAAATTTCTCTGTTCCAGCAGCAATTTTTACAGTATGTTATAAACATAAATAATATACATAATATACAGTATATCAAGTATTACAGTATAGTTATTTCACCAAAAACAACAACAACAACAAATTGCACATATTATTGCAGTGCAACAAAAGCAACAGTGAGTATTATGGTGACTTGTTCACCGGGAGCAGCCCTGATTATAAAGTCTAATAGCAGCAGGGAGAAACGAACGTCTGTATTGCTCCTTCAAACACTTTGGATGTAACAGTCTGTCACTGAAGGAGCTATTCAAAGCTGATACCGGTTAATACAGGGGATGAGAGTCACTCTCCAGCAATGATGACAGTTTTGCTACCATCCTCCTCTCTCCCACCTCCTGCACAGTATCCAAAGGAATGCCCAGGACTGAGCTGGCCTTCCTGTTCAGCTTGTCCAGTCTCTTCCTTTCTGCACTAGAGATGCTGCTGCACCAGAATACCACTCCATAGAATATGGCTGAGGCAACCACAGAGTCAAAAAAGGTCTTCAGTAGCTCTCCTTGCACACCAAAAGACTTTAGTCTCCTCAGCAGAAAGAGTCTGCGCTGCTCTTTCTTGTAAATCGCCTCAGTGTTATCTGACCAGTCCAGTTTGTTGTTCAAATGAACACCCAGATATTTGTACGATTCCACTCTCTCAATGTCCTTTCCCTGAATGTTCACTGGTGGTAACGTAGTTTGTTTGCGCCTACGAAAATCCACCACCAATTCTTTGGTTTCCCCCGCATTTAACTGGAGGCAGCTTCGTCGGCACCAGTCCATAAAGTTACGGATCAGTTCTCTGTACTCCCTGACATCATCATCTGTGATCAGACCAACGATGACAGAGTCGTCAGAGAACTTCTGTATGTAACAGGTTGCTGAGCTGAACATGAAGACTGCAGTGTAGATGGTGAAAAGCAACGGGGCCAGAACCGTTCCCTGCGGGGCTCCAGTATTGCAGACAATCATGTCAGACTCACAATCACGAGTTTTCACAAACTGTGGTCAGGCTGTGTGTGAGGTAGTCCAGTATCCAGGCACACAAATGACGTTCCACTCCCATGTCCACCATCTTATCTCTCAGAAGCGCAGGTTGGATGGTGTTAAAGGCACTGGAGAAGTCAAAAAACATGACTCTCACTGTGCTCCCAGCCTTTTCCGGGTGAGAAAGAGCCCTATTCCGAAGGAAGATGACAGTGTCTTCCACTCCAATGCCAGGCTGGTAGGCAAACTGAAGTGGATCCATTGATGGTCTCACCAAAGCCGATCGCAGATGGGTTAGCACCAGCCTCTCCAATGTTGTCAGATGTGAGGTCAGTGCTACCGGTCTATAGTCCCCAAGGTCTTTTGGACGTTTTTGGTACAGGCACCACGCAGGATGTTTTCCATAGCTGTGGAAAACAGCTTCAGGCTCAGGTCAAACATGTACAGTAGTATGCCGCACAGCTGGTCTGAACAGCTCTTAAGGAGTCTGGAGCTGATGCCGTCTGGACCTGCAGCCTTCCTCACTTTGATCTTCCGGAGCTCCATTCTCACCTGGGCTTCTGTAAGGGGCAGTGTATATTGGCTGGAGTGAGGGCTGGAAGGAATTGGTAGAGCGGGGGAGTTAGGTGTGATATGGGTAGGCTGTGAGCTGAAAGCCATGCAGAGAGAGGTGGGGCTGGAGCAGCCTGCTATGTTGGCCGAGATGGGGGGCTGTAGCAGAGGGGACTGGGTGGGGACAGGGGAGAGTGGCTGATCAAATCTGTTAAAGAATAAATTTAGATCATTCACCCACCTCTGGTCACTCTAAGACTGAGAGCTGGTCTCCTTATGACCAGTGATGGTTTTTAGCCCCTTCCACACACCACTGACGTTGTTCTGCTGCAGATAACCTCCGTCTTCCTCCTGTAGCATGCTTTTCCTTCTCTGATCTTCTTTCTCAGTTCTCATTTTTCAGCTCTTCCTTGTTTCTTGATTTAAAAACCCTCTTCTTCTCCTTAAGAAGAGTCTTTATACCAGGGTTGGTCCATGGTTTATTATTGGAAAAACACCGTACAATCCTGGCAGGTACAGTATTCTCCACACAGAAATTGATGTAGTCTGTAAAGCAGTCTGTTAAATTGGCAATATCCTCCCCATGAGGATTACACAATTCCTCCCACAAAGTTGTTTCGAAACAGTCCTTCAGAGCCTCACCGGACTCATCAGACCATTTCCTCACAGTGTGGGAGACAACTGATTGCCTGATTGCCTACAAGAGGTTCGTACACAGGTTGGAGATGAACCAGGTTGTGATCCAATCTTCCCAAGGGGGGGAGTGATGTCGAGGTATAAGCCTCCTTTAGATTTTCATATAATAAGTCCAGTGTTTTATTGTCTCCGGTGTGGCATGAAACATACTGGGTGAATGTGGGCAGCGTGGAGGATGGAGGGGTATGATTGAAATCTCCAGAGATGATGAGAAGGGTATTTGGGCTCTGTGTTAACAGTTCATTTACAGCAGAATGCAGGACATCGCATGCCAATTCACCGTCAGCAGAGTGGGGAATATACGCAGCTATTATAATAACATGCGAGAATTCCCTAGGCAGATAGTACGGCCTTATACTAACAGCTAACATCTCAATCTCCTTACAGCAGATCTGTTTCTAAATAGTTATGTGACCAGATTTACACCATCTATTATTCACAAAAGCTGCCAGACCTCCTCCCTTTCTCTTACCGCTCTCCATCTTTCTGTCCGCACGCAGCAATTCAAATCCATCCAAAGCTACAATCGAATCTGGTGTTAGCGAAGTTAGCCATGACTCTGTGAACAGCATGATGCTAAACTCCCGGAATTTCCTCTGATGCCGGGTAAGAGCCGCTAGCTCGTCCATCTTGTTGGTTAAAGATCTCACATTTCCCATAACAATGGACGGCAGAGTTGGTCTCTTTCTAACGTCTCTTTTTAGCCCGACACCGAGTCCCAGCCCGGTTTCCCCGTCATCTGCTTCTTAGCTCGCGGAGAATGTCAGTTTTTTCCTAGCGGGAGCTGCTGCAAACAGGCTGCCACTTGGGCGGCGCCATTTTAAACAGATGGGGCCTGAATCCTGACTGAAAAGGATCAAAGCAGTTTTTAAGTAAAAGAAAGTCATTAAGTTGCTGATATACAACTTTTTCGATGACTTTCCCTAAAAATGGCAGGTTTGATATGGGCCGATAGTTGTTGAGCACTGTAGCATCAAGACTGCTCTTCTTTAGAAGAGGCTTAAAGACAGCAGTTTTTAAGGCCGTTGGAAATTGCCCAGACTGTAAGGAATGATTGACTATATCAGTGAGTTGTGGTAACAAACTGCTTAGTACTAATTTTAAAAATCTAGTGGGTAAAACATTTAGGCAGCAGGTGGATGAACTCCGTTTTTTCATTTATTCTGTCATTAACGGGTGTAAAATGTGTTAACCCAACCAAGTGTCTCCTATGTGGCTGTTGTTGTATGTCCTTTGGACTGTAGCATGTTTAATGCCTTGAACCTTCTCGTTGCATTTAGTGATGGAAACTAATTCTGGAGGAAATGAAACTGGATTTGTTAATCTGGTCACTGCAGCAAACAGGACACGCGAGTTGTTACTGCTGTTGTTAATGAAGAAGAATTTTTTTTTTTGCTTTTTGCAAAGTTTGATTAAAAAAATGCAGATTTTCTTTGTATACCTCATAATGAATTAAGAGTTTCAATTTACGCCATTTTCGGCATTCCCTTTTCTGTGCCCTGACAGATGGAGCATTGCTCCACGAAGCCTTCTGCCTCTTCCTCATCACTTTAACCTTAACAGGAGCAATGGTGTCTATAACATTTAAAACACCTGAAGTATAACAATTCAACAACTCATCAACTTGACCTGATGAGGCATTTTCAAACCTGATTGCCTCCATAAACTGTGTCCTGGTGTTATCATTAATGTGCCTCTTACTGTAGGTCAAGCAGCAAGTTTTGGAATTATGGACAGATGAAAAAAGACACAAGAATGATCAGAC
Source organism: Neodontobutis hainanensis (assembly GCA_024349245.1). Taxonomy (NCBI): domain Eukaryota; kingdom Metazoa; phylum Chordata; class Actinopteri; order Gobiiformes; family Odontobutidae; genus Neodontobutis; species Neodontobutis hainanensis. Next base: position 267,802 of record JALDNG010000135.1, read on the forward strand.
ATAGCGACATCAATCACAGTGAGATCTGAAATATGAACACCCTTTGTAATGACCAGGTCCAGAGTGTGACCTCTGTTATGAGTCGGCTCATTAACATGCTGAGAAAGACCAAAAGTATTAAGAATAATAGAAAGTTCTTTGGCATTCCTGTCAGAAACATTATCCACATGCACGTTAAAATCACCTGATATGATTATTTGTTCATATTCTGTGCAGATAACCGAAAGCATTTCTGTAACTCATCAATAAAATCATGACATTGTTGTGGTGGTTTGTAAAGAACAACATATAAAATAGATGATGAAAATCTAAACTCCATTTTGAATGACACATACTCAAATGATGAAAACTCCCCAAGTGATATTTTCTGGATAAGAATATTATCCCAAAGAATAGCACATACACCACCACCCTTTTTGTTTTCCCGCATTTTGGATACAAAGGTGAAATTTGATCGGGTGGATTCAATAAGAACCACATTTCCAGTGTTGCTGTCTAGCCATGTTTCTGTTAAAAACATAAAATCAAGTTTTGAAGTTATAAAACCATTAATTAAAAAAGATTTGTTTCCCAAAGACCTGACACTGTACACTGCAAGTTTCAAGTCTGTTTGAGCAGAACCAGACTTTATCTGTTTGCAGGGGATTTGAATCAGATTTGTCTGATTAGACAATCTAACTGTTATTCTCTTCTCCAATCTGTGACTTCTGACTGTAGCTATGGAGCTGAGGGGAGTGTTCTCTCCCAGGGTTTCAGGTTGATAAGTGGTTTATTAAGACAAAAAGTCCTGGAAGAGGCCTTCAGTGTCCTAATCGCTGATAGTAGCCTTGATGCTAGTCAAGGTGTTTAGAGCTAGTCTGGGAGGAGGTGGAGGGTGTCTGACAGAGGTGCAGTTGACCCCTCTCAGGAGTCTCATTAGTACTGGCCGAGGTGGAGAAGTGGTGCTCCTGGGTGGTACTGGGGGTGAGTTCTTTAGGGATGATGATAGCAGTGGCTCAGTGGTAGAGCGGTCGTCTTTCAACCGGAAGGTGGTGGGTTCGATTCCCGCTCTCCCCACAGTTGCTGTCGTTGTGTCCTTGGGCAAGACACTTAACCCACCTTGCCTTGTATGAATGTGTAAGAATGTTCAGTGAATGTATGTGGTGATGGTCGGAGAGGCCGTAGGCGCAAAATGGCTGCCACGTCTCTGTCAGTCTGCCCCAGGGCATCTGTGGCTACAGTTGTAGCTTACCATCACCAGTGTGACTGTGTATGAATGAATAATGGACGGCCTGTAAGCGCTTTGAGTCCCTTGGTCCCTCGGGAGAAAAGCGCAATATAAATCCAATCCATTATTATTATCATCCATGACCTGGCCAAGTTAGGTGTGAGGTGTATCATCTTAATTCCAGATTTTACCAATATTTCCAGGTGATCTGGAAATCCCATTGGTGAATGGGACAGTAGCGACCCCCAGAAAAGTCAAAATACATTGGGCCTATGGAAAGTGAAAGTAATTTTTTCCAACGTAGGAAAATGAAACTTGGTACATTTATAGGACACGTCAGGGCAAACAGAAAAGTCTATGACAGCCACAGCCTAAACTGACCAGGAAGTCCGCCATGTGGGGTGAAAGGCGCGACCACCTAAATTGCACCCCTTACGCCAAAAGATTCAACTCATTGTGTTTTTATCTAAATGGCCCCAATTTTGGTGAGTATCATCTAGACACATGTGCCAACAAAAGCTGTCATTTTGTTTTTGATATCTTATCGGGTGTGGGTGTGGCAAGCCTGTAACGAGGCGGCCATTTTTGTGAAAATAAATAACCTTTAACTCTCAAACGCCTTCTTGGATCAAGTTTGACCCAAAAAGGCGTTTGTGCACATTCTTGACCTGAACACAAAGATATGTAAATAAAAGGGTTATCTTTAGAAATGACCCTCCAGCGCCCCCTACAAAAATTATAATGGGACCCAAGAATTTAGTTTGTCATGGATACATGAAATTTGGTAGAGACATCTCTTATGTCATGACGAACATAAAAGCCAATGACAACCACCCCTATCTATAAATGTGTTGCCATAGCAACGGAGCAAATATGTGGAAAAATTCAATGGGAAGGGAAAATTTTAGTTTGTCCTAGGCAAATGAAACTTGGTACACACATCCAGCATGGGCTTATGAACATAACAGCCAATGGGGACCACACCCTATCACACACGAGAAGGCGGCCATTTTGAATTAAAAATGTGAACCGCCTTAGAATACACCTCACTTTGAAAAATTGACAGAAAATAGCTGCTTCATTCCACAAACACCAAACTTAGGCAAAATGAGCTAAACACTTGTGTGGTAAATAGACAATGCCTTTTCTTGTTGTTTTTGCTCAATTTATATTTTTATTTAATTTTAATTTTGCTGCAATTTTTTCTGCAAAATTATCTTTAATTTTGACCCAGTAAATGTGCGCAAAAAGTACATTTTATTGGCCACTAAACTTAAGCCTGGCGAAATATTGATGTATCTTAAGTATTTGAAAAAAATAATAAAAGGAAATGACTCAGTGGCGACCCCCGGAAAATGAAAATACATTTGGCCTATGGAAAGTGAAAGTAATTTTTTCCAACGTAGAAAAATGAAACTTGTAAATCCATAGGACACCTCAGGCCAAACAGAAAAGTCTATGACAGCCACAGCCTAAACTCAACAGGAAGTCCACCTTGTGGGGTGAAAGGCGCGACCAACTAAATCACACCCCTTACACCAAAAGATTCAACTCATTGTGTTTTCTTCTAAAAGGCCCCAAATTTGTTGAGTATTATCTAAACACGAGTGCCAACAAAGTTATCAGTTTGTTTTTTGATACATTTGTGGCTGTGGTCGTAATGAGCCTGTAAAGAGGCAGCCATTTCTTTTGGAAATGCCATTTACCAATTGCCAGGATCCTTCCTTTGGTGGAGGCTCCTCCAGAGCCAAGACTAGAGTCTTGGAAAACTCCTCAGAATCTTTTGGAACTGGTAAACTTGTTCTTTTAGTCAACTAATATTTACATTTTTACTTTTTAAGAGGCAGGTGCAGCGCTTTCTGAGTCATAGCAAATCTCCAGCCAGTACTTTTTTTTTTCTCGCCTTAGCCCAAGCATAATCTATTATTTTCAAAAGTTCAGAGAGATCCCTGGGTAACCAGGGAATGTGGAGACCTTTAACTCTAAATACAAGGTTGTGTAACAGGCCCCAGCAGTAGCACAGGCCCGAGATGATGAAGCAGGCTCCAGTCAGAAGAAGATTGAAGCAGAGGCACAGGCCCGGTTATTTGACATTATCGTGAAGTTTACGCTTTAAAGCACTATATGCATTCCTCCGAGTACATGTGTGCCCGCTGTCGCAAGGGAGGCGAGGGCCTTTATCGCCGCTTGCGGCTTTAATTAAAAAAAAAATTTTCTGCAAAATGATCCTCAATTTGACCCAGTGAACATGCACGAAAAGTCATTTTTATTTGGCCCAAAGTTCAAGGTAGTCAAAAAATTTATGTATTTGAAGTCCCTGAAATAAAAATATGAAAAATGACTCAGTGGCGACCCCTAGAAAAGTCAAAATACATTGGGCCTATGGAAAGTGAAAATATTTTTTTTTCCAATGTAGAAATGCAAAACTTGGTACATCCATAGGACACCTCAGGGCAAACAGAAAAGTCTATGACAGCCACACCCTAAACTCAACAGGAAGTCCGCCTTGTGGGGTGAAAGGCGCGACCACCTAAATCACACCCCTTACACCAAAAGATTCAACTCATTGTGTTTTCTTCTAAAAGGCCCCAAATTTGTTGAGTATTATCTAGACACGGGTGCCAAAAAAGTTATAAAGTTGGTTTTTTGATACATTTGTGGCTGTGTTCATAATGAGCCTGTGAAGAGGCAGCCATTTCTTTAGGAAATAAATGCCATTTCCCAATTGCCAAGATGCTTACTTTGGAGGACGCTCCTCCAGAGCCAAGACTAGAGTCTTGGAAAACTCCTCAAAATCTTTTGAAACTTGTAAACTTGTTCTTTTAGACAAGTAATATTTACATTTTTACTTTTTGACAGGGGGGCGGAAATTTATGAGTCATTGCAAATCTCCAGCCAGTATTTTGTATTTCTCGCCTTAGCCCAAGCATAATCTATTATTTTCAAAAGTTCAGACAGATCCCAGGAAAACCAGGGAATGTGGAGACCTTTAACTCTAAATACAAGGTGGTGTAGCAGTCCCCAGCAGTAGCACAAGCCCGAGGTGATGAAGCAGCCAGAAGAAGATTCAAGCAGAGGCACAGGCCCGGTTATTTGACATTACCGTGAAGTTTACGCTTTAAAGCACGAAATGCATTCCTCCGAGTACATGTGTCCCTGCGGTCGCAAGGGAGGCGAGGGCCTTTATTATTATTATTATTATTACCATTTTTATACAGTATAGCGCTTTTCCGGGGACGCAAAGACGCTTTACATATCAATTATTCCTTCAGTACACAGTCACACATTAATCTATACTAAAATACTCCTCATCTAACAACTAACATTGATTACAACATACCTTGCAATCAATCTGTTCAGTTTAGGCTTGGTCACCTGTTGCTGAGCAGAAAAATCGAGCGTTGTTTGTTTTAACAGAGGCTCTCTCTCCTTCGCCGGAGCTCACGCTAGCTGCCTTTGGGGTTGGGTTAGCATCAGCAACAAGTGTTGTGTTAGCATGTGTTGATGTGAGGTGCTTCATAAGATTTAATTTGCTTGAAGCAGACGTGGATAAAATATTTTTTTCTGGACATAGCATGTTACAGAAACATTCTTGCCTTTAATTTCAATTAACAAGAAGTGCCGGGACTTCCAGTTCGAGAGCACTACATTTGAATTTCCCCATTTTCACTGATGTTGTCTTGTGTTTAGTGGTAGTCAGACCGTGCAGTGAGACAGCGTCAGCCAATCATCACTTTTGCAACTGTTTCATCATCTCCACCCCTGTTCTCTCCAAGCAGCTGATGTGGAGCCAAAGCTTGACACCTCACGCTTTGGTCAACCAAATTGTAGTAACGCAACAATTTACATTCTCAGTAACGATAACAGTATTGCCCCTTGTCCCACAGATCCCTTGACTTTGTTTCTGAATTACCTCCTTCCAAGGGCAACTTTGTGGTATGAGCACCACAATGTTGCCCCATTGTCGACCGCTTCTCCAAGTGGCCCCACTTTATTCCTTTACCCTTTGTTTCCCCGACATAACTGTCACTGCACTCTTCACTATACTGAACTGCATAAACTACATTACTCGTTTTTTTGCGAGGGGATCTTGTCTTTGGGATGGACCAGTTTTTGACGCAGAGTGTTCTCTGGTTTATAGTGGACTGGAATGTTGTGTTTGTAGAAGTTTCTGAAGTTTTTCAGATAAACCAGAAACATAAAGGATAACTACACCTTTTCTTTTTGTCCCTGGTTTCTGTCTGTCTGTCTGTCTCTCAGGGCTTACGAATGGGTTCTGCTATTCAGGGACACAGAGCTAAAAACATCCTAAGCCTGGCCCAGACCCCCCTTTTGTGTAAAAGGATCAGACAGACTCACGTCACTATTAATGACCTCCAGACCAAGTTAGATTTTATACAGAAACAACTTGCAGCGTTAGTCCCAGGGGAAGTCCAGGGAAAAAAAGGATCAAGATTTTGACGAATGAACAACAGCGGCACAACCCAGACCATCCTAAGTGTGTAACAAGGATATTACTCCAGCCACTTGGGACAGATGAGAAAAGAACCTCTCGGACAGAGCTCTCACCCAAACTTTTATAAAAGAATTTCTCAGTTGCTCCGAGGTACATACCTACAGTAGATCTCATTACAACAACAGAATCAAGGAACAACAAATTGTCTGGAAACGAAGCTAAAGAAGAACTGAGACTCAAGGTCACAGCTGGACTGGCTAGTACCAAACCACCACCCTCCAATATCACCTCAGAGCAAATGAGGGCTTTGTCAGCACTGGAGAAGGACCCCAGCATCACCATTCTGCCAGCAGACAAAGGAAGATGCACTGTGATCATGAACATAGATAACTAAGAGTCCAGTATTAACAGCTTACTCAATGACACCACCACCTATGTGACACTGAGGAGAGATCCCACAAGTGGGTACAAGAAGAAGGTCATAGACTGTCTGCAGAGGCTGGAGAAGGACCAAGTCATTGATTGTCCTCTGTACTACAGGCTGTATCCTAAAAACACCACTTCAAGGCTTACGCAAAATACACAAAGAAGAAATTCCACTACAACCCATAGTGAGCAGCACAGATTCAGCCACCTACAATACAGCCAAACACCTGGCCACCATTTTGGCTCCATTGGTAGGCCACTCACAACACCATATTATAAAAGCACAGGACTTTATTAACAAAATCAAACATCTACAACTAGACTCAGATGTGACAATTGTCTCCTTTGATGTCACATCTCTCTTTATCTGCATACCCATCAATGAAGCACTTGTGGCTGTAAGGAAGAGACTACTACAGGAGACATCTTTACGGAATAGGACCAACCTCACCCCGGACCATATTTGCAGTTTACTGGAGGTATGTTTAAACACTACTTATTTCCAGTTCAGATGTAACTTCTACAGACAAAAACACGGCTGTGCCATGGGAAGGTGTCACTCTGATTGTGGCTAACCTGTACATGAAGGAAGTAGAGAACAGAGCTCTGGTCTCTTTCCCAGGTGCAGTACCCGGTCACTGGTTCAGATATGTTGATCACACGTGGGTCAAAATCAGAACCCCGGAAGTAGAAGCTTTCACAGAACACATCAACACAGTTGACAAGAACATCAAGTTCATCCGTGTAGATGCCATAGACAACTGACAAGCTTTCTTAGACTGTGCAGTGATTATTTGTGAGGACAGGACTCTCCATGTAGAAGTTTACAGGAAGCCAAAACACACAGATCATCCATCTTTCCATCCATCTTTTATCGCTTATTCGGGGCCGGGTCGCAGCAGTTTAAGCAGAGACGCCCAGACTTCCCTACTCCCCAGACACTTGCTCCAGCTCTTCCGCGGGGATACCAAGGCTTTCCCAGGCCAGCCGAGGGAGGCATTCAGGAGGCATCCGAAAACAGATGCCCGAGCTATTTTGAGCTCCTCCCGAGTGACCGAGCTCATCACCCTATCTCTAAAGGTGCGCCCCACCACTCTGCAGATGTTAAGAGAATTTAGTTAGAGATAAAATGAGCAGACGACAGAGACTGTATATGATTTGCAATGGTTTGGTCAGGTTTTATTCCTTGCAAGGAAGAAGCAATGACATGCCAGACACTTGACAGACTGATGGTTATTGCTTAACTAGGTAAGGCATACATGGGTCTTTTATATCCAGCCGGACATACAATGTTTAGGCGGAGCGCCTGATATGGTGGATGGTAATCTGCTATGATATGCACAGAATGACGTTAGAAGCACAGGATGACATGTAATCAGAAGTTGCCGTGCTAACAGCAAGATATTAGCCATGGGAATACTAAGATATTACAATTCCCATAACATTCCCCCCTGTTTATGCCAGAAATGGCATAAATCCAAAAACCCACCTTGATGTGAATTGTTACGGTATCAGGAGCGAAAAAACCCAGTGGCAGCTGACCTAGCCTAAGTACATTTGACCCATTTGGTAAATGACCTATTTCTGGGAAAAAGACCTCCTGATGCCCCTCTGCCCAAGGCGGCTATTCACAAACAAGTTCTAAACTAAATATATCAATCATTGATTTAAAATGGTAACACACATGTCTAGTCAAAGACAGAAAATATTATAATATTCAGAACAGAAAAATCACAAGAATTGCTATACTGATTGTTTAAACAAAAAAATTATCAAAATCAAAATTCAAAAATATGTCATCACTCCAAAAGAATGAAGAAAACGGTGCCGGTGTTTACGATGGTCCCATCGTACTCAAGAGCTCCGGCCTGTCCCTGCCTATTTGGTCGCTGACCCTGTGGCGAAAAGAAACAAAACAGGAGTGAGACATATGCATATTTCTAAGGATTAACATCAATTCTCTTAAGCAAAATAAATTCAGTGAACCATACGGCCCTTAGGACTTGAGTGTGGTCACGTCATGGTGCTGTGGAACTTGAAGTTAGGCCGTGGTCTCGTCCATGTACATGTGTTCCAGGGCTGCCGCCCAGTCAGATTGGTCATCATCAATCGTCTTTGAGATGGATGCCTCATCAATCGTCTTTGAGGTGGATACTTCATCCTCCGTTTCGATGGACTCTTGCATGTACGTTAGGGCTGATTTAGTAAAGGTCGCCTCGATCAGTCTCGTAATGAGAATCCGGATGCATGGAACACAACAGCAAACAAACAGGATTAAGCATACGAGTGCAACAGTCAGTGATATGAAGATTGATCTCAGAGTTCCAGCCCACTTTCCAAACATTTGCTCAAACCAGGATGTCATAGTGTCCTCTATGCCCGAGTGTTTAGCCAGTTCAATTGATAAGGTGTTCAGTCCTTCCAAGGCCCTGGTTACACTGCCGTCAGGAGCTGTGTTGTTAGGGATAAAGGTACAACAAACTTGTCCAAACATTTTGCATACCCCACCCCTCTCAGCTAAGATCATGTCCAGTGCCATCCTGTTTTGCCAGGCCATGAGGCTGGTTTTGTCCAGTTGTTCGGATAGGCCGGCCACTGCTTCGCGGGTGTAATTAATGAATCTCTGTTGGTTATAATAAATGTAGTTAATCCAATCAACATTTTTATTTATGGTTACCCACCAAAAGAAAAATGATTCAAAGCCGGCGGCAATCTGATTTCGAGCTTTAAACTCGTTCGGGACCCCTCTAGGGACCCCAATATTGTCAATGTATATTTGATTATCAAATGAGCCTGAGGGAACTGCCCTCTTGCTCCTTACGTGTGAAACCATACTCTCTACACCGTTATCTGCACCATATGGGAGTATGTAAAATGGGAGGACCAGTTGAATGAGTGCACAAGTACCAGTCCAATCAGTAGGCAAGTTAGGTCGAATGGTCTTACCTCCGCAGAACCACCAAACATCCGCCCTGCCTCCAACATGGTCTCGCACCCAAGCGTCATTAAGGTCTCCTTTTGTTGTATTCAACGTGATGTTACAGGAAGACAGGTGTCCAACCTCCACTGTACCACTCCGGGTTATGCAGGTGTAGTTGCCCTTATAGGGAGAAAACCAAGGTGGTTTAACATTGTTCTTTACAGGTGGGTAACGATAATGCAATTCAAAACAGGTGTCTGGTGCAGTTACCTGGTTGTACAATTTTAGCATACATTCAAAGTTTTTGTAATCATTAAATGGCGTAATTGGGAAAGGAACTGTAGCTAGTAGAGGCCTAGCCCCTGCACAAGCATAACAGTTTTGCTTTGGGTCGTTTTGTTCGACCGTATATACCAACCAATCAATCCATTCGTTCTTTTCGGCATAACCTGTTTCCACAGAGATGGTCTGCTGGACAGTCTCTGCATTAGTGTCCGTGTTGCCAGTAACTTCGGTGACCCTAATTCTGAAGAGTCCTAATGGATCTCTACCCGTGATGTGAACCCCCATAACGAACATGTGTGAGTCCCCCACCCGTGGCTGTTTCAGGGTTAGGGTGAGTACGTTCAGAGTCTCGGTTAAGGTCAGTCTCTGTTTCATGTCCGGTGAAGCAAGAGGCCGAGGATCATATCCCCAGTCCTGGGGACCCGTGTTTGCGATCACATTTTTCCAGCTATCACAGGCTTTGTGGCCCCCAGTGATGCAGATATACTTCACAGCTCCGGTCCATGGTGCCTCTGTATTACCTTCACAGTCTATGACAGAGCAGAGATTAATCGGGACAACACAATCAGTCTGAGCCACACATTTTATCGCCAGAATTGAGTCTTGGTTACTGTCTACATTTCTTTTTCCTCTATCTAGGGTGCCGTTCCTCTCTGTTTGGGAACTTGTTTCAAAATGCCACAGTATTGGTATTGTAATTATAAGGGATAGAGCTAGCAGAATGCATATGGTGCCTCTGAAGCCACACCCAGTAATGCGGTATGGATGCCACGGTTTGACAGGGTTTTGCATGGTGTCGTCTGAGTCTGGTACTTATCTTACTTCGGAACTCTGGCTCTTTTGCAGTGAGTTAGGTGTACCCAAGTTCCACGCTCAGCAATCCGCACAGCCGTGGGAGTGGATAGTAGAACCTGATACGGACCTTCCCAGCGCAGTGAGGACCAGTTTTTCCGTTTCAACACTTTGATGAACACCCAGTCTCCTGGTTCCACAAGTTGAGTTCCAGCTTCGACTTGTCCTGTGGGAGCAGAAACTGTGGACATAGTTTTTTTGCATTTCAACATTTTAGCCATGTAGTCTGAAATGTGTTCAACGTCTTCTGTGTCATCTCCCTTCAACTGTATAGTTGGGACTCGGTATGGTCTGCCATACAAGATCTCATATGGTGAGAGACCTTTGGTACTTGGCTGTATGTGTAAGCTTAACATTACCAGTGGGAGACAGTCCACCCAAGTCTTTCCTGTCTCCTCCATTGCTTTCCTGAGTTTAGATTTAATTGTTCCATTCAGCCGTTCAATCCTTCCAGCAGACTCAGGATGGTAGCTGGTAAAATATTTCATTTGAATGGAAAAAATCTGTGATAGCTCAGATATCACTGTGTTCCTGAAATGGGAACCATTGTCACAATAAATCCGTGTTGGGAATCCAAACCTGGGTGCAATCACCGTGGCTAGTGCCTTTGCCACTGTCAGTGCATCGTTGGTTGTTGTTGGTACCACTTCTGCCCAACCAGAAAACAAATCAATAATGGTTAAACAGTATCTTTTGCCTAAACATTTGTTCAGTTCAATAAAGTCCATGGATATGTATTCAAAAGGGTAACTGGGCTCCGGTATCCGTCCTGGTAGTGGTCTAAGCCTTCCTTGTGTATTATGTTTTGAACAAATAAAGCATGATGCACAAAAGTTTTTCGCATAATTTTGGAATCCATATGCTGTAAAGTACTTCTGTGTCATTGCTATCATGCCGCCTGCTGAGACATGTGTTAGCCCATGGCTTAAAATGGCAGCATATCTGAAAAGCGACTTGGGTAGTATCGGTCTGTTATCAGTATCCACCCAAACAGATGAGTTGTCTAAAGTAGCATTTTTGTTCAACCATAATTGTTTTTCAGAGTCTGGAGCATTGGCCTGCATGTTTTTTAACAAGTCCTGGTCAATGTGGTCTGTAGTGTCTACTGCTGTGTACACAGAGTCCTGGTCTAGTGGCTTTCCTCCTGCCCGCTTAGCTTCCACATCTGCTTTGTGGTTGCCAAGGGAGACAATGTCTGTTCTGGATGTATGTGCAGTGCATTTACAAACCGCTACTTCTAAAGGAAGTTGGATGGCTTCCAATAGTTGTAAAATCAAATCTTTGTGTGTGATTGGCTTGCCCTTGGAGGTAATCATCCCTCTGTTTTTCCACTGTTGAGCAAACACATGTAAAGTTGAAAAGGCATATTGACTGTCAGTGTATACAGTGATTTTCTTGTTCTTCCCTAGCTTACATGCTTCGGTTAAAGCTATTAATTCAGCTGCTTGTGCTGAGTAGTGTGCAGGTAATGAACCAGATTTAAGAACTCGGTCATTAGTTACAACTGCATATCCTGAAGCATTAGTCCCGTCCAATCGTTTTTTACATGAGCCGTCTACAAACATTACAAGCTAAAGGCATGTCCTTTAAGTCCGGTCTTGGTAATACTGTTTTTTCGGTCTCAGTTATACAATCATGTTTGTCTCCGTCTGAGTCGTTAGGTAACAGTGTAGATGGATTCAAAGTGTTGCACCGCTCAATGGTTAAATGAGGTTGTGTCATAAGTGTCGTCATACAACTTAAGTGCCGAGCTGGAGACATAAAGGATAATTTATTCTGAAGCAATAGCACTGCAACTGCATGTGATACTTTTAATGTTAATGGATGAAACAGAACCAGTGTAGCTGAGCTCTGAACAGCTAAAGCTGCTGCTTGTACCGCTTGGATACATGGAGGCATGGCACGTGAAATGGGGTCTAAACGTGATGAGAAATACCCCACTGGCCGTAGTTTCCCTCCGAATGGCTGAGTGAGAACACTGGTCATAAAACCATTCCTTGAGTCACTGGTCTGAATGAATTCTTTTGAGTAATCTGGGAGAGCCAGCACTGATGCTCCCACTAATATTTGTTTTATATTAGTAAAAGCTGCTTCTCCCTCTGTAGTCCACTGAATGACATCTTGTGCTGCCATTGGGACATCATAGATTAAACTTTGTAGTGGCTGTGTTGTTTCTGCATAATTAGGTATCCATTGTCTGCAAAAATTAGTCATGCCTAAAAATGACATCAACTGTTTTTTTCTTACAGGTCTTGGTGCCTTCAAAATAGCAGTTTTCCTGTTATCATCTAATTGTTTTCCATTGTGTGTGAGTTGGAACCCTAGATATTTAACTTTTGTTTTCCACAGTTGGAGTTTGTTTTTACTTACTTTGTGACCTTGCTCAAAAAGGAATGTAAGCAGAGCCAGAGTATCAGTTTTACACTGCTCTTGTGTCTCTGAGGCAACTAACATGTCATCTACATATACAAATAACTGACTGCCCTGTGGAGGGTCAAATTTGGACAAATTAGCAGTTATTGATTGGCAGAATAACGTTGGTGATTCGCAGTACCCCTGGGGTGCACGTGTAAATGTTAACTTGCGGTTTTTGTACTGGAATGCAAACCAGAATTGTGAATCTGGATGCACTGGAATAGAAAAAAATGCATTTGCTAGATCAATGACTGTAAAAACTTTTGCTTTAGGATTTAAGTCATTCAACAATGTGTGTGGGTTTGGTACCAAAGGTGCCCTTGGAATTACAGCGTTGTTCACGGCTTGTAAGTCCTGTGTCATTCTCCATCCTGTTGATGGTGCAGCTTTTTTAACAGGAAACAAAGGTGAATTACATGGAGAGTCTGGACACTCTCTGATCACCCCTGACTTCTTTAGTGCTTCCACTAAAGATGCAATACCGTCTTCGGCTTCCTTCCTTAACGGATATTGTTTTTGAAATAGTCGAAAAGACCCTTTTGGAGTAATTTTGTATGGTTCTACTCCTTTCATTAAACCAACATCGGCTGGGCCTTTAGACCACAATCCCTCAGGGATGTCTGCTAAGGCCTCTTCCTCCTCTTGTGTCAGTAAAAGTCATTCTGACCACTCCTCTGTGTCCACAGTAAGCTGGGCACAGTCCTCTAATGTTGATTTTGCTGTTAGTCTTACTGCCTTCATGCCGTAGGGTGTTGGGACCACTGCGATATTAAGGTCTGCTAAAAGGTCTCTGCCTAATAAATTTATAGGACATAATTGAGAGATAGCAAACGCGGCTTTTGTTTCAGAACCAGTTTGTGGGTCCTTTACATTTAACGCATGTGTAAGTGGTTCAGACACAATGTGTCCTGTCGCAGATTTAACTCTGAGTACATTGTATGGATGAGTTGTAGATTTTCTTTCTGCAAATTCATTACGAATAATTGATCTACACGCTCCCGTGTCACACAGAAATTTAATGTAATAGCCGTTTATTACAAGGTTTATCATTGGTTTTTGTTCATATGTTAATAGCACCTCAGTGTTGTGTAGGGACAGAATTTCCCCTTGTATCTCTATTTTGTCTGTTTCCTTCTTGGTGCTACTGTGTGTGTGTGTGTCATGTGGCGAGCCAGTGTCTGACGTGTCATGTGGTGTAACTGGAGGTGTATATCCGTGTGTATGCATCTGACCTGCAGTACCACTGTTTAGTCAGGAGTAATTTTCCTGACGCCTGGGTCCTGCTGGGGCACTGTCTCTCCCTCCTCTCCCTGTTCCGTATCTGTTTTCACGACCTCTGCTTCTCTCTCTGCAGTTCTTTGCCCAATGGCCCCTTCGACCGCAGTTAAAGCACACATCTCTGTCCACCTCCCTCCACGTCCTCCTCGTGTCGGCCCTCTCCTCTCTCCGCCGCCCCCATCCACCATCCGCATTTCCTCGAAAAAATAATTCAGAGTTAGTGGGTTGCACAGTGGGTTGCACAACTACAAATGTTTCACTTGTTCGTTTTTTCTTTTTACTTTTAGATTTTTCAATGTTTTCAGCATGCACTGCATACTCCTTTACCTGTGAAAGAGGAGCCGTGGCCCATCCAATTTGATGTTTTTTAACAAAATGATCAAGTTCAGGTTTCATACCACACAGAAATGCATTTTTTAGTTGATTTGCGTATGCGGATTTTTCTTGATCCTCGGGGGGAGTGATTCCGCTATGTGTATCAAATACTTCTTTTAATCTGTTAAAATACACAAGCACTGATTCTTCGTCGTTTTGTTTGCAGTGGGCTATTTTAGAATAATCTGCACGGCCTTGGTAATAGTCCACTATTTTGGCCAATAGTTGCTCCACACGAGTGGCCCATGTGCCTTGCTTATACAAAATTGGCTTGGACTCAAATAACGGGTCCCACGTGTCTTTTACTAAGCACCAGTCAGCTTTTAACAAAACTCTCAAAGCACGCTCTACTTCAAGAGTATTCAAATTGTAACTTTCACAGAGTCTATAAAACATTGTTTTAAACTCTCCTGTGTTCGTCTTTGGATGGCAAATGTCTGACGTGGCTTCTCTAACATCCAGTTCTGTCCATGGTCTGTAGACTTGAACAGTAGCTGGCTGTCCACTTTGTCCTGCTCTCGGGTTTGGCATTTCAATTAATGGATAAGCTTCGGTTTGCTCATACTCTGTTTTTAACACACTGAATTTATTATTTGTAGCAGGGAAGAAGGACTTACCGCTGCGAGTTGTGTGTCTGTCTTCTCCGGAGCTTCCCGCTTCCGGCTCCTCCGGAGAAGACTGTGGTGTGGGCGTTCTGGAGCAAGCGGCAAGAGGAGGGGCACGAGGCAGACGCTGCGGCTCTGAGTGTGGCAGAGGTGCGGGCTGTGTTGCGCTCATCTGCGGCAGGTTCTGGTCCTGGTTGGGGTAGGGGGGAGGGAAGGTCGTGCAGGGACCCAGGTCGTCTTCAATCTTTTGCTCTCGGCGATAGAAAGCATTTAGAGAAGGATAATGCGAGATTAGTGCAGGTTTGGTCATACCATCATTATTTAATTCTTTAATTTGTGCAGCCTTTTCTTGGGCTAAAATTTTAACTTTCTCCTCAGACTCCCTATTTAATTTCTCCTGCTTCTCCTGCTGTCTCCTGATTTTCCTCTTTTGGGCTTCAGTAAGCCATTTTTGCGCTTGAAGCAGTCCTGCTTGCCTTTGTTTATTTTTACTTACATTGTCTGCCACAATATTTTTGATCAGCTCCTCGCATTCAGACACTATTAATTTACCAGGGAATCCGTATTTCGTTTGCCATTTACTCAGATGGATCAAATTATCTGGGTCCATCTGTAGCATTACTTTTGCATCGCCAGTCAGAGATTTTTCACAATCAAGCTTACTATTGTTAGCGCCCATTTTCTGACTGAATCAACTTCTTTTCACAATAATTCAATCAAAATTTACTTAAAGTCACTCAATACACATTCGCATCCCAGTCACACTCTCACTCTCACTCTATTTTAACAATTTCTCCGTATGTTTAGTTAACCGGACGTCACCAAAACAAAACTTTTTTTAGCAAAACAGACTTTGTCCAAAGTCTCTTTAACTTTGAGTCCTTCACTGCTTCACAGTGAACAATTCACTTCCGGCTCTAATCTCACCATTAACCTTAGGATTTGGCAGGGTCTCGACTAAGAGTCCGCTCGAGCTCTACGTGGGCGTCCAACGCACCATTTAAACCATTAAAACCACCACTCGTAGTTAAAGGCCAGACTGTTTGAGTGTGGAGTATTAGAATGTATGTTTATTAAACTAAAGCAATATCTGCAAATATTACCACAGATTAATATCAAAACATTCCGTTTAAATCTCACCGTACACCTCTAAAGGCAGGGTCTCGACAAAAACACATACTAATTCCTCGTCTCTCAGACGGTACCTCAGTTTTTAGCGTTCTCCTACAGTAATAGTAACAACATGGAAATACCCGCCACGGTAGATGTCATGCAATCACCAAACAGTTTAAGCAGAAGCAACCCAAAAACCTACTTCCGGATTTCTCTGTTTTGAAACTACGCAAAAATTAACAGCTGTTTTACCTGACGTCAGTCCAATGATTTCCCCCGGTCAGATCTGTCTCTCGTCGTCGCCTTTTGTTCCCGTCACTGTTCTCCTCAGCGCCGAAGGAGTGGATGGCTGGCCCTTACCACGTGAAGCGCGTAGTTTCGGGACTTTCAAAAACGCTCTGGTTTGGCGTTTTCCCATGCATGGATTTCAGGTCCGATCCTCCGACGAAGAGAAGAAAACAGGTGTTGGGATCCCGGACGAGCCCCCAAAATGTTAAGAGAATTTAGTTAGAGATAAAATGAGCAGACGACAGAGACTGTATATGATTTGCAATGGTTTGGTCAGGTTTTATTCCTTGCAAGGAAGAAGCAATGACATGCCAGACACTTGACAGACTGATGGTTATTGCTTAACTAGGTAAGGCATACATGGGTCTTTTATATCCAGCCGGACATACAATGTTTAGGCGGAGCGCCTGATATGGTGGATGGTAATCTGCTATGATATGCACAGAATGACGTTAGAAGCACAGGATGACATGTAATCAGAAGTTGCCGTGCTAACAGCAAGATATTAGCCATGGGAATACTAAGATATTACAATTCCCATAACAGCGGACAAAGCTCATTTTGGCCGCTTGTATCCGGGAACTTGTTCTTTCAGTCATGACTCAAAGCTCATGACCATAGGTGAGAGTAGGAACGTAGATTGACCGGTAAATCGAGAGCTTTGCCTTACAGCTCCTTCTTCACCACAACAGACCCATACATCGACCGCATTACTGTAGAAGCTGCACCGATCCGTCTGTCAATCTCGCGCTTCATCCTTCCTTCACTCGTGAACAAGACCCCAAGATACTTGAACTCCGACACTTGAATAAGAAACTCCCCACCAACCTGAAGGGGACAAGCCACCCTTTTCCAACTTTGAACCATGGTGTCAGACTTGGAGGTGCTGATCCTCATCCCAGCCGCTTCACACTCGGCTGCAATGCCCAGTGCACACTGAAGGTCCTGGCTTGATGGAGCCACCAGGACAACATCATCTGCAAAAAGCAAAGACGAGATCCTGTGGTCCCCAAACCAGACTCCCTCCGGCCCCTTACTGCGCTTAAAAATCCAGTCCATAAAAATAATGAAATGGGACCGGTGACAAAGGGCAGCCCTGCCCCGGAGTCCAACATGCAGTGGGAACAGGTCTGACTTATTGCTGGCAATGCGAACCAAGCTCCCTTTCCGGTTGTACAGTGACCTGATAGCCCTTAGCAAAGGGCCTCAGACTCAATACTCCCAGAGCACCCCCCACAGGGTGCCACGAGGGACACAGTCGAATGCCTTCTCCAGATCCACAAAACACATGTGGACTGATTGGGCAAAAACCATAAACCCCCCAGCCCCCTGAAGAGGGTATAGAGCTGGTCCAGTCTTCCACGACCGGGACGAAAACCGCAATGTTCCTCCTGAATCCGAGGTTCAACAATCGGCCGCATTCTCCTCTCCAGTACCCTGTCATAGATTTTCCTGGGGAGGCTAAGGAGTATGATCCCACTGTAGTTGAAACTGTTATAAGAATTTTCTCTACAGATTAAATGAGCAGATGATCGAGACTGAATATGATTTGAAAATAAGGATCAGGTTTAATCCTTGCAAGGATGAAGCAAAAACATCTGAGACAAAGATCCAGGCTGATGGTTTTTGCTTAACAAGGTAAACAAAACATGGGGTTTTATATCCAACAGTACACATAGTGTTTTAGGAGGAGGCGATGGTTCCCGCCTCTACAGCCCTATAATCCGATTTATGCCAGAAATGGCATAAATCAAAATAACCCAGCTTGATGCGAATTTTACTGTGTCAGAAGCGAAAACCCGGCAGGCAGCTGACCTAGCCTAAGTACATTTGACCCTTTGGTAAATGACCTATGGCCGGGAAAAAGACCTTCTGACGCCCCTCTGCCAAGGCGGCTATTCACAAACAAGGCCTAAACTATAAAATATATCTGATTAAATGATAACACACATGTCCAATCAAAGACAGAAAGGATTACAAACATTCAGAACAGAAAAATTACAGGGGATTACTATACTGATCGTTTAAACTTAGTAATATGTAAATCAATTAAAACACATATCATCACTCCAAAAGAATGTAGAAAAAGTGCCAGAGGTTAAGCTGGTCATCACCATCGAACTCAAGATCTCCGGCCTGTACCTGCCTATCTAGTCGCTGACCCTGTAATGAAAAAAAAACATAAACAGGATTGAGACATATGTACAATCTTAGGGATTAAAATCAATTCTTTTAAGCATAATAAATTCAGTGAACCATATGGCTCTTTGGACTTGAGTGTGGTCATGTCATGGTGATGTGGAACTTGAAGTTAAACCATTGTCTCATCAGTGTACATGTGGTCAAAAGCCTTCGCCCAGTCGGATTGATCATCATCATCTGCATCTGAGGTTGACACTTCATCGTCCGTGTCGGTGGGCACTTGCATGTACGTTAGCGCTGACTTAGTAAAGGTTGCCTCGATCAATCTCGTCATGAGAATCCGGAGACATGGAACACAACAACAAATAAACAGGATTAAGCATACAAATGCCACAGTCAGTAACACAAATACTGACTTCAGAATTCGAGCCCATTTACTAAACTTTTCTTCAAAACAGGACGTAATAGCGTCCTCTATGCCTGAGTTTTCAGCCAGTTCGATTAAAATTTTAAAATTAATTCTGAATTTGACTGGAAGCCAATGAAGTGTAGATAAAACCGGTAAAATGTGAGCCCTTCTGTTGGTTCCAGTTAAAAGCCTGGCTGCAACATTTTGCACCATTTGTAGCCGACTCAGAGACAATTTGTTCAAACAAATAAAAAAATACAACAAACTTGTCCAAACATTTTGCATACCCCACCCCTTTCAGCAAGATTATGTCCAGTGCCATTCTTTGCCAGGTCATGAGGCTGGTTTTGTCCAGTTGTTTGGCTAAACCGACCACTGCATTGCGGGTGTAATTAATGAACCTCTGTTGGTTATAATAAATGTAGTTAATCAAATCAACATTTTTATTTATGGTTACCCACCAAAAGAGAAGAGATTCAAGACCAGAAGCAATCTGATTTTGTGCCTTAAACTCGTTAGGGACCCCTCTAGGGATCCCAATGTTGTCAATGTATATTTGATTATCAAATGAGCCAGAAGGGACTGCCCTCTTGCTCCTCATGTATGAACCCACGCTCACAATACCATTATCTGCACTGTATGGGAGTAGGTAAAATGGGAGGACCAACTGAATGAGTGCATAAGTACCAGTCCAGTCCATTCAGCAGGCAACTTTGGTTGAATAGTCTTACCTCCGCAGAACCACCAAACGTCCGCCCTGCCTCCTACATGGTCCCGCACCCAAGCGTCATTAAGGTCTCCTTTGGTTGTGTTCAACGTGATGTTACAGAAAGACAGGTGTCCAACCTCCACTTTTCCACTTCGGGTTATGCAGGTATAGTAGCCCTCATAGGGAGAAAACCAAGGTGGTTTAATATTGTTCTTTACAGGTGCGTAACGATAATGCAATTCAAAACAGGTTTCTGGTGAAGTTACCTGATTGTAAAATTTCAACATACATTCAAAACTTTTGTAATCATTAAATGGCGTAATTGGGAAAGGTACAGTAGCTAATAGAGGCCTAGCCCCTGCACACGCATAACAGTTTTGCTTTGGGTCATTTTGTTCAACAGTATATACCAACCAATCAATCCATTTGTTCTTTTCGGCATAACCTGTTTCCACAGAAATGGTTTGCTGGACCGTGTCTACATCAGTATTACCAGTAGCTTGGGTGACATTAATTCTAAACATACCTAATGGGTCTTTCCCCGTGATGTAAACACCCATACCAAAAATGTGTGAGTCCCCCACCCTTGGCTGTTTCAGAGTGAGGGTGAGTCCGTTGAGATCCGGTGAAGAAAGAGGCTGAGGATTGTATCCCCAGTTCTTGAGACCTGTGTTTGTGGCTTTGTGACACCCAGTGATGCAGATATACTTCACCGCTCCGATCCATGGTGTCTCTCTATTTCTTAGAGATTGATCAGAACAACACACATCACATCAGTTTAAACAACACAATTTATCGTCAGAATTGCAACAGAATTACCTCCTACATCCCTTTTACCTCTAGCAAGGGTATCGTTCCTCTCTGTGTGGGAACTGGCCTCAAAGTATTGGTATTGTAAAAGGGATAGAGATAACAAAATGCATAGGGTGCCTCTGAAGCCACACCCGGTAATGTGGAATCGATGCCAGGGTTTGACGGGGTTCTGCATGGTGCCCGTCTGAGTCTGGTACTTATCTTACTTCGGAACTCTGGCTTTTTTGCAGTGAGTTAGATGTACCCTGGTTCCATGCTCAGCGATCCGCACAGCCGTGGGAGTGGATAGTAGAACCTAATATGGGCCCTCCCAGCGTGGTGAGGACCAGTTTTTTCCATTTCAACACCTTGATGAACACCCAGTCCCCTGGTTTCACAAGTTGAGTTCCAACTTCGACTTGTCCTGTGGGAGTAGTAACTGTAGACATATTTTTTTAGCATTTCAACATTCTAACCATGTAGTCAGAAATGTGTTCAATATCTTCTGCGTCATCTCCCTTTAACTGTATAGTTGGAATTCGGTAAGGTCTGCCATACAATATTTAATAGGGTGAGAGCCCTTTGGCACTTTGACTTTGACAGTCCACCCAAGTCTTTCCTGTCTCCTCCATTGCTTTTTTGGGTTTTGCTTTAATTGTCCCATTCAGCCATTCAATGGTTAAATGAGGTTGTGTCATAAGTATTGTCATACAACTTAAGTGCTGAGCTGGAGACATAAAAGATAATTTATTCTGAAGCAATAGCACTGCAACTGCATGTGATACTTTAAGTGTTAATGAATGGAATAGAACCAGTGTAGCTGAGCTCTGCACAACTAAAGCTGCTGCTTGAACTGCTTGCACACACGGAGGCACGTGAAATGGGGTCTAAACGTGATGAGAAGTACCCCACTGGTTGTAGTTTCCCTCCTAATGGCTGAGTGAGAACACTGGTCATGAAACTGTTCCTTGAGTCACTGGTCTGAATAAATTCTTTTGAATAGTCTGGGTGAGCCAGCACTGATGCTCCCACTAATATTTGTTTGATATTAGTAAAAGCTGCTTCTCCCTCTGCAGTTCACTGAATGACATATTGTGCTGCCATTGGGACATCATAAATTAAACCTTGTAGTGGCTGTGTTGTTTCTGCATAATTAGGTATTCATTTTCTGCAGAAATTAGTCATGCCTAAGAAGGACATCATTTGTTTTTTGATTACAGGTTTGGGTGCTTTTAAAATAGCAACCTTTCTACATTTACATTTAATCATTTAGCAGACGCTTTTATCCAAACCGACTTACAAGTGAGGAAAACAATGGAAGCAATTTCAACAACACAAGGTAACAAAAAGCATAAGTGCACAAAAAACCTGTCAGTTAAAAACCTAGCACAGTAATCAAAGCCAAGGATAAGAATTTTTTTTTCTTTTTTAAGAAAAGGAATCAATAGAAAGGAAGTAGAATTCAGTGTTTGTCAGTCAGGTGTTGACAGAAAAGTTGTTTTCAAGCGTTTTTTTAAAGATGGCTACAGAATCTGCTGATCTTGTAGCAGCAGGTAGATCATTCCACCAATGTGGAACAGGTCCAGAGAAAGTACGTGAGAGTGATTTTTTTTCCTTTTTGGGATGGTACCACCAGACGTTGTTCATTAGCAGAGCGCAGGGATCTGGTATAAACATAGGTCTGTATAAGTGAGTGAAGATATGAGGGGGCGGAGCCAGTGGTTGTCTTGTAGGCCAAGAGCATAGCTTTGAACTTGATGCGGGCCTCAACCTGGAGCCAGTGTAACCTACTACTACTACTACTACTACTACTACTACTAATAATAATAATAATAATAATAATAATAATAATAATAATAATAATAATAATAATAATAATAATAATAATAATAATAATAATAATAATAATAATAATAATAATAATACACGGGGTGCACGTGGCAGAGTGGTTAGCACTCCTGCCTTACAGCAAGAAGGTCGTGAGTTCAAAACCCGGCCGACCTAAAACATTCTCGGCCGACTCCGGTCTTTCTGTGAGGAGTCTGCATGTCCTCCACGTGTTACCGTGGGTTCTCTCCGGGTACTCCGACTTCCTCCCACCGTCCAAAGACATGCATGTACAGGTTTACTGGCAATTCTAAAGTGTCCCTAGTCAAGGAATGCAAGAGTGAATGGTTGTACCCCGCCTCAGGGCCAAAGCTGCCGGGAAAGGCGTCAGTCAGCCGCGCCCCCTGACGGGACAAAGCAGTAGAAAATGAACAAATAAATAAATAAATAAAATTCTGGCAGGGTATGAACTTATGAGCACAACAGTAAAGTATTCCCTTTAAAGTCTCTGATACAATCAGAGCCACTGCAGGCAGGTACATAACTGTAAAGGATACTGTATCATCTGTAAGAATAACTTAGTCAATGTATACAGGCCAAATGATGATAACACCAATTTATGTAATAATTTGTTTTTAACTCTTTCAACATTATAAGGTCAAATATTAGACCAAGTACAGGATAGGTTGTCTGATTCTTCACCCTCACACCTCCAAGCTAGAAAGAACATTAAACACTTCATGACTGAACTTGATTTATGTCATGGCCCTGAGCCAGGTCATGACAATACAAACTATTAAACAAACCTCGCAGACCTCTGCTGCCATTAAGTGGGAAGCATTTAAAGGCTTAATAAGCTTGTTGTTGATGTGTGTATTTTGCATGCTTGTAACAACTACAACAACCCCAGTGTCTGTTTATACATTTATCTATTAGAACTAACTACAATATCGCTGCTGAACACATTACAGGTGAACTTAGCATTATTAGATCACTTCACTCTGAAGCACTCTTTAGCTTACCACTTTGTTGGCTAAAAATCCTCTAGTAACAGATCCATTTATCTGTTTTTACTGTAAAGACACATTTAACACCTCCACCTCAGCGTCTGTGACTCAAAACAATCACTTTTTTCTTCAGACTTAGCATTGCTGACACTTTCAGAAAAGTTAATTGCTCCCAAAAGAAAACACTATTTGTGGTGTTTTTATTCATTTACACTAGAGCCATGTGGACGGAGATATTTTTCCAAACACTCTCATCTGGACAAGGAGATTTTTATAAACAGAGACAAAAAATATTCATTTATAAAAATACCCATGTAGCCTGGACCTTACAAATGTCAAATTAAAATTGATCTTTAATTTTAGGAACAACCAGACTCAACCAAGGCTATTTATCCAGTTCAAACCTTAGATTGGACAGTAAATTTTCAAATATACTATATTGACAGGGTATTTCAGGTCTTGATTGAACCCTAAATAATTTCTGTATGTCCACCAAAGTCTAAAACAGGATTATAAACCCTACTTTTGTAACCACTGAATATTTTCCACCTCTGATTCCCAAATTAAAAGCTCCTCACCTCCAATGTTCTTCAGAGTGAATAAAGCTCTGAATCGCCTGGTCAGGTCCTGTTTGGGATCCAGCAGAACCTGTCCCACCGCTGCCACCTTTTCCACATTGGCCATGCTGCTGCACCTCACACTGAGAAGCACTCTAAAAGCAAAAACATGTCAGAATTCCAGCTTTTTAGCATTCCTCTCTAAACACCTGTAAAGGATAGTGTCAACTTTTTTGAACTGGTGCTCTCGTGTAATGGAGAAAATAACACAATGTCTGTTACCACAGTGGGTGTATCTAGTCTTTTTATGAAATTGCTTTAAAAAAAGGGTCTATTCGCTTGTCTTTACAGATTAATATTAAAATACCTTTGGTTTGCTGCAAGCAGACAATAAATTCAGTGTTGTT
Organism: Neodontobutis hainanensis; assembly: GCA_024349245.1. Taxonomy (NCBI): domain Eukaryota; kingdom Metazoa; phylum Chordata; class Actinopteri; order Gobiiformes; family Odontobutidae; genus Neodontobutis; species Neodontobutis hainanensis. Next base: position 291,872 of record JALDNG010000135.1, read on the forward strand.
TAATTAAGTGAAGATGATCAATCGAAAAAAAGAGTTGCTATTGACCATTAACATATAGTGGCGGCTGGTGGTGTTATTTTTAGACTACAATACTGAATAAAATTTTTTTTGCCCCCATTTTCCTTGAGCTGAACTCAAGAACTAAGACTAACCCTAAGATCTCAAATACTGTTCACAAATTTGTCCAAATCTGTGTTTTCTCCTTTGCCGAGATAATCCATCCATATCACAGATTCCGAGAGAGAGCATGATCACTGCCAGCTGTGCCTTCGACTGGCCACAATTAAAGGCCACTCTAAAATTAGCAGTTTCAGTGTAAGGGGGAGGGGGTTGAAAATCAGTTAGTATCCTAAACGTGGTCAATGGGCTACATGTCCAGTGAGTATGCTGGCCTTACAAGAATTGGGATGTTTTCAGCTTCCAGGAGTTGTGTACAGATCCTTGCAACGAGTGATGGTTGTCGGTGAAAATCACAACAATGAGCCTCAGGATTTTGTAACAGTATCTCTGTGCACTCAAAATGCTATCAATAAAATGCACCTATGTTTGTTGTCCATTACATATCCCTGCCCATACCATATCTCCAACACAGGCCACTCAATCCAAAAAGTTGACATCAGCAAACCACTCACCTACGCAATGCTATACACATTCTCTGCCATCTGCCCTGTTCAGTGAAAACCGGGATTCATCCGTGAAAAGAACACCTTTTCGAAGTGCCAGACGCCATCAAATGTGAGCATTATCCCACTCAAGTCAGTTACGACAACAAACTGCAGTCAGGTCGAGACCCCGATGAAAATGAAGAGCATGCAGATGAGCTTCCCTGAGATGGTTTTTGACAGTTTGTGCAGAAATTCTTTGGTTATGTAAACCAATTGTTGCAGCAGCTGTCCGGGTGGCTGGCCTCAGAGGATATTGGAAGTGAAGAAAACTAATTCTCTAAAAAGCCTTTGGAGATGGCTTAAGGTAGAGCAATTAACATTCAATTCACGGGCAACAGCTCTGGTGGACATTCCTGCAGTATGCATGCCAATTGCACGATCCCTAAAAACTTGTCATTGTGCTGTGTAATAAAACATTATGCCTTCCTTATTGAAGGTTAGATATGATTGTATCTTTATATTATTAACCAAGTTTGGTCCAGTGTATTATATTAAACTATTGTTAAAACAGTGGTAAATTAGGCCTTAAAGCCTGTTCACACCGGGACGAATTTCTCGCGCGATATTCGCCGACGTTCAACGCCACGCGACTAAACAATGGGCGCCAATGTGAGTGTTCACACCGACGCGAAAAACGCCATGCGTAAAAGCGTCAGTTTTTAAAAAAACGTCTCGGTTCGTTTTTTTGGTTTGACGCACTGCGTCAAAAACTATACGACCAATGAGATTAGCGCTTTTGCTCACGTGCTTCTGAAGTTACAGTAAACTTGGGGCCACTCAAACACAAAACGGGCTTGCCGAGCACACATACGTAACGGCGAAGAAGATATACGCCAAGTTAGCGTCTACACTGCCGGGAAGAAATATGACGAAGAAGATGCAAGGCAAGATGAATGTAGAGCTGCTGATCTCGTTGGTGTCGGAACACAAAGAACTTATGACAAACGCAACATCGATTACAAAAATTACTTGCTCTCTTCTTCTGAGGGAAAAGCGAGTGTCAGAAGTGTAAAGTTGCGCAGCGCCACCTTGTGTACCGGGGTATTTCTGTTTTACATTATGAGCCATCTAATGTCAGGGTATGAATTTGCATGTTCACTCGGCTCATCGTCAGCGAAAATCGTTTGGGTGTGAACACAAAAAACGCGTTGAAAAATGCTTGCGAATAACGCGCGCCGATATTCGTTCCGGTGTGTACGGTCCTTTAAGCAGCCACCTTCGAGTCAGCTTAAAAAAGCTCAGCTTGAAAAAGTGATTTAAATCAGCTGAGTTAAACAGCAAACAATCTCCATTCGTGAACAGCAATCAAACTAATTAACAAAAAATGAAGACACACTGGCTAAAAAGCTTTGGAAAACATTCATTCATTCATTTTCTACCGCTTAGCCACGATAGGGGTCACAGGTGACTGGAGCCTATCCCAGCATCTTTGGGCCTTAGGCGGGGTACACCCTGGACGGTGGCCAGTTAGTCGCAGGGCTGACATATAGAGACAAACATTGACAAACAACCATTTACTCTCACATTCATTCACTAGGGACACTTTAGAGTTGCCAATTAACCTGTACATGCATGTGTTTGGACGGTGGAAGCCGGAGTACCCGGAAAGAACCCACAGTAACACGTGGAGGACATGCAGACTCCTCACAGAAAGAGCAGAGTTGGCCGAGAATGTTTGAGCCGGCCGGGTTTTGAACTCACGACCTTCTTGCTGTAAGGCAGGAGTGCTAACCACTCTGCCACGTGCACCCTCTTTGGAAAACATAGACTAACTAAAACAATCTTTGGGTGTAGCAAAAAGCTTAACTTTGCTGATTTAAAATAGCTAGGCCTCCACGAGTCTCTCTTCTGTTCATAAATATCCAGCAGCTTCTTCTCCCGAGAGCAGCGTAAACAAGACGGGAGCGAGGTCAGCCACGCCCCCGTGAGCCGACATAGCAGAATGGCAGCTGATAGCTCAGCAATTAATTTTAATATCTTGAGTTAGGTGACAAATATTAATATAACAATTACAGGAATAATAACAATGTTCAAACAAAGACAGCATAGTTAGAATGATAACTGTGAAAAAAATAGTAACTTCGTAATTGACGACAATTTTTCAATGAATGTCAATGGGGGTCAGACTTAATGGAGCCTGCCTCTACTTCGTTATAGGCTTCCAACCCGAGAGGGAGCTTGCTATGTCCACCCATTCTACCGTCAATGGTGTCAACGTCAAGCCTCACTCATGGAACCCCAGAGGGCAGGCTCCAAAAGCAAATATAAGGAGAAACCCAATGACGACTTTACAAGTGTAAAAATCATGTTTACAGCCTGGTACAAAAGATGGCTGTAAACATGATTTTTACACTTGTAAAGTCATGAAAAGAGCCAAGTTTTTACTACATGACAACTCTATGTCTGTTTATGCTATTGGAAACTATCCAAGTTTCTAGCCATTGGGTTTCACCCTTACGCGACGACCATTTGCGGTCAAGCCATCCCCGTTTCGCAAAACACCAGTCAAGCCAGCCCCGTCTTTATTTCGGAGTGCTCCCGCATTAGATGTTTTACGGTAATGCAAGGAAACGGTGCCTAGACGTCCTCCCGAACTGATCAATGTTCGTTTTTTACATTTTCAACTCTCGGTAGCTGCGTCTCTTTTGACAGATAATTAGGCCAGAGCCGGTGATAACCGGCTAAAAGGCCCTTCTAAAAGGCCCCACATTTGTTGAGTATTATCTAGACATGAGTGCCAATAAAAGTTATCAGTTTGTTTTTTGATACATTTGTGGCTGTGATTGTAATGAGCCTGGGAAGAGGCATTCATTTCTTTGGGAAATAAATGCCATTTACCAAATGCCAGGATGCTTCCTTTGGAGGAGGCTCCTCCAGAGCCAAGACTAGAGTCTTGGAAAACTCCTCAGAATCTTTTGGAACTGGTAAACTTGTTATTTTAGACAACTAATATTTACATTTTTACTTTTTAACATTGCAAATCTCCAGCCAGTACTTTGTTTTTCTCACCTCAGCCTAAGCATAAACTCTTATTTTCAAAAGTTCAGACAGATCCCAAGAAAACCAGGGAATGTGGAGACCTTTAACTCTAAATACAAGGTGGTGTAGCAGGTCCCAGCAGTAGCACAGGCCCGAGGTGATGAAGCAGGCTCCAGCCAGAAGAAGATTCAAGCAGAGGCACAGGCCCAGTTATTTGACATTATTGTGAAGTTTACGCTTTAAAGCACAAAATGCCCTCCTCCGAGTACATGAGTCCCCGCGTTCGCAAGGGAGGCGAGGGCCTTTATCGCCGCTATGCTTTAATATTGAGTTTTTTATCATAAATGTATATAATTCACAAACTCAATAATGAATTCAGTTTTGAAATGTTAACTTTGATGTTGCAATGATGCAACAATGTTCATTTTTTTCATTCATTTTCTACCGCTTTGTCCCGTTAGGGGTCGCAGGTGACTGGAGCCTATCCCAGCAGCTTTGGGCCTGAGGCAGGGTACACCCTGGACAGTGGCCAGTTAGTCGCAGGGCTAACATATAGATACAAACATTGACAGACAACCATTCACTCTCACATTCATTCACTAGGGACACTTTAGAGTTGCCAATTAACATGTCTTTGGACGGTGGGAGGAAGCCGGAGTACCTGGAGAGAATCCACGGTAACACATGGAGGACATGCAGACTCCTCACAGAAAGACCGGAGTCGGCTGAGAATGTTTGAGTCGGCCAGGCTTTGAACTCACAACCTTCTTGCTGTAAGGCAGGAGTGCTAACCACTCTGCCACGTGCACCCTGATACAATAATGTTTTTTTTTTATTTCAAATAAATGTCAAAATAACATTAAAGCATGTAATTTAGCAACAATCTAATGCACAATTACAAAATAAAAGCCCCCTGATAATTCAGAATTTTTTACACCAAATTTATTTAATTGATTAAAAGTAAACTTACAGCTGCCAATTTTCTCCAGAAAATTTCAGAATAATCTGATTTAGCATTCCAAAATAAAAGACACCTGAAAATTCTTAATTTTCTTAATAAATTGACCAACTTTAGATTTAATTTTATAGAAAACTACTAATTGCCAAAGGGTCATTCCAGAATCTGATGTAGCATATTAAAAAAATGTAAGTGCTTATCACACTAAAGTACAATGATATTTTTTTTATTACAAACAATATTAACGTCCAAAAAATCTAAAATTTATTAACAATGCCACAGTCAAAAATATATTAGAATAAAAATAACCCTAATTTATCATAACTTATTTAGATAATAAAAAAACACAACTAAGTTAAAACTTTATACGTCAAAACAATTTAACACACCAAACCAGAAACCTTCTTATTTAAGTAGTATAAGGGTAATATATAAGAGTATAAGGAACTCTTATATTTCTAAACATAAAGAGCTATCCATTTGCTAGTTCTCATATTTTTAAGGTCCTCTCCTGTCTTTCCAAGGCATTTCTCATGGTACCGCCGTATGCACGTGTCACATTGAATCTGTAGTGCAATATATATATTTTATTAGTAATATATAGGTGTAATATACAATGGCAACTCTTAATTCAATTTACAAATGATTTCAAATAATTTACCCAATCTATCGTTGGAGGTCCCGATCCAGGAGGCTTTGCTTGGGAACACATGGAACACATGTTGTCCATATCAAAAACTAAAATACATAAAATTACATACATTTCATTAATGTTTTAGAGTGGTGTGAAAACATATATTTTTATTTTTAAATGTGTTTACTTGTGAAATGTGTCTATTTCATCATATTTACAGAACTTAATCTCACTCTTGAAAAGCTGAACTTACAGCTACAAGACATCTATCTAATATGAGTGGATTGTATTTTTCTTGTAGTATTTACATTAAAACTTACTACTAACATGAAGCCTTCAGTATTTGAAGAGCCATGTCTTTTTGCATTTTTGCCATTTCCTTTTTTGACGTCCCAAATGTGACTTCTTGAACATATGGAAAGGATTCCATAAGTGCCTTTGCCATCTGCATGAAGCCATTGAAACCAGTGAACCAGTACAGTTAGGACCTATAAGTGATGATTACTGGGAATTGTGTCTACATCTAATTACTTTATTAAAGCCTTACCATTACCACACAGCTATCCTGCTGAATTGGATGTTTCAAAACTCCTCCCTTCCATTTTATGTCCACCCATTCCTTCTTCCTTAATTCCAGGTATTTTCTGAGAAAGGTGTTTTTGATAAATTTAAAAATAAAAACATGTATTTGAAGAGCAAATGATTCAATAATCTTTTAGAACTGGTTTTTAGTTTGATGAACAACAGATTGTAATTACAATTAAAGATGACCTGATTAACGAACGTTTACATTACTGTAATCTTTTGGCAGCACAATTTGAATCCTTTTGCTCTGTGAAGCTTGCTGCTGGATCCACAAGAAATACACATCCGTTGACTGCATTAATATACTAAAGAACATTAAAAAAATATTTTAGGGTTTACAGAAAAAAAGGCTTAGTTTTAATATGTAAAACACATAATTCTTCAACTAACCAGTAGTTTCCAGTGAGCACCCTTAATATTAACAAAGGACAGAATTCCCTGGTATTGGTCAAACCTTGCCTGTTGTTCCCAATTGTGCAGCCTTAAGAGCGTGTATATCATAAATGCTGGGTCTTGTTTGTTTTCTGAGAATCTACTGCACCTACTGGTAACATTTTTTGCCACTTAGCAATAAAAAAATATACTAAAAACCTGGATTATTCTGGTTAGTCACATTGTATGTCACACGCATGTTACCGTGGGTTCTCTCCAGGTACTCCGGCCTCCTCCTACTGTCCAAAGACATGTATGTACAGGTTAATCGGCAACTCTAAAGTGTCCCTAGTGAATGAATGTGAGAGTGAATGGTTGTCTGTCAATGTCTGTCTCTAAATGTCAGCCCTGCGACTAACTGGCCACTGTCCAGGGTGTACCCCGCCTCAGGCCCAAAGCTGCTGGGATAGGCTCCAGTCACCCGCGACCCCTAACGGGACAAAGTGGTAGAAAATGAATGAATGAATGAATAATAATAATCTTTATTTTTATATAGCGCTTTTCCACCTACTGTAGTAGGCACTCAAAGCGCTTTACATACATTAAACTATTACCAGTGTTACAGTACTTCACTGGAGGCAATGTAGGTTAAGTGTCTTGCCCAAGGACACAACGACAGTATGAGGGGGAGAGCGGGATGTTATGATGTCTTGGGATGTTTCGAGTGGGATTCGATCCGCCCACCCGCCGGTCGAAGGACGGCCGCTCTACCCACTGTGCTATACTGCCGCCCTAATGAAGAGAGGAGTTACATGTGCTCTCTTCGGTTCTTTGCAGACCACTCTTGCCGCTGCATTCTGGATCAGCTGCAGAGGTTTGGTTGTGCAGGCAGGGAGTCCAGCCAGTAGAGCATTGCAATAATCTAGTTTGGACAAGACAAGAGCCTGGACTAGGATTTGCGTAGAGTGCTCCGATAGGAAAGGTCTAATTTTCCTAATGTTGTAGAGGATGAATCTACAGGACCTGGTGGTGCTGGCAACATGACTTGTGAAGTTTAGTTGATCATCAATTACCACTCCCAGATTTCTGGCAGTGCTGGACGGTGTAATGGTTGATGAGCCTAGTTGAATGGAGAAGTTGTGGTGGGTCTTTGGGTTGGCAGGAATCACTAGCAGTTCTGTTTTTCCAAGCTTCAGCTGCAGGTGATAGTCCTTCACCCAAAGTGAGATGTCACTCAGGCACGCCGAGACACGAGCAGAGACCGTCGGATCATCAGGTTGAAATGACAGTGGAGTTGAGTGTCATCCGCATAGCAGTGATAGGAAAAGCCATGCTTCTGAATGACAGAGCCAAGGGATGTCATGTAAATGGAAAAGAGTAGCGGTCCAAGCACCGAGCCCTGAGGCACCCCTGTATTAAGATGTTGGGACTCAGAGACCTCGTTTCTCTAGGATAGTCTGAATCCTTTCTGTTTTCATCCAATAGTTTACCATTGTGTGTGAGTTGGTAACCTAAATATTTGACTTGTGTTTTCCACAGCTGCAGTTTGTTTTTACTCACTTTGTGACCTTGTTCAAAAAGGAATGTGAGCAGAGCCAATGTCTGTTTTACACTGCTTCTCTGTGTCCGAGGCCACTAAAATGTCATCCACATACACAATTAACTGGCTGCCCTGTTAAGTGTAAATTTGGACAAATTAGCAGTTATTGATAGACAGAATAATGTGGGTGAATCGCAATACCCCTGGGGCGCGCGTGTGAACGTTAGTTTATGGTTTCTGTACTGGAATGCAAACCAAATTGTGAATCTGGATGCACTGGAATGGAAAAAAAAAATATTTGCTAGGTCAAAGACTGTAAAAACGTTTGCTTTAGGATTTAAGTCATTTAGCAATGTGTGTGGATTTGGCACCAAAGGTGCTCTTGGAATTACAGCGTTGTTCACGGCTTGTAAATCTTGTGTCATTCTCCATCTTGTGGAGGATGCAGCTTTTTTAACAGGAAACAAAAGTTATTTTTATTCAATTTTGAGCCTGAGGCAGTCATGCTTTCCTCTGTTTACCTTTATTCACGTTGTCTGTCACAATATTTTACATCAGCTCCTCGCATCCCGTTACTACCAATTTACCAGTGAATCCGTATCTCGCTTGCCATTGGCTCAAATGATTTACATTATCTGGGTCAATTTGCTGCATCAACTTAGCATCACTAGTTAAGGCTTTTCCACATTCAGGTTTACTCACGTTAGAGCCCATTATTCAGAATGAATCAGCTTCTTTTTTCAATAATTCAATCAAATGCAATCAATACACATTCGCATCCCAATCACACTCTCAAACACACTTTTTCTTAACAATATTATGAAAGGTAAGCTAACCAAACATAATAAAAACAAAACAAACAAAACAAACTTCATGAAAAGCCACTTTTCTTCTTCTCGCTGTGAGGGAAAAAGCGATTCTTTTTCCCTCAACGCGTCTCACGCAGTGACTAAATCTTGGCAGGCCTGCTTTTCACTAAAGTCACACAGACTTCAGTATATTTATCTCACTTTTGTGTTGTTAGGCTAAGAATCTTAATAATAGTCCATTGACGTCACCCTATTTATCTCACTAAGTAGCTTCATAAATAGCTTATACTCGAGTTTACCCGTGCGTCCAACGCACCATTTAACCAACATTACTAGTTAGGCCAGACAATTCAAATGTGGCGTATTAGGATCCGTGCTATTAATCTGTCTCAAATCTTGTCCTTCCTGGACCAGCTATGTCTAGACCATATACTACATATCGTACTCAGAAGTCCTATCTCGCATAAAATTGAACATGATCACCGTAAGACTCTGTTTCAGGGATTCCATAAAAATTTACAGAGCATAAGGTATCTAATCAAGCTTACAATCCAGCAAGAGTACAGTCTTTAACACCGATTAATATCAAACTTATCCTGTTAAGGCCTCACCTATTAAGTAAAGGGTCTTGACCAGAACACATACTTTTTCCTCGTCCCCTGAACGGTATCTCAGCGCTTAACGTTCTCCTACAGTGATGGTAACTACATGGAGGACTTCCGGGATGACGAGGAAGCGAGCAAAAGCGTAATATCTTAACTCCCTGATGGTCTTACGCTCCCTGACGGAAAAATACATAAAAACCTGAAAATTAAAGTCTAATATAGTATGTCAGGGGGTAAACAAAAAAAAAACAAGGGTGAATCAGCAAACAACTACTCAACCGGCAGATCTTTTACCCTCAGAAACCAACGCAGCTAACGAGCTAGCTAAAGATAACAAAAGCATGGAAGCTATTCAAGCTGCTATCATTGCAGAGCTAAAAAAAAGTTCAAGATGACGCTAATAATGAGCTGATTGACAAGATTGGGGCAACCCATTTAATCCTACCGGTCACAATAGTGACCGTAAAAAAATGTTTCACTTCTAAGGCTATAAAAATGTTACTGAATGATCTATCAATGCATTTCCAGCAGATATTGAAATAATAAAGGGTCTCAATAAAATATGTGCAGTGTTGCATGTTTACTGTAAATTGTCACATGACCAGAGCAGTTTACTTCCTGTTTGCGTCAAGAGAAGATGATGGCAGCAAGAAAGCTCCCAAAGAAAAGGTTACTAAAGTATGTAAACATAAAGATGGAACGTCGATTTTTGGTACACATCATGTTTAAGGTGTCTAGTATTTATATATGCATTTGCAATTACTCAACTTTGTATAATGTGGTCATAGAACTCACAAACATGTCACCGGCAACAATAGTGACCAGTGGGATAACACATTGTGTCTACTTGCTAATACACATAGGCTAACTGTTCTACCTTACTTTCTGCTGCTATCTAACTTTCTACCTAATTTTACACACACACACACACACACACACACACACACACACACACACACACACACACAAACACACACACACACACACACACACGGACACACGGACACACGGACCCAAAGAAGGCTAGCTAGCTAGCTAATTATGCTGCTACCTAACTTCCTACCTACTGCAACTGTCCACACACACACACACACACACACACAGATGCACAGACACACACCTACACACACACACCTAGACACACACACACACACACACACACAGACACACACACATGCAATTACAGGTAGGCACACACACGCATGCACATGCACACACACACACACACACACACACACAGACACACACACACGCACAGACACACACACACACACACACCTACGCACCTACACACACACACACACACACAGACACATGCAATTACAGGTAGGCACACACATGCACACACACAGACACACAGACACACACAATTACAGGTAGGCACACACATGCACACACACACACACACACACACACACACACACAGACACATGCAATTACAGGTAGGCACACACACACACATGCACACACACAGACACACAGACACACACAATTACAGGTAGGCACACACATGCACACACACACACACACACACACACAGACACATGCAATTACAGGTAGGCACACACGCACACATGCACACACACACACACACACACAGACACACACAATTACAGGTAGGCATACACACACACACATGCGCACACACACACACACACACAGACTCACGCAATTACAGGTAGGCAAACACATGCACACACACACACACACACACACACACACACACACAGACACACGCAATTACAGGTAGGCACACACACACAGACACACACACACACACACAGACACACAGAAACACACTGCACAGGTTAAATAGACCTATATTCAGTTTGTCCAATGGTTGATACAACACAGTATCCCACCGGTCACAATTGTGACCGATCATAAAACACACTTTTTCACACACTTTTCCATGAAAATTTCTAAAAATTATGATTGATTGTTTCAAAGGGATACCAATGACACATGATTTGGATATTTTTGTGTCTGGGAAAAATTTGGGATTAAAAGTGAGTGGTTTCCGAGAAGAAATGGGGAAACGAATGGACGATATTGCTGAAGAATTAAAAGGAGTGACTCAAAGAGTGGAGGAGACAGAGCAGAGAGCGACCAACATTGAGGAGACCAATGTTGATGTTTACGTTGCCCTGGAACACGCTCTATACATGCAAAAGGAGCTCCAAACACGAGTAACAGAGCTGGAAGCACGTTCACGCAGGAACAATATTTGGATACATGGTATAACCGAAGAATCCGAAGGCACCAATATTCAACTTTTCATGGAGAACTTTTTGAAATCGGAACTTTCTCTCGCTAATATGACACTTAACATACAGCGCTGCCACCGCTCACTAGGCTCCAAACCACCACTGAATGCTAATCCCAGATCAATTGTTATGTGCTTTCTGGATTACACAACGAAAGAGAAAGTGTTTCGCGCGGCATGAAAGAAAAAAACTATTCAATTCCATGGAAAACGTGTGTATTTTGACCACGACTACCCCAGTGATATTCTCTCCAAGCGCAAATCTTACAACCCAACTATGTCGTTTCCAAACTATGTACCCGGCCAGACTTTGCGTGTTCTTTGATGGCGGCCCAATCATCTACAAAAGTCTAGAGGAAGCTACGGACGACTTGAAAAAGAGAGGGCTAAAGAAATTGATGTGGTCGAGGACACCGCACCCGCCGCACACACTCACAGTCACCCCCTTGAGAATCAGCGCGTGGAACCAGTCGGAACAGAGAGGAGCACACAAAACATATTCAGGAAAAGCTGAAAAGATTCAAGTGCCCCGATAATAAGGACTAACTAAAACGTCCCAGCTAGTCATCTCTACATGCTAGAATAGAAAAGTAAACAGAGGATTATGACCCTGCCCGTAAAAAAAAAAAAAAAAAACATGAAGGTGGACTTACACTTAACTTTTGGAAGTCACCTCTTCTTTTCTTTTTTGTTCAGGTGTGTTTTACGTTCTTCCTTGCAGACCATTGTTTGAGCATCGTAATTACCCTTAATGTAAATGGTTTACATAACCCAATTAAAAGAAGCAAGGCTATTGCTAAAATGAAACGTGGTAAATATGACATAATATTTTGGCAAGAAACGTATTTTTCAGATGTAGAGCACTAAAAGATACGCAAAATGGGATTTAAAAACTTGTATTACTCTTCATAGTCAAAAGGTAATTCTAGAGGAGTTGCTATTCTTCTACCAAGCGGGCTAAATTTCGACAAGGAGGGACATTTATTATTGGTCAAAGGATATATAGACCATAAAGAAGTGACTCTTAAACGTGTACAAACCACCAGGTAAAGACAATTGTCTAATTAAGAAAATTTTTTTATCTAATTGCAACAGAAATATTGGGAGTGTTTATGTCACGGTGTCCCCAAATTCCCTGTGTTCTCGGCAGGGGTGTGCGGCCCTTTAAGCCAGGTGACGTCGAGTTAATCCCTGACAAGGAGCGCCGGCACACCTGGGAAATCACTGGGACCAATGAGGCACCCTCGTGTCTAGTTAAAAAGAGGGAAAAGAAAGGAAGAAGACAGAAAAGCGAGAGAAGGAACGGGAGAACAGACGGAAAGTAAGAAGGGAGCGAAAGGAGAAACAGAGGACCGGGTACAGAGACACTGAAATTGGAGAAGAGCTGTGGTACCGAGGCGGTACAGGCAGCTCAGAAGAAGACGCCCCGAGAGGCGGGACGATCCACCATACAACGCTCGCATTCTTTGTGGTACACATTTTGGTGATCGAAACTAACCAGGGCCGCCGGGCCCGGTGACATTTATTTGTGGAGGTGACTGGAATATTTGTCTTAACACCTCCATAGATTCTTCGAGCAAAATTAATAAACCTCAAGCAGAGGCAACCCTTGTTAAGAAAATGCTTAAGGAAGTTGGGATGATGGATGTATGGAGAAGTCTGCATCCAACAAACAGGAGTTATACTTTTTTTTCTCATTCACGCTTAGATTATTTTTTTATGCTAAACGCTGACAGACATAGAATTGTAGAATGTGTAATAGGAGTGAAGGACATATCTGATCATGCAGATGTATGTTTAACATTACACTTAGATAATGACCGTAAAGAAACATTATGGAGACTGAATACCAGTTTTTTAAAAGACGGTGAATTTCAAAATTTTGTTGAAAAAGAAATTAGAGACTATACAGACTATAACAATGACACTTGCATTTCTCCAAGTATATTATGGGACACCTTAAAGGCCGTTCTTAGGAGAAAATTGATTATGTGGTCTTCTATGAAAAAAGGAAAGAGAAATGCGTATCAATGGTTTGACCGCAGAACTAAAGTCTTGAACAAGAACATATGCAAAATACAAATAATGACCTATTAGAAAATATAGCAGGAATAAAGCAAACTTTAAACAGGACCTCCATCCATCCATCCATCCATCTTCTACCGCTTATCCGGGGCCGGGTCGCGGGGGCAGCAGTCTAAGCAGAGAAGCCCAGACTTCCCTCTCCCCAGACACTTCCTCCAGCTCTTCCGGGGGGATACCGAGGCGTTCCCAGGTCAGCCGAGAGACATAGTCCCTCCTGTCCTAGGTCTTCCCCGAGGTCTCCTCCCGGTGGGACATGCCCGGAACACCTCCCTAGGGAGGCGTCCGGGAGGCATCCGAAACAGATGCCCGAGCCACCTCAGCTGGCTCCTCTCGATGTGAAGGAGCAGCGGCTCTACTTTGAGCTCCTCCCGAGTGACGGAGCTCCTCACCCTATCTCTAAGGGAGCGCCCCGCCACTCTGCGGAGAAAGCTCATTTCGGCCGCCTGTATCCGGGATCTTGTTCTTTCGGTCATGACCCAAAGCTCATGACCATAGGTGAGAGTAGGAACGTAGATCGACTGGTAAATCGAGAGCTTTGCCGTACAGCTCAGCTCCTTCTTCACAACATCCAGAGACTTGAGGTACTCAGGGCGTATCTCATCCACCCCCGGTGCCTTGCCGGATAAACAGGACCTATGAGGATCAAATACAACAACAACAACAACAATAGAAAAGAAAACCAAATTTATGAAGCAAAATTACTATGAAAACGGTCCCAAAGCTAAGAAACTTCTTGCTTGGAGATTGCATAAACCGCAGGCTGATTTATACACAAGGTAAAAAAACCTCAGGATGACAAAATATACCATAATTTGAAAGACATACAAAATTCTTTTGCTGCTTTCTATACACAACTATTTACCCAACCACACCCATTGGATCAAGAAGCTACAAACCATTTTCTGTCCTCGCTTGACCTACCATCAATAGGAACAGAACAGAACGAAAGGTTAAATCAATTGATAACAGAGGAGGAAATCAGTAGAACAATTTCTAAATTGAAAGTAAACAAAATGGCAGGTGAGACAGACGTTTTCAGACATTTCCGACTTTTAATTATTCCCCAACTTAAAAATTGTTTTAACCACATCATAACAGGAGGAGAAATACCACCATCCTGGAAACGAGTGGTGATTTTAGTTATACACAAACCATGCAAAGACAAAATTGAATGTGGTTCGTATAGGCCAATATCGGTCTTAATCATTGATTACCGTATATTTGCAACAATATTAGCCAAGAGGCTTGAATCAATTGTCCCTGAACTAACAGAAACAGATCAATCTGGATTTGTACGAAACCGACAAACTCATGATAATGTAAGGCGGGCCGTCCATCTTTTAGATAAAATGAAAAACAAAGAATCAATAGCCATTAGTCTTGATGCTGAAAAAGCATTTGAATCTGTTGGTTGGGAATACTTATACCTAGTTTTAAACAGATTTGGATTTAATAATAATATTATTAGATGTATAAGATCTTTGTATGACTCGCCATCTGCCAGAATTAAAATAAATGGGGACCTTTCCGAAACTGTGAATTTAGAAAGTGGTTGTCGACAGGGCTGTCCCCTTAGTGCAACATTTTTTGCTCTCTTTATTGAGCCTCTTGCTCAAGCAATCAGCGAACGTAAAAAACATCTCAGGTATTATCATAGGAGACTCGGAACATAAAGCATGCTTGTATGCTGATGATGTCCTCTTAACATTATCTAACCCTAAAGTGAGTTTACCCAACCTCTTGTCCTTACTTAATGTTATAAGAAATTTAAATTTTAATGTTTAGAGTTACTGGGGGCTTATAGTTCTCTTTAGGTCATGTCAAATTCATGTCATGTTCTTCATGCTAATCCAAGCATGATGTAGACATAACTAGACTGAGACATGGCTTGTTACTGGACTCTTGCACTCTTGCAGAAAAAGAGAGGAAAAGGAGAGTACACATTTAAGACGTCTGGTTGCGGAACAACTGGACCGTTGTAGTTTTGATTCAGGTAAACAGCTGTTTAATTTTTTTTGTGTGAAGTTGTACAAACAAAACTTCCGTAAGTAGTAGTTTTGGGTTGCTTCTACTTAAACTGTTTGGTGATTACATGTTATCTACCTGAGAGTATTTCCATGTAGTGACACTTACGGTAGGAGAACGCTAAACGCTGAGATTACCGTCCAGGGGATGGGGGTAAAGTATGTGTTTTGGTCAAGACCTTACTGTATAAGTGTAAGTGAGGCCCTAACGGGATAAGTTTGATGTTAATTGGTGTTAAAGACTGTAATCTTGCTGGATTATAAGCTTAATAGATACCCTATGCTTTGTAAGTTTTTATGAAGTTCTTGAAACTGACTCCCACAATGATCAAGTGCGAACTCTATGCGAGATAGGATTTCTGATTATAATAAGGAGTATGTGGTCTAGATGTAGCTGGTCCAGGAAGGACAAGATTTGAGACAGATTAATAGCACGGATCCTAATACGCCACATTCAAATGTCTGGCCTAACTAGTAATGTTGGCAAAATGATGCGTTGGACGCACAGGGTAACTCGAGTATGGAATATTACAGCGATTCTTAGCCTAACAACTTTAAAGTGAGATTAAATTGATCCGGAGTCTATGTGACTTGGTAAAAGCAGGCCTGCAGAGAATTGTTCACTGCTTGTGACGCAGTGAGATAAAGGTTTAAAAGCCCACAGAAGTAAGTGGCTTTAATGAAGTTTGTCTAACCTGAAGGGTTAGTGAGTAAAAAGTGTGGTTGAAAGTGTGAGTGGGTTGCGACTGTGGATTGAATGCATTTAATTGATTTTATTGGAAGAAGTTGATTCAGTCTGAATGATGAGATCAAACATTAGTCAGCCTGAATGTGAAAAAGACTTAACTTGTGATAAGTTAATGCAACAGAGTGACTCAGGGAAGTTGATCCATCTGAGGAAAATACCAAGCGAGATACGGATTTACGTAAATTACAGGTACCTGAATGTGAGGAGTTAATTAGAAAAATAGTGACAGAAAAGCTAACATTGTGACATATTTGTACTGTTGATGTATCCTTGATTTGAAGATAAACATATTCCAGACAAATGTTTATTGTAAATTGTATCTATTGAGAGAGACCAAAGACGAATTTGACCAGTTTATTTGTGAATTGTATGAAATGTAAACCTAATTCAATGTAATGTATTTTTCCGAGGAAAAATGCACCATTGTCATGGTTGCCATGGAGACCGGGAGCAGGGTTGTGGTGGGCGTGGCAGACGAGGGGGCACTGAGAACAGCAGAGGGAGGGGGCCGAGGCTGGGTCCAGACGGGAGAAGGACCTTTGACTGACCTTTGACTAACAGGTCAGGAACATAAACACACATGTACACACACACACACACACACACACACACACACACACACACACATGGACTCAGAAGTACATACACACAGATAAAGACACACATAACGACACAGAAACAAACACGAAACAGACATCTACCATCTATAGAAGGTGGAAGTGCTTTTGAATTATGATAAAGTTTATAAATAGTCTGTTAAAGAACAGAACAGACATTGTATTAAATTTATGTGACACGGCAGAGATGAGATTAAAGATTTTAAAAAGTTAACAAAATAGAAGTATTGATTAGTATTTAGCAAAACAACTGTATGTATCTATTAGTACGAGAACTAATAGAGGTTCTTAATATCAATGTGGTTTAAAAACGAGGTATAACATTTATGAAAATGATCACATTGTAATCAAAAGAATTTAAAAATGTGTCTTAAAGTTGAATTGCATAGAGCAAGTTTTTAAAGATAATACAAAATTACCAGAAGAAAAGAAACGAATGTTCGATGTATTATGTATTTCTCGGGTTTGGTTCTGGGAAGAGTGGAGATAAATGAGTATGTATAATAGGATTGATAGTATCAAAATGAATGTGTTACCAAGGATTCTCTATTTGTTCCTGGCACTGCCAATTCAGATAGCACCGAAACAATTTAATGAGTGGAATAGATTGATGTCACATTTGATCTGGGCAAAACAAAAACCAAGAATAAAGTTCCAAACATTACAGTTGCAAAAGGAGAAAGGCGGATTGGCTGTGCCATGTTTGGAAGATTACTACAAAGCAGCACAGCTGCGAGTACTGATAGGCTGGAGTGACCCAACATGCGAGGCTAAATGGAAGGAAATAGTCATATTAGTATAGTAAATAGTCATATCAGTCATATTTTAACACCCCCCTACACTCCATGCTCGGTGATAAACCTCTTCTCAATAAACATTTAAATTCACAATTGCTACCTTCCTGGATAACAGTACCAATAGAAATTTGGTTTAAAATACTAAAAAACAGCAACATTGAGAGGAGTGCCAGACATTTAAGATGGCCAGCCTATGATTCTGAATTTTTACCTTCAAAGACAGATTGTGGCTTTGTGCATTGGTCTCAAAAAGGCATCACGGGATATTGGGCTATTTCAGATAAGAAGGTTTTCAAAAGTTACTCACAACTTTCAGAGACATATAACCTACAAAAACATGATTTGTTCTGATATCTTCAGCTGAGGCACTATTATGACAAAAATATAAATTTTATGGGAGAAGAAATAGGACTGGTTAAACTTCTGGTAGAATCCTGCAAAGGTAATGCCCCTAAGAAACAAATATCAAAGGTATATACATGTTTACAAGCTACAAGAAACCACATATTAGACAAACATGGGAAAAAGAAGGAGATATATTAATGTCTGAAGATGATTGGTTGAACATATGTAAGACTGCCATGAATACCTCATCTTCTGGTTCTTGGAGGGAGTTTATATGGAAAAACATTGTATGTTTCTTTATTTCACCATATGTTAAGAGTAAACACTGTAAAGATCCAGACAAAGCAGTATGTTGGAGAAACTGCGGTTACATCAAAGCAAACCATTTTCATGTTTTTTGGAGTTGTACCAAAATTACACCCTTCTGGTCAATGGTGGTAAAAGAAATAAAAAAGCATAACTGGACTGGGGCACTGCTTCCCCCTCCTGAGGCGCCAGATGGTTTGCCAGGATTTCTTCAAAGCCGACCGATAGACCTTCTCCATGGCATCACCAAACTCCTCCCAGACTCAAGTTTTTGCCTTCCACCACCGGGTTTGGGGGTTGCCGCCACGACAGGCACCAGAGACTCAATGTCTCCAACCTCCCTCGGGATCTGGTTGAAGCTCTGCCGGAGGTGAGATTGAAGATCTCTCTGACAGGGGACTCGGCCAAACGTTCCCAACAGACCCTCAAAGTACGTTTGGGCCTGCCGAGTCTGTCCAGCTTTCTCCCCCGCAATTGGTTCCAACTCACCACCAGGTGGTGATCAGTTGACAGCTCTGGCCCTCTCTTCACCCGAGTGCCAAAGGCATACGGCCAGAGGTCAGATGAAACATCTACAAAGTTGATCATCGATCTCCAGCCTAGGGTGTCCTGGTGCCACGTGCACTTGTGTTTGAACATGGTGTTCATTATGGACAAACTGGGACTAGAACAGAAGTCCAAAAACCAGGCCCTTCCTCCCAATCACACCCCTCCAGGTGTCACTGTTGCTGCCCACATGAGCGATGAAGTCCCCCAGTAGAACGACAGAGTCCCCGATCGGAGCACTTTCCAGCACCCCTCCCAGAGACTCCAAGAAGGCCGAGTACTCTGCACTGCCATTTGGCCCGTAAACACAAACAACAGTGAGAGACCTTTGTCACGGCCCTCCTCTGCCAGGCAGGGGCAGTTCCTCCGCTGGCAGAGGAGGGTCATGAGTAATTGGAGCCACCTGGGCTCAGGTATTTAAACCACCTGTTAACCCTTCTTCTGGGCTCTCTCTGTGTGTCTTTCTTTCAGCTCCACCAGGTTTAGTTTGGTAAAATATGTTGCTTTATGGTTGTCTTTAGGTTTGCACTCAGGCATGTTACACATACAGATTCACACATCCAGGCACCCTACATACACCACTGATTCCGGCATATTCACACCCCATTTTTTTTGTATGTTAAAGTTATTGATTTTAGTTTGATTAATAAAAAATTTTGATTGGCCTACCCTGGTTGTTTGTGTCCCCTCATTGTTTGCCACAGGCTATGAGCCGGGCCGGTGACACCTATCCCCGACCTGAAGGCGCAGAGAAACGAACCTCTCGTTCACTGGGGTGAACTCCAACACATGGCGGCTGAGCCGGGGGGCTATGAGCAACCCCACACCAGCCCGCCGCCTCTCACCGCAGGCAACTCCAGAGTAGTGGAGAGTCCAGCCTCTCTCAAGGATTTGGGTTTCAGAACCCCCGGTCTGTGTTGAGGTGAGCCCGACTATCTCTAGTCGGTACCTCTCAAACTCCCACACAAGCTCAGGCTCCATCCCTGCCAGCTTGGTGACATTCCATGCCCCTAGATGTCAGATTCATGTCAGGGGATTGGGTCGCGAGGCCTCTGCCTTTGACTGCCACCCAATCCACTTTGCACCGGCCCCTTATGGTTACCCAGCAGGTGGTGGGCCCACTGGAGGTCAGTTCCACGTTGCTCCTTCGGGCCACCAGACGCTCGCATACAAGCCCCAACCCCAGGCCTGGCTCCAGGGTGAGGCCCCGGGAGCGTCATACCAGGCGACGTCACGGTCCTTGATTTTCTACTGTCCATAAGTTTTTAACCGGTCTTTGTCTGGCCCCTCACCTAGGACCAGTTTACCTTGGGAGACCCTACCAGGGGCATATAGTCCCTGACAACATAGCTCCTAGGATCATTCGGGCACTCAAAACCCCTCCACCAAGATAAGGTTGTCGTTCAAGGAGAGACACACAGATCAATATTTGCTTTTTGATTCCCACCACCCACTGCAGCACAAGCTGGGAGTTATCAGAATTCTTTAGGACAGAACTAAAGAGGTGCCCACAACCTCAGAAGGTAAACGGAAAGAAGAACAACACATCGGTAAAAACATGAGAGACTGTGGATACCCTAGATGGACTTTTAACAAAATCAAGAGGACATAGAAACCTAATAGACAGTAACCAGACACATAAGGGAAGTGTGTAGTTATCCCTTATGTGTCTGGTTTATCTGAAAAACTTATTAAGGATTTTCTACAAACAGAACATCCCACTTTGTATAAAAAACTGGTCCATCCCAAAGATGCCACAGCACCTCAATGGGATTCAAGTCAGGACTTTGACTTGGCCACTCCAGAACGTGTATTTTGTTCTTCTGAAACCATTCTGAAGTTGATTTACTTGTGTTTTGGGTCATTGTCCTGTTGCAGCATCCATTCTCTTTTTAGCTTTAACTGTCTGACAGACAGCCTCAGCTTTTCCTGAAAAACATCCTGATAAACTTTTGAACTTTTCATTTTTCCATTAATGATTGCAAGTTGTCCAGGCCCTGAGGCAAAACAGCCCCAAACCATAATGCTGCCTCCACCAGGCTTCACGGTGGATGAGGTGTTGATGTTGGTGAGCTGTTCCATTTTTCCTCCACATATGATGTTGTGTGTTCCTCCCAAACAGTTCAACTTTCCTTTCATCAGTCCACAAAATATTTTGCCAGAAGTTCTGTGGACTGTCCAAGTGCCTTTTTGCAAACATTAAACGTGAAGCGTTTTTTTTAGACAGTAGTAGTTTCCTCTGTGGTGTCCTCCCATGAACACCATTCTTGGCCAGTGTTTTACATATAGTCGATGTATGCACAGAGATTTTGGACTCTGCCAGTGGTTTCTGTAAGTCTTTAGCAGACACTCTAGGGTTCTTTTTTACCTCTGAGTATTCTGCGCTGAACTCTTGTTGTCATTTTTGGTGGCGGCCACTCAATGGGAGAAAAGCAACCGTGCCAAACTCTCTCCAATTGTAGACAATTTCTCTAACTGTGGATTGATAACATCCAGACTTTTAGAGATGGTTTTGTAACCTTTCCTGGCTTTATACAAATCAGCAATTCTTGATTGCAGGTCTTCAATGAGCTCTTTTGAGTGAGCCATGGTGCACATCAGACAATGCACTCCTCAGTGATTGGACACACCCCTGACTTAAATTGTTTGTTAAAATTGGTATTAATTGCCCTCAAAGTCTGCTATGGCAGATGTTTAATTTACTTATTCCTTCCCCTTCTGTCATTGTTTGCATGTTATCCTTTATAAAAATATAAAAACCTATAAATGTTTGGGTGGTTTTAGTTAAAGCAGACACTGTTTTTTTCATTTGAGTCATTTTTACAAAGATCAGATCACATTTGATGGTGATTTTAATGCAGAAATGTGAGAAATTCCAAAGGTTTCAGATACTTTTTCATGCCACTATAAATAAACTTGCCTTGCCTTGAGCTGAATCGTACAAAACTGTTCTAATGATTTATCTCATTCTGCACAAAATCTCTAAAATGTACACGATTTAGACCCGATACACCCTGATACACTTCTCATGGAGAAGACACTGGCTGTGGTCACAAACAAATTGGGCATCCATCACACCCAGGGCAGCTGACCGGGTAGGGGCAACCAGTACAGTTTTCCCGAGCCTTAGGGTTCGGGGGGGCCAAAACTAAGCCCTCCTATGCTTTAGTAATATGGACAAATTTATATAGGGGGCCTTTGGCCATAGGGTTTCTTCTGGGCCCCGTCAATTCTATTAGCCGGTCTGAGCACACCAACTGCTCACTCTATAGCTGGTGCTTACTAAGTTTTATTGTATTAGCATTTGTAGCTGAAACAAATCATATAATTTTGAGGATAAACAATTTGAAGCTGTTACTTTTACTTTGAAGCAGTTAACATGAATCTGTTTAAAACCCATGGGTTGAGATCAGCAGACTCGCTCTGTGAGGCAAGCCAGAATTCAGCCCTTACATCTGGGCAAAGGAGAGCCACTGCTGTGCCACCGTGCACAGATGCATGCCTCCAAAACGGATTCAACAGCCAATGTCACACAAGACAGAAGCATATTTCTCAAAGCATGCAGCCTACTAGCAAAAAAAAAGACCAAGTTCCATGAAAATGAAAAGGACATCATGCTTCAACTAAACAAAAAATCAGAAGCACTCAACATATCCAAGTGTAGTGGCCAGGTTCACGGTTCAAATTAAAATATTGTAGAAATCTATCTGTACTTTACTGATATTTTGCAATTTAGTCTCTCCTTTTAAAATCAGTCTTCTTATAAAATCCTCAAAAACTTCCATGCCTTTTGGTAACAAATAAGGCTGAAAACTGCTTAAGTAAAGGCTTTGTAATGCCTGGTCTAATATGTGTTAGAAAAAGGAATATATATGCCAGTATACTCAGCTTCACCTGCAGGGGGCACTCGATGCCTAAAGTGCCCAGTCGAGGAACAATAGTCAGTACATGATAGTCTACAGACTACATGCAAAGATGGCGTTCCATTTCTGCCAAAATATGTTTAAAGTTACGTTGCATATGTAAACTAATGATTTAAGAGGTTATTCTGTAGATGCAAGTGAGCTTTATTTGTGTTGCACGTTGCACTTCCTGTTGTTAAAATGCTATTCCTGCTGTACTAACATGTTGTTTGTTATGCCACTTTGCGTATAATTTCTGATCCGTTTCTTTTGACTGGATTTCTGTCTAATAATCACCTCTAATGAAGTCAAAACATCTCAAGATTCTACTAGATACAACTAGAAATACTTTGAGATAAATTCAAACTTTCTTGGGACCACAGTTTACTTTTTAATAATTCTCCGTACGGCGTCTTAAATCAAGTTATACTTACTTATGGCTAATTTTAACTTGTTCTATTTGACTATTAGCACAAATCTCTAAATACTTTTTACTGTTTGTTCTTTTATGTTTCACTAACTATTTCTTTAGTCAACATAGATTTGTTTTACTTTAGTTATTTTTAGTTTTAACACAAGGTTTTCCAAATTAGTATTCTAATTTGCCGTCGGCTTTACTTCTTCCTCAACTTTTAGGGTTCCGTTTTGAACCTATTTTTAATTTTATTCTATTAATGATAATACTAACCCTTTACTAGGTTTTTATTTTCTCAGCCTTAATTGATGTTATTTCTTATAGCACTTTTATTTAATTATTTATCAACGTTATTCTATTTAGATCTCCTTTTAACACTAGTGTTTTAGTTATTATAACCAATGTATTATTACTTTTAAAGCTCTAAATCTAGTTAATACTTACTATCGACTTTTTTCAGGGCTTCCGAACTATCCGACTATAGTCCACACTGCGGCATGCAGTTGCTCTCAGGCAACTCGCTCAGTTTTTCTTTTCAGAAATTACTGAACACTTTAGCGGTCCTTGTGTCGCTTAAACGATCATCTAATAACTTATTTCAGCACCCAGCTGAATGTGTAAGTTAGAAAAGGAACAAATAACTATTTGCCTTCCCGCTAAGGTACATTTAAATCTTGTTACTTCGGCAGCCAACCCCTTTCCTCCGAAGGATACAACCGGTGTTTTTTTTACTAGAATCTGTGGATAGAAATAGCCTTTAGTTCCTCGCAATTTTCTGTTTGCGCACTAAATTCTTCTTAGAGTTAAAGTCTACACCATATTTAGATTATACCTCTGGATAGAAACACTTTTTTTAAATTTCTTCCTTGGAGTATAAGCAACGTTTTTGCGATGTTATAACCTATATTCACATCATTTTTAGCATATATCCACTGGATAAAAATGAATTCTAACCCTTTTCTTTAAACTGCACCAGTGTGTCTCTCTCTGTTTCCACACATGTGCCTTTTTACTATTCCTAATAAGGTTCTCAACCCCTGACACTTTTATGGCTCTTTAAGCCTTTACTTCTTTCCCACTAATCTAGGTTCTTTTGAGACGAGTTTTTTAAGCGGTCTCTTCCTATCTGTTACCCCCCTAAGCTGCACCCTGACATCCGACCATACCAAATAATAAAAGGTCTGCTCACCCTCTCTGGTCTCTGCGCCTGGGATGCTTCCTCTGGGTGGTCAAACAGAAAAAGAACCACTCTTTCTCAGTTTTCCTCCTGGCTGTGGCTCCGCCAAATGTTGTGGGCAAAAACTGACCTCTCAGTCTTTGGCACAATCGGATGGAATAAGTCATGAACGCACCAACATTTTGATGCCATAGAGTCTTTATTGTTCACAACCAACACAATAAACGACCCGAGTAGACACACCTGCTCTACTGAAGATTACACATTAGACCCAAGCTTTTATACAGTTTTCACATGACAGTTTATTTATGTCTAATTTGTTAAGGCTTTGAGAACCCCTCCTCATCGGCATCTTCTTCCTTTGAAACCTGGTTTCTCCAGACAAAGACTCTCTGCCCTGTCCAGTAAGTTTTCCCTGTGTGTGTTTGCACAACCACCTTATCATGATTTAAACCATACATTTTTGACATCATGTTGTCTCTTTTACCTTCCCATGGTCCTAGCTGTGTTATCATAACATATTCTCATCCATGCATAACTATAAATCCTAAGATAAGTAACATAAACCCCCCAGAAGTGAATAATAACATAAGCACACAAAACAAACCCTTCACATAGAAATATTACACCAGAGTTCATAATATTGATGTGTGTGTAAATCATGAAAATATTTTATATTATATATATATATATATATTAATTAAAGCAGAACTAAGTAAAGTTTGCAAAGTTCTCCCTACAGCTTCCTTTGGTGAATCCACAACGAAGAAAGGTTTACAGTTCTTTATTGTTTATCAAAACAGCAGTAGAATGGGGATGGGCCGGAGCAGGACAGCAGGACCGGGCACCGCAGGTAGGGACTGGACTGAGAACAAGCAGGACTCCGCTGGAGAGAGCAGGGCCAGTGAACAGGCAGGACTCTGCTGGAAGGAGCAGGTAGCTGGAGCAGGTAGCTGGTCTGGAATTACCGGAGGTTCTCTAAATCAGTCTGTTGAACAATCTGGCAGAAAAGAGTTGTGTGGTGTCTGCTTAGATACTGGTCTGATTGTGATGAGCTGCAGGTGTTGACACAGGTGAGACTGATGAGAGGAAAGATGGAGAGAAAAGCTGCTCATAATCTTGTATAAATGATGAACTTAGTTGGTAAGAACAACTACTTTAGCATACTGTGAAATACTGTATAGATAAGTTCTGCAGACTCTTGTAGACAACAATGGCTGAATAATAAAAGAGTCATCTGTGGAGCTACTTTAGCACAGACTATGATGAGGCAATCTGAAGAGGAAGAGGAGAAGAGGGACAGGTGCTGAAGGCAGGCTCTATCCAGGTACAGAGGGAGAAAATGTGAAGCTGTTGGCAACGTGTAGCTCTGTCACTGCATTTTGGGAAAGGGACCTGTATCCTTATGTATATATATCCTGTATAATATTAATGTGCATAATACTTATAATAATTACTAATATGCAGGATTTATATAAATAGAATATTCCTGACACATTCAAACTACATTTAGAGTCATTTTGTACAAAAGCAATTAATAAATAGAAACAGGAAGTCTTTGATGACTTTATTCAGATCTTACATTAACATTGGGGTGTGACACCAATGTGGTACTCAAAAAGACTTCATGGGTTGCCAGGTCTAAAAGTGGCTTTGGTCCACTCAGCAAGAACTTTATGAAATCTGCTACTTAACCAGTGAAAAGTAAATACATTTTGTACTGCACACAAGTTACAATTAAAAAAAAAAAATTCGAGCAAAGAAAAGGAGGGCCCAGCTGGAAAATATGTTACCACTAAGGGCCATGAGTCAAAACACACAATCCACTAAATGACATACTTACTGTCCAAGAAAGGTACCAAATACATAGACTATACCATATGGTCATAATAATTGTATATCATTGTATCAGCTCTCACTCCTGCTCCAGTTCATATGCTTATCCACATACAAGTATGACTTAATGTATTTAGCTGTATCTTCTATTGGCACCATTATAATCCAAACAAGACAAAGACATGACTTTGCACTACATCTAATCATTGGTCAAGGGACACTCTGTCATGTACACTTAGAGGCATATACACATAAAGTTATTCACCTCTATGACTGACACGTCAGCTCAATACACGTCCATCCACAGTCCTGGAGCTGAGAGGCGGGCATAATGTATACCTATAAAAGCTTTGTGTTGTAAACATGTAACGCAAATCACCTTGTACCATTGTTGCATGTGTCTGATTTGTTTCATTTTTGCAAGAATTAAATCGGTCTTCTATTTCTAAATTTACCATGTACGGTCTCCTCCGTCTCGTATGTGATCTGAACCAAATAATTATTTTAACACAGACCTCTTTAGTTATTTCTTAGGTGTGGTTTCACAATGTTTAATTACTAAAAGGAACGCTTAACACTTTTGGTGTGTCTGCTGAAATTGACTGTATTCCCAGAAGTGAAATTTTGAATGTGCATGCTACAGTTTCAGAATAAGATAGAAAACAGCAAAATAACCCCAAAAAACGTTGAATACAATTCTTCTAATGTGAAACAAACCAAAACTATTAAGGTTTTAGTATGAAATGGTCAGGCGGAGTCTCCATTTGGCACAATATGCCAGAGTTCGGCACAGTTTGGCACCACCTGTTTTTGTTTGCTTGGAAATTGAATCTGTGTTTGGAGAATGTAAATGTAAATGGCTTAGATGTGCGTGTAGCTGAGTTTCCGCTGATCAATTTGATTTGCTGCTTTGCCATATATGTCAAGGGTATGCATTGTATCACGATGATATTTTGTGACATGGGCTTAACAGGTTAAGTCAAACTTGTCTCAGTCTCAAACCATTACAGAGTTGCCCATACCAAAGCTATGCCTTACCGGTACAGTTGAAATGTGCATCCCCAAAATGTCATCAGATAAAATGTAGATCAGACATGCTAATTGATTAATTGTATACCTGATCCTAATGGACCATGTATTAAAAAATATATATTATTTCTACTGTTCTTATCAGCACATAAATGTGGACATAAAAGTAAGAAAATAGAAAAGCATGTTGCCACTGCATATTGACTTCCATTCAAAATTGTTCCAGTCCAAAAAAGGGGTTAACTGTTAGTCATTCAGGGCAGGCCCTATTTGTGTGGTGTTTGCATGTTTTCTTTGTGACTGTGTTTGTTTCCTCCGGGTACACTGGTTTTAACTACCACTAAAAAAATGTACAGTTATGTAGAGCTGCAACTAACAATTATTTTTCTGTCAACTAATCTAACGATTAATTTTTTGATTAGTCGACTAATAATGATTATTTTATTTTTATTCTTTTTATTAATCTAGTGTTTTTTTATAAACTGTATAAAAAAGAACACTAGATTAATATATTTGAAAGAGGGTAGTAAATATGCACATTTTTAAATGAACTGAATGTGATTATTACAATGTTTAATGTGATTGCTTTAATTACAATCTTAATTGTATTTTAGAGAGTGTAGTGAATTTGTCATTTTATTATATAATAAAAAGAAAGCAACTAAGGAGATAATTAGTTATTAATCACATACTTATGATTATGTTTTATTTAATTGGTTTGTCCCAAAAGTAAACAGTGTGCATCTAATCTGCATATCATGGCATTATATATTGGCAGTCATGTTATTCACAGTACATACAGACTAATAAAGATATTATAATAGTTATATTTTCTTTTTTCTATCTTTTTCTGAAATTAAATTATTAATAACAGTAACTTGTAAAGCAAAATTAGTAAACTCCAGTACAACTACAACTTCTAATATACCATAACTATAGTAAAATAGTTAAAATAAAGTATAAAAATATTAATTCATTCATTCATTCATTCTCTACTGCTTTGTCCCGTTAGGGGTCGCGGGTGACTGGAGCCTATCCCAGCAGCTTTGGGCCTGAGGCGGAGTACACCCTGGACAGTGGCCAGTTAGTCGCAGGGCTAACATATAGAGACAGACAGAGACAGACAACCATTCACTCTCACATTCATTCACTAGG
Source organism: Neodontobutis hainanensis (assembly GCA_024349245.1). Lineage (NCBI taxonomy): Eukaryota > Metazoa > Chordata > Actinopteri > Gobiiformes > Odontobutidae > Neodontobutis > Neodontobutis hainanensis. The sequence continues at coordinate 320,267 of JALDNG010000135.1, forward strand.
GACACTTTAGAGTTGCCAGTTAACATATACACGTATAAAAATAGATATGAGAAATATACACATGGACTGTAGGTGTTTTATTGCCGTAGTTCTTATCCAAATGGCATAGTTAGTAGTTTTTTTAAAGTGTGGGACCTCTCATAAGGCACAGCACACATCACTTTCATTAATACTGCTGCTTTGATTAGTGCATTTGCGCTGACTATGTTTACCCCTGCCACCCCCTCATCTACTGGGTAAAGAGTCAGGATGAACAACACGTATTTGTCCCCAACAGATGTCAATAGAAGCCGCATTATTATTCATGACCTCACTGTCACTACCGCGGCCACGGTGAGTACACGCGCTCTGGCTCCTGTCACCTGCGCTAAAGGTAAAGCAGCAGATGCTACGCGCACACAGCTTTACTTCCTAACTTCGCTGTCACTACCGCGAGTGACTAGTTTCTAACCGTTTCTTTCACTGATTTTGGGCAAAGTGTGGGAAAGACGGAGGGTGCTTTATTTAGCTACAGAGAGAGGCACAAGCAGCGCCGCCTCTGTCCAAGTCACACACGCACTCTCACTCTCTTACTAATGCCAAAGCTTCATCACAGGTGTGTTTTTATTTGTCATTTTCGCATTTACCAGCTTGCGTGTAGAGAATGAGGCTTCTGACACGCCCACTGACGCGTCGACGCATTGTACGCACGTCGATGTATTTTTGTATACGTTGTATATATTTTTCTATTTTTTGACGTCAACGAGTCGTTGCCGCACTATAAGTATGCATACCATGGCAGAATTTTTTTTGTTTTTTTGGGGGGGACATATTTTAGAGAATATGAATAACAAAAACTTTTTTTACTTATAGTTAGTTGTTTACATACCCTGGTGATTTTGTCCTGATAACAAGCACACAAACAGGTTTGAATGGCTACTAAAGGTAACCATCCTCACCTGTGATCTGTCTGCTTGTAATCAGTGTGTGTATATAAAAGGTTAGCAAGTTTTCACACACATTCACTCCTGGGGCAGACAGAGAGGGGGGCTGCCACACAAATGGCGCTCAACAGTCTCCTACCACCACCAAACACACCGCCACAGTCACACATTCATACACCAGTGCTACAGACATTGAGGGACTCTTTTGAAACCAAACCAAGGTTAGGTAGACCAACAAATATTTCAACCACAACAGCCAGGAAAATTGCTCGGGATGCAAAGAAAAACCCACAAATAACTTCAGCTGAAATACAGGACCCTCTGAAAAAAGTGGTCTGTCTGTTTTGAGTTAGACAATAAAGAGGCACATGAAGAAGAATGGGCTGCATGGTCGAATCACCAGAAGAAAGCCATTACTATGCAAATGCCACAAAGCCTCCCACTTACAATACGCCAAAAGGCACAGAGACAAGCCTCAAAACCTCTGGAAGAAAGTCATTTGGAGAGATTAGACCAAAATTGAACATTTTGGCCACAAACATAAACAATACATTTGGAGAGGAGTCAACCAGGCCTATGATGAAAGGTACACCATTCCTACTGTGAAACATGGAGGTGGATCACTGATGTTTTGGGGATGTGTGCGCTACAAAGGCACAGGAAAAGATTAATGCAGCATGTTATCAGAAAAAACTGGAGAAATTTTGCACTCATCAGCCTGGAAGCTGTATATGGGATGTAATAGGGTGCTCCAACATGACAACAATCCAAAGCACAAAGTCAATCTGTCCTTTGACATAAAGAGTCTCATCCACAACTACAACAAAACATCAAGCTGTCATTGATGTTAAAGGTGGCAATACATGGTATTAAGAACTGGTGTATGTAAACTTTTTATCAGGGTCATACCACTAACACAAAAAGTTACTTTCTTATAAACCACCCCAAAAAAAAGAATCACAATTTTTTTCAGGGTATGTCTACTTATGAGCACAACTGTACAATAGTCCTCTTGTGGGGCCAGGAATCCTGCCAAAGAGATTTGTAACCTTTGAAACTCTGGATATACTCCAGATATTAGTGTGTGATGCTGACTTCTTTCATGATAGCTAGACTTTAGTTTTGTGTTTGTGTATCTCAGGAAAATCTGCTTTTTCCATACCATTTATCTAACTTTTGTTCTGTTGTGTCAAAGCCCTAGTGAGGCAGGTACATAAAACGCCACACTAGACATTTTCTGTTTTTTTTTTTTTTACAGGATGACAGGACACAGTAGCAAAGCAATAAACATCAGAGATATCTCATTTGAGGTGTTCATGTTGATGTTGTAAATTCAACAAAACATGGCACACTCAAGGGCTCCAATGTCCTTGATGACTTTTTTCCATAGTAACTGTTGAGCTGAGCTGCAGACCACACCCTTTCTGCCTGGAAGGGTTTGGTGCAGGGTGTGGCACACAGCTGCAGATAGTTAATTAGTCACCAGGTGGTAAGGATCTAGTGATTAAGGGACTAGGAGTCACTCGCAGGGAGACAGCAGGTTGGTAAGATGTGCAGAGAAACTGGGCATGAAAGTGATACTGCAGGACTAAAGCTTGTTTCTACAAGGAAGGAGTCGGTGAGCATTTAGGTGTGCAGTGTGGTAGATTTTTTTTTTTTTTTTAGCATTTAAGTAAATCATGCAATTATGCTTAAAGGAAAATGTATGTATAAATGTTATGAAATCATGTTTGGATTGTAAGCTAAAGTGGTATACATCTAACATTTACGAAGGTATAGGTAAAAGCAATGTGTTGTAAAGATTGTTGTGGAATTGTGGCTTTATAGATTAAAGCTGTTAGGGGTTAAGGGTAGAATTATTTGAGTAGTGCTTTAAAAGTGTTTCAATTTATTTGGGTGCTTTAGATATGGGGGTTTCTTTCCATTTAGTGCAAGATTAATTAGTGTTTAAATTTAAGTATTTGATCCTGGGTTGGGATGCTTTATTATGGTTACTTGGGCTTAGTGTGTATATTCTTGATCTACTTGTTTGTTTTACCTGCTTTTGGCCATGGCAACTTTCAAATAAAAGAATAAAAAGAAAGAATTGATTCCTGGTCATTGAGTAAAATCCAGTCCAAACCTTCAAGAAAAAGCATACACTTTCAAGTGGGGGAAACTGCAGGGTTGAACCTCACTAGAGTGAGGGAACTTGACAGTAACATCCAATAAAATTAGGAGTTTATTGAGTGGAAAGATGACGGCAACAAATTTGTAGAACATACCCAGATAAAATAATTACTAATAACTTGCATAACATTCCTTTTTAATACAAGACTTAGGTTCACATCAACCCAATAATTTTCCAAAATGAGCAGCTTAACAAGTGAAAATGCAGCTTACCTTTTCAAGTCCTAGATAAGGCTTTGCATTTGTTTAAATCACCATATCCTTAACTGCTGGGGCATTTGAGGCCGCTTTTGGTGTAATCTCAAGCTGAGCTTTCTACCACAGAGGCCACCGCGCTCTGCTGTGCCGTCCCAGGAGAGGTCTTCTATAGTGGTTTATCCTTTAAAAAGTACATTGCAGATGTTTCAATGGTTCAAATAAAAAATCTAAATACATGCATCAGCAAAAGCCTGATGGGCAGAATGAATTTGCCGCAGTTGCCTCTGTAAGCCTGTACAATCAATTAAATGAGAAAGTTTCGGGATTGACTCCCGTTTCAACGGACGTGATGTAAGGAGCGTGCTTGTCTAAATGGTCCTCACTTCCTGATTTGTTGCCATGAGTAAATTAAGCAACACTAGCGGAAAAGTTGAAAATAAATCCTGTGAACACAGGGAAGCGACAGGCCTCCAGCGCACTCAAAACTGTCAGATTCTTTGTTTTTTTTTTTTTTTGTTGTGCTCGTACAAGCGTGTGCACAGTGAACGCGCACAACACTGGATGCAGTACCACTAACGGCACTAGTACAAAAACTCTGGATCTTTTGTAATGTTCCTTTAAATAACCTGTTTATTCCATTGAAATGTTTGTTCTTCTCCTAGGATGCGGGGGAGAGGAGCAACCCGAGTTCCTTTCATCTCTGCCTTTCATTTATTATTCAGTCCTGCCAGAAAGAAGCATCATTTCATCTTTATCAGGCAAACTTCTAATAATTTTATTCTCGGTTATTCTGGCTACCGTTTTACCACAACACAGCAGCATAACAGCAGTTATTGCTGGATTTTTAAAGTATAAAGTACCAAACCAATTTCTAGTCAATTGATAATTTTTGAATTGAAATTCATGTTGGCTGTGCGTCCTTGTATTGTTGTGTATAGGGGATTTCAAGAGGCCATAAACCACTCCTGAGTCCTGACACTCCTGACCGGCGCTCAGAGGGATTGTCAGAAATTTTAGTCCTTGAATGTGATTTAACTTTTTAAATAATAGTTTTAGACAAGCCTTTATTTTAGACTGTAACATATAGTATTTGGTCCTGGAAAATCTAAATTGGCTTATCACAAAGCCCTGTACCCTTTGTTTACTTTAGCAAACATTTGAATTACTACTAAAATCACAATGGGATCACTGCCAAAGCTACACGCATTTAGTAAGATAGTGATGGTCGTTTGTGAGCAGAGTCTCACTTCGATACTCAAACAGTCTCTGTGACAGTCTCTGTAGCAGAGTTTTGTAGGGAATATGGTCTTATTAATAATTAATATGAATATTAATTATGAAAATTAATAATTAATATTTTGCTTATCCAAATATTAATTTCTTTCGGGGCACCACTCTAGTTTTAGACAGATCTAGAGAAACTGTTTAGTCTAGTCTCATTAATCTAAAGGAAGCAAATTCTTCTTGTTTTCGAACATTTCTTGATATAAACAGGGAAACATTAATGTCTTTATGGGATTTTATTAAAGATTATACAATGGTGAATAATATGACGGGAACATGGTAAGGCATTAAAACACAATAAGGGTTGAACACAATGGGGATACACAGGGATAAACAGTTGCATGGAGGATATGATGAAACCAGGAATGTTTTGTACAGTTTAATCTAGATTGGGGAAATTTAAAGGGACTTTTAACGGGAAAAGGAGATGGAGGCTTCGGGGCTAGAGTTTGGACTTTGTAATGCCGCCAAGGCAGTTGTGTCACGTGCGGACTTACTCTGTCGTCAGCGGGTGCTGGCCAGGTTCGGTGTGGTCGATATCAGTGGTCCGAGACGAGCGTCCCGAATGTTCTCCAGAAAGTCCGTAACTTACTGATGAAGCGCTCCACACACCAGGGTTGCCGTCACGTGCAGATCTCTTCCCGGGGTGGGGGTCGCCGTGCACCCGGGGGAAGAGAACAAAAGCGTCTAGTTGCTGTCCAAACCAGCACGGCCTCTCCTCGGTTGTACCGTGTAAAAGTACAAGTTTGTGTAGGTTATGTCACGGTCCATGAAAGAGTTCTCAGCTGTTGCTTTGCTGGTTAAAACTTGCTTCTGCGCGCACTCTTTTGGAGAAGAGCAGACGCTTTAGCAGGCACGGTCTTTAGAACAAAGGAAAGTTAACTCGTTTCCACGAGGCCCAGGGTTTGCGGCGGCGAGGCAGTCCTACTGGACCGTCCGCCAGAAGGCCGCAGGCTCACTGAGAAGGGTGAAAGGTACGAAGGGTGAAGCAGGCTGAAGAAGGGGAGAAGGCGATTCTCTGGCGGTGTGCCAGCTATATCACCTTCGGATGGGGGCGTGTCTTACAGAGAAGGGTGTCGCTTTGGGAAGTTTGACTAAAGTTTAAATGTTAAACTAAGTTTTAAACATTCCTTGCTTCGCATTTCTCTTGGTTTTTCATAAACACGCAAAACACTTGTACTGCAAAGTTATACAAAGGCATTTGTCAGGACATGATGGAAATAATTGTTACATTTCCTTAAAACAGAACACAACCTGCAAACAAAACTAGGATGAGGAGTTCTCGTCACGACTCCGCGTCCTGGAAAAGAACAGTATAACAACAGCACATTACCACAACAATTCTTTTATTAAAATAACAAAATATCCTTTGGGGAGAAGTCAATAGTTCTCTGTCCGGTCAAACACAAGGGGGTAGTGTCTGACCATCAGAAGTTCAGGGGTTCTGGTGTGATCAAACGCATTCCTACGTCCTTCTTGAGAGCTAAAGAAAGTTCTGGGTAAAGCTGAATCAACAAACTTTATCTTCCAAAATTTACGATCCTTCGACATGGTGTCAGGATGTGGTACTGGTCCTGAGTCACCTTTGACCTGGGATGCGTCCCTGGCCAGGTTTTGTCCTGGTCATGTCAACAACGCAGAATAGTTAAACACGGTTTACTGAAGGTTCCTGAGTCCTTAGTAAAACAGTTTGGAGGTCTGTAAATGATAAAAGACAGATGTTATAATCCGTGTGGAGTTTTGTGAAAACTCTTGTTTGCTGGGGGCATCTCTGGAAGTGATAAGTGTGGAATTCTGGAGACTGATCTGCTACAGTTTGGTTGCTATTTGATCCTCGCTCACAATTAAGGTTATTGTGCACAATTCAGGTTTTAGTTTGGAAGTGAGGTAATCAAAACAACAACAAAGTAGATTACCGCTGTAGGTGTTCAAATCTGGATTCGTACTGTATAAACACTCTTCCAGGGAGCATGAGTGACTATAAATCATCTTGCTATGCTCTCCGACGCGCAGTTAAAGCCGCAAAGATCCGTTATAGGGATCGGGTCGAGTCATTTTATACTCAACAACTCCTGGCGGATGTGGCAGGAACTGAGAACCATCTGTGCCTTTGAAACTAAATCCTCTGCAGAGGTGTGAACTGATCCGTTGCTTGTGAATGAGTTAAACTCTTTCTACGCTCGCTTTGACTGTAATCGCGGCAGCACAACTCTGCCAAGTGACGTGTCAGAGAGAATCCCTCAGAGCAGCAACAATCACGTGATCTCTGTCTTGGAGGATGAAGTTCGGAGGGCACTCAAATGTGTTGTCAGTAAAGCTGCCGTGCCAGATGGCGTTTCAGGTCCTGTTCTGCGGTCCTGTGCTGATCAGCTCACTGGGCTCTTTACATCCATCTTCAATGAGTCCCTTGCTACATCTGTAGTCCCCACCCCTTTCAAAAAATCCACCATCATCCCTGACCCTAAGAACAGTAAACCCTCTTACATAAATGGCTATCATTCAGTGGCTCTCATGTCTATAGTCATGAAGGTCTTTGAGAGACTAATTAAAAACATTTGCTCCTCCATCTCTGACACTTTGGAACTTCTTCAGTTAGCCTATCGTTCCAATAGATCGACTGAAGATGCCATCTCTCACGTCCTCCACTCCTCCCTCACTCACATCGACAGCAAAAGTGGGAACTATGTAAGGCTGCTATTTATTGACTATAGCTCAGCCTTTAACACCATAATTCCCATTAAGCTAACCAGGCAAACTCCTGGATCTCAGCCTGAGCTCTTCTCTCTGCCACTGGATTGAAGACTTCCTCACTGGCAGACCTCAGGTGGTGAGAGTAGGCCAGTTCACCTCCACCTCCATCACCCTGAGTGTGGGAACTCCACAGGGCTGTGTCCTGAGTCCCCTGCTCCACTCACTCTACACCCATGACTGTCTGTGCTGATGATGCTGTTGTCCTGGGCCTCATTTCCAACAACAATGAGGCGACATACTTGGACGAGCAACTGACTGGTGGAGCAACTGACATTATGGTGCCAGGATAACTGTCTCTCTCTGAATGTTGGCAAGACCAAAGAACTGATTGTGGACTTCAGGAAGAGACGGCAACGTCATACTCCCCACTCATGATCAGCGGAGCACCCGTAGAGAGGGTGAGCAGCTTCAAGTACCTGGGTGTGAACATCTCTGAGGACCTGACCTGGACTGCACACATTCAGACACAGGTGAAAAAAGCGAGGCAAAGACTGTACCACCAGCGCCAGCTGAGGAAATTCAGGGTTTCACCAGCTATCCTGAGAACTTTTTATTTAGGGGCGATAGAAAGTGTGCTGTCTCAGTGCATCACAGCGTGGTACGGGAACAGCACCAGACATGACTGCCAAAAGGCCAAAACTGAAAAACTCAGGAGGAGCTTCTTCTCCCAGGCCATCAGACTCCTGAACTCAGTCACTAACAACATCACGTGGCTTCACTTCACTTCAGGATAAACATCCACACACTGACATTATACAGACATTGCACTGCACTTTCTGGTCTTGTTGTTACTGTGTAACAACCTGTTATAGCCTGTTTGTACATTATTCTTTGTACATTTCTGCTTCACTTATTTATAAGTCCACAGTTTACCTCCTTGTGTTTTTTTGTAAATTTTTTAAATTTTTTTTTAAATTTGTTTTGCTCTGTCCATGGAGCGGACCTGTTTACATTTCACTGGCGGTTATATATTCTGTGTGTGTAACTTTGTATGTGACAAATAAAACTCTTGAATCTTGAATTTTCTGGTGTTAAATTTAATATCAACACTAGAAAGTGTTAGAGTGAGTGGGTCTGAGACTATGGCGGCAGTGGCTCAGTGGTAGAGAGGTTGTCCTTCAACCGGAAGGTAGTAGGTTCGATTCCCTCTCCCCACAGTTCATATTGTCGTTGTTTCCTTGGGCAAGACACTTAACCCACCTTGCCTCCAGTGTCCGTAGCACTGGTGTATGAATGTGTGACTGTGGAGGTGTGTTTGGTGGTGGTAGGAGAAGGTTGAGCGCCGTTTGTGTGGCAGCCCCCCTCTCAGTCTGCCCCAGGAGTGAATGTGTGTGAATGGGGTGAGTGGAAGCACGATGTAAAGTGCTTTGGGTGCCCGAGAAGGGTGCAGGAAAGCGCTATATAAATGCATGCCATTTACCATTTACCATTATGAGTGACAGTTACAGAGACCAGACAGAGATGTACTCTATATTTCAGTCATTTTTACTTAAGACTCAGACAGAGTCTTCTCTTGAGACACTGTCATGATCTATAGGAGTTTTACAGTTCAGTCTCTGTGACCAAAGCACTCATTGCATTGCATTAATTAGGAGCTTAACACAAAGCATAGCATTTACAAAATAATCATATTGCAATTTTTCTTAATGAATATTGCAAAAGCTAAGATTTTTTTTGCAAAATGCACGGTGGAAACAGAAGCCTCTTCTAGGGTTGCTGAACCAAACTTTACTGTACTGACCCAATCCTCATCATACCTCCCAATCAGAACAAGGTGTGTACCTGGTGGAGAAACGGCAACACAGACTATTCACGCCCAGTCAGAGTTTCTGACAAAGCCAGCGGAACTATGATTCAGGCATGATTGGGAGACACACTGGCCTTTTGTTTTCGAGGAACTACCTGTTGACCTACCCCGTCTCTGTAACACCCATTGATTTTTTTTTTTTTTCTTTTCCCACTGCCAGACCTTTCCCTCAAATCAATACAGTTGAATTGCTTTTTTACCACTAAAATGTCAGGTGGTAACTAGCAGAGCGTGAAGGGCAAAGAACACTTGAAGAGATCTTTCAGAGATGGACTGTGGCAGATGAGACAAAAGGCTTTTCAAAAAAAAAAAGCTCAGAGGTGTGTGTGTGTGTGTGTGTGTGTGTGTGTGTGTGTGTGTGTGTGTGTGTGTGTGTGTGTGTGTGTGTGTGTGTGTGTGTGTGTGTGTGTGTGTGTGTGTGTGTGCTCTTCTTACTTTTTTTTACTCTGTACATTACACACTGAATATTTACAGTATTACATTCATTCAAAAATTACATCGGTATAAAGGCATTAATGTTGCATCACTATAGTAGGTATACTGCATTGTTTTATCTTAAAAGATGCAGTGTGTAGCCTGTGGAGACAACTGGTGGTGACACTGCAGATTGTACTCCTCTTTTCTACACATATGAACAAATCCACTGGAAACAGGTCACATAATGAGTTCAAACTTTAGATATTTAAAGTTTTTTTATCTTTTAAAAGACAGATTTTAGGTGAATTTTTTTGGGAAACAGCACAACGCAAAAATAATCAAATTAAAGTTTGCATGGAGAACATAAAATAAAGGACTGTAATGTTGGCTGGTGTGGCCTGGGGTTGGGGCTCGCATGCGGGAGCCTGGTGGCCAGTTCTTATCCCACAGGGCTTGGCCAGGCTCGGCTGGGCTCAACCTGAAGGAATGACGTGGGGCCGACATCCCAGGTAGTTTTGGTGGGCATCATGATTTAAAAAGAGTAAAGACAAAAACAATCACCTAACCACTAACTATGAGTAAAAAAAGGTTTTTGTTTTATCATTCATATTCGTTCCAGAACCCTTATGTTGTCTCATGGAGTGCAGGAGATTATCCTCCAGCTACATATGCAGCGCTGTTCCACAAGCATGTGAGACTTGAACATCCAAGCCACGTATTTGTATTGAATGTTCACTGTTTCCAGGCTTGCTTTGGTGGTGAATAAATCTCTCCTGCTCTAAGTCATACAGTTGTGTCTTTCAGTATATCTTTGTATCAAATAAGCTCCATAGCAGTGGTCAGCGGTTTTCCACATCACAGGTGATATATGATAGAAGTGCCATGTACAGTGGAGGAGGTGAGTTCAACCTCAAACTCAAGTAACTTCTGGTGGGGTTTTATAATTAGTTTTACTTGGAAAACAGAAAGTGAAGTGACTTGAACTAAAATAGGAAATGACTAAAAGTGAACAAAAACATAACCTCACTGTGCTCCAGAAGAGAGAGCAAACCAGACAGAAGTAAAATGTGCCTAGATGCAGATCTACCTCATGATAATTTACTATAGGTTTTAAATTATGTTTAGCTTTAATTGTTAGCTTTAATGTTTTTTTAGGAGAGCAGATTTACAGCAGCAGTCTGTGATACTCTGGTTAAACTTTACTGACTCCTTATCTTTATCTAAGAGGTAAGTAAGGCAGCATTGAAGCACCCTGATGTGGTAAAAGTGCACGTCACATACCTACAGTGAGCATTTATCAGGTGATAAAACACATGTAGAATTAAAAAAGTTGTGATTAAAGTGCACAAAATAAATAAACTGTATGGCAATGCAGCAATTAAAAATTCTTCTGACTTGTTGTTAGTCTTTAGCTGTGTAGTGAGTGCTTTTCATTCTGTCTGTGGAGCTGTTCATTTTGTGTGCGTTTAACATGTTACTCTTTATGATAACTCCCAGAACGGGATTGTTTTGTCTAACTGGGTAGGAGAGACATATTTGGAGTAGGTGCAAGAAGCTTCATTGTACAGGGTCCAGGTCAGTGTCCTTGTGTTTATAGAAGTGGACCAAACCTTTTATCTTCAAAGCAACTTGCATGTAATATCTGAAAGTTTAGCCCTCACTGACCAAAGGGCAGAGGCCTTTGGATGTAATGTATCTACAATAACTGATTTTTAAAAAATGGTGGTTGATGTTTACAAAATGGTGGAGGGCACTTTTATTCACAATACAATACATCTTTGGTGCACACATTGACACCACCTGCCTGATGAGGTCACCGAGAGCATTGATCAGCCTGCCTCTGATTGTGGAGAGCTCACATACAGGTTCCATGTGGACCCACTGTCTGTGTGCTTTGGCCAAACAAGAGTGGATACCTGTGAAAGAAAGCAGAGAAAAAGTTCATAAAAGTCAATAGAGCAGACCTCTCAGTCCTGTGACAGAGCTAGAAAACAGCTGAACTAAAATCTGCCAGTATCGCAGTTGGCAATAAATGGGCCATTATTAGCTCATACATTTCCCACAAGTATTGAGTAGAAGGTGGTTATTATTAGGGTTGTAGGGGTGCACCATCAATACTTGATGCAATGTCAAAACTCAACTCTGGATGTATCCACTTGTCTTTGCCTGTTATTGTTTTTGACAGGAAAGCCAAAAATGTTTTCTTATCATACTTCTTCTCTCACTGTGCTCTAGAAGAGAGAGCAAACCAGACTGAAATGTAGATCATGATGATATGCTCTGTAGCATTAATATTGGTTTAGGAGCAACAACAGCAGATTACCCTGCTGATTAGACTTTTAGATTGAGTTTGGAAATGGAGAAAAGGGAGTTTTGAAACCACCAATGAAACATCTAAATAAGCAGCCTTTCACCATATCCTAACTCCACTTCACTCTACTCTGTTCACTCTGACCTGCACAGGCGTTGCGAGCCAATAAGCAAGGCAGGCAAATACTTGGGCCCCCAAGTCAGAAAGGGGCTTCTTTAAGGGCTGACAAACTTTGAAGGTCTTAAAGAACATTACGGAATATCCAAAGTTTTTGTACTAGTGTGCCACCTCTGGCCTTAGCGGTACTGCATCCAGTGTTGTGTGTGTTCACTGTGAGCACGCTTGTATGAGCACGAACAAACAACAACCGAAGAAGAATCAGCCGCACCACAAGTCTCCTAAAATAGCTAACGTTAGCTGAGCAGCTACATCAACAACTCGCGTAGCTTTCACTGAGGCCCGCAGTCTCGTAACGATAACAACTAATGTCTTTCGTATTCAGACATAATATTGTAGTTACACGTGTTACTTTTACTGTTATTTTGTCTTTGCACAAATGTTGGAGCACTTAATTTTTTTACATGTTTATTTGATGTCTAAACAACTGCTCTATTCTTAAACCACCTTTTATACATCAGTGACAAGTAAAACAGTGACAGTAAAATTGAAAAATTGTCTACAGCATTGTAGATAAAAAAATAGCTCTAACCTTAATGTTATGGTGTTAAGCTAATGTATGTATCTGACACACCTGTCCCCTGCAGAGTTGTGTCTGTGCCAGTTCGGCAGTAGGTAGGAGCACAACTCCGGGGCCAAAGGGTCATGTGTCCTCTTGGGAGTCCCCCTGGAGACTTTAGACGATTCCCAAATAATCTGCTCTGCAGCCAAGGGATGTAGTCTGTAGACACGGTAGAGCTAGACTTTTTCCTTTTCTTTGTCTGCAAAACAATAACATTAGTTGACATCAACAACAAGAGCATAGATTTTCTGAATATAAAAATATGAAATACAAAAAAGAATGACTTACAAAACTGGGTCTTTATGGTTGACCTGCAGTGGCCGGTGGCTGTGATGAGTTTAGTCCAGTGCAGCCAGAAGGGTCCGAGCTTCAGAAACTGGAGTTGAGAAGGAAAAATGCACACTTGAGTACATGGTTTTGAAAGGATTTGAAATCACAAGTTGACCTACAGAGTAAAGTGAAAACATTGTCAATGTATATTTAAAAAACAAACATCTAATGTCAGAACATATCCAGTGCAACAGCCATGACTGTACACGTAACAAAACATTAGTATTATGCAGTGGCAGCTGGCCAATAGAGGGCACTGCCCTCCCTGATTAAAACTATGCATAGAGAAATAGAAAAGTCTACAGTCACTAATAAAGTCCTAATCTATCCAGAATTATATGTAGTAGTATGTGATATATATTATTTTAAAAAGTCTGGAAGAAAAGAGTCGCTGACAAAGTCTAAACTGCAAAATGCTGCTTTGTAAAGACATTTGAAAGACCAAGACAGCAAATGTATCAGTCAAAGAAGTCAGGCTCATAAAACACTCGTGGTCTGGTTAGCATCATCAGGTTACAAGCATGTTAATGTTATTAGCTTTAGAAAACTGAAAACAAAACACCACAATATATTATACATGGTCTGTAATTGACTCTCGTATTATTCTGACGCCAGTTGGACTCCAATTTTGCTTTTTTTAAAACCCTTTTCTGTTTCTGAGGCCTGTTACTTGTGTGCGCAGGATTCATTATCAACTTTACCACTGGCGTTGCTTAGTTTAGTTATGTCGGAAAATCAGGAAGTTAGAACCAGGTAAATGTGCACGTGCATTATTTCACGTTCGCTGAAACAGTGCGAGAGTTTCAATCCTAAACCCTAACAGAGACAACCACAGGGAATTCATTCTGCACATCAGGCTTTTGTTGATGCATGTACGGGTTAGAAAGTTTTTATTTGAACTATTAAAACTTCCACAATGCAAAGAAAACAAAAGAGTGAAGAGAAGATAGTGGTGAGTATTACAACGGAGGTTTAGCTCAGCGCAGCTGACTGTGTCCTGCTCTGCTGGTCATGATCATAGATGGTAAATAAAAATGTCGAAAGAAGAGTGGAGACTACACATCAGTAAACATGGCCCTGTCTCAAGTTTTGAGATGTGTTGCTGCCATCAAATTCAAAAAGAGCCCTTATTTTTCATTAAAAAGTAAAACCTGCTGTGTTGCTTATCTTCTTTTGTGAATAAATAATGACATTTTTATATTTACATTTATCTGGCGCTTTTATCTAACGCGACTTACATTAAGCCTGTAATTACCAGTGTTACAGAAAACCACTGGAGGTCAGGAGTGTCTTGCCCAAGGACACAACGACAGTGTGAACTGTGGGGAGAGCGGGAATCGAACCGCCTACCTTTTTGAAGGACGACCGTTTTACTTGTATTTCTTTTATTGACATTTTACACACAACTTTTTTGATGAATACCTTTGTTTTGTCTTTTAGTCTTTTATTATGTTTAACTGCAACTGTAGTTATGTTGTTGTGTTGATGTCTGCTATGTTTGTACAATGCCTTATTTCATTTTCCAGAAGATCCATCTTTGCGCCGAAAAATGGCTGCGTTGGTGTGAAATCTACTTCATTTTTGTTGCATTGTACTTGTACATGTGTAATGACAATAAATCTATCTATTTCTGGACGTTGTATGTTGTGTACAATGTCACGTGTAAGAGCTAACCTAGATAAAAAAGTGAGCACAGCATGCAACACGTGGCAATATGAGGTTTATGTAAAAAATATAAGAAAAACACCTAAGCAACTTGGTTGTGTTTTTTGCTAATTGTCCTCGTTTCAGAGAACTAACCACTTTTCTTGTGCTCCTCCTCATCCACATGATAGACAGCCATGCAGCTCCCAAACAGGCAAGTCAAGTGCAGTGCACACAACGTAGTCAGCAAACGCTATTTACCACCTACAGAAAATAATGCTGAGCAGAAGCATGTGTAATGGGAATTGGCCTTAGAGAGTTTAGATTCACCCTTTTATTACAGTTTTTTTCAATTGTTTACACGCAATTTTGAAAACAGAGTTCTTTTTGTCAAAATATAATCACAATTATCCAAAAACTACAATCAATTAGCAAAATTCCTAGATTGTTTGCAAAATGACACACTTCAGTCAAAACATACACACATCAGTCAAAACATATACACATATTTGTGAAAATGCTATTTGGTTTCATTTAATCAACACAGTCATCAATGATCATACACTATTGCAGCCAGTTTCACACTGCTGTGATAAATAAAAAAAACACATTCTTACTCTATGTAAGAGATAATTTAGGTGACAAAAAATAGTTAGAAACTCACAACATTATTCATGATTTGTTTTGAGATATAAGGAGAATGTAGACAAATACTGTAGGCCTACTATAACCTTACCAAGCACTCCACAACACTTGATGCTGCAGACTGACTATTTCAAGTATTTATTTCAATACTTACAGTATTTCTTACCATAATCAGTTACAGTAATCAACCAACAATGATATCAATTACAGTAAACAAATAAAATCTATAGACAAATAAAATTACTGCATAAATTACAGTACATACACTTTGACTCTGAAGAAAAGTAAAGTAAAAGTAAATAGAAATGAAAGAAAACTACTGTAAAAGCAACAAGAATACTGTAACTATCCGTCTCTCCGTCTGGCTGGATCAGGCCATAAGATTTCATCCACATCACAGGCTATGTCTTCATTGGCACCGTTGGAAGAATCGCCTTTTGTGACGAATCCACCCCTGCACTGAAGCTGCTTCAATAAGATCACATGCCTGTTCCATGGCCTGAATGAGGGGCAAACGGTCATAAGGCCGCAGGTCATATACCTTCTACCGCCACGCTGAAAATAATTCTTCTATAGAATTCAGGAAGGGGGAGTATGGGGGAAGGTATAAAACTTAAAAATCAGGGTGATCATGGAACCAGTTCTGGTCCAGAGCAGCCCGATGAAATCGAATGGTCCACTTAGTTTAATGATGTGACAATCTCATGCAATCGATCAAGAAATGCTAGTATCAGATTTGCATTATAGGGTCCCAGATTTGCATGGTTGGTGGAGGACCCCATTTTGTGTGATAGCAGCGCAAATGGTGATGTTACCCCCTCGCTGCACTGGCACATTGGTGATTGCCCTGTGCCCAATTACATTTCTCCCTCTTCTTCTTGTTTTTATTTTTTATTTTGGTTAAATCCAGCCTCATCCACATATATAAATTCATGTTGAATTTGATTCAACATTATTGTCCCATTATGAGCAGTGCATGATACCACACCATAGTCAGATGAACAAAGCATACCTCCACATACTCATTGCGCAGATGTTTCACTCTCTCTAAATTTTTGTCAAATGGTACCCGATACAGTTGCTTCATGTATATTTGATTTTTCTTTAGGATTCGACCTAATGTTGGCAGAGAGACTCGTTGGATGTTATTGAAAATATTGTCATCATTGATGATATTGGCTTGGATTTCTCGTAGCCTGATACAATTATTACAATTACAATACAATTATTACAAAACCATGTTCACAATGGTGGCCTCTTGTGCACGACTAAACTTAGGGCCCCTTCCACCTTGGTGTCCTCAACCCTCAAGCCTATGTAAAAAAAAAAAAAAAAGATAAAAATAAATAAATATATATATATATATATATATATATATATATATATATATATATATATGCAGCCTACTGTCAAATGTCACAGTAAACAATATTGATTATACAAGCTTCTGTTTCAGTGTATAATGTGTGGTTAGCTTACCTGTTTTCTCTGTGAAATGTCCGAATTACTGACGCAACAGTATTTCTGCTGAGATTTGGTTGAACTCTTTGTCCAGCTTCCATCAGTGTCAGTCCATGATTGATAACATGGTCAATAAGTGTTACACGGTTTCTCGAGTCAAATTTGGTCCTTGTCTTCTTTGTTCAGGTTCTATCACCTCTTCAAGTCCTTCTCTACCTCTTACTCAATCTATCACATCTGAGTGCTGCGTTTTCAAATTAGCACATGTGTGCTTCCACACCTGGTAGATGTGTTTATCCAGTTCGTTCATTAGTGTGGTAATTGGCAATCCGGTGCTTTGTAATTACAAGGAAGTAACCTCATCCTAATCCTTATCTGTGTCTAAGGTGTGAAAATGTTTGTAGTTTTACAAATCACTGTGTGTAATGTTTTGCAAAAAGGGTGAAGCAGACATTGTGTTTAATGTTGTGCAAATCTGTGGATGTGTTTTGCTCATTAGAGTAAAATTTTGCTAATTGTGTGGAAATTTTATCTTTAGTGTGTAAACAATCATAAAAAAACTGTAAATAATTTCCTGTTGAAATATCTATGTCAGCATTTCTTTCTAGTGAGCCCTCACTCCGGGCGCAGCCCTGCCGGAGTCCAACATGCAGTGGGAACAGGTCTGACTTACTGCCGGCAATGCGAACCAAGCTCCTGCTCCGGACGTACAGGAACCTGACAGCCCTTAGCAAAGGGCCCAGCACCCATACTCCCAGAGCACCCCCCACAGGGCCCCACGAGGGACACAGTCGAATGCCTTCTCCAGATCCACAAAACACATGTGGACTGGTTGGGCAAACTCCCATAAACCCTCCAGCACCCTGGAGAGGGTATAGAGCTGATTGTGTTCCACGACCGGGACGAAAACCGCATTGTTCCTCCTGGATCTGAGGTTTGACTATCGACCGCATTCTCCTCTCCAGTACCCTGGCATAGACTTTTCCGGGGAGGCTGAGGAGTGTGATCCCTCTGTAGTTCGAACACATCCTCCGGTCCCCTTTCTTGAAAAGAGGGACCACCACCCTGGTCTGCCAGTCCAGAGGTACTTTCCCCGACCGCCACGCGATGTTGTATAGACATGTCAACCAAGACAGCCCTACAACATCCAGAGACTTGAGGTACTCAGGGCGTATCTCATCCACCCCCGGTGCCTTGCCACCGAGGAGCTTCCCAACTACCTACCAGTGACTTCGGCCCGGGTGATGGACGAGTCCACCTCCAAGCCCTCTGCCTCTGCTTCCTCAGTGGAAGACGTGTTGGTGGGGTTGAGGAGATCCTCGAAGTATTCCTTCCACCATCCAACAATATCCCCAGTTGAAGTCAGCAGATTCCCACCTCCACTTTAAACAGTGTTGGCAGGGCACTGCTTCCCCCTCCTGAAGCGCCGGACGGTTTGCCGAATTTCTTCGAGGCCGACCAACCCAGACCCGAGTTTTAGCATCCACGACCACCCGGGCTGCAGTCCGCTTGGCCTGCCGGTACCTATCAGCTGCCCCAGGTCTCCTTGTTCAGCTTGACGGCATCCCTTACTTCCGGTGTCCACCACCAGGTTCGGGGGTTGCCGCCACGACAGGCACCGGAGACTTTACGGTCACACCTTCGAGTGGCCACATCGACAATGAAGGTGGAGAACATGGTCGACTCGGACTCAATGTCTCCATCCTCCCTCTGGATCTGGTCGAAGCTCTGCCAGAGGTGGGAATTAAAGATCTTTCTGACAGGGGGCTCTGCCAAACGTTCCCAACAGACCTTCACAGTACGTTTGGGCCTGCCAAGTCTGTCCAGCTTTCTCCTCCGCCATCGGATCCAACTCACCACCAGGTGGTGATCAGTTGACAGCTCCGCCCCTCTCTTCACCCGAGTGTCCAAGACATACGGCCGGAGGTCAGATGAAATAACTACAAAGTCGATCATCGATCTCCGGCCTAGAGTGTCCTGGTGCCTTTGTGTACTGATGGACACCCTTATGCTTGAACATGGTGTTTGTTATGGACAAACTGTTGCTAGCACAAAAGTCCAAAGTCCCAATCACGCCCCTCCAGGTGTACTGTCGCTGCCCACGTGAACATTGAAGTCCCCCAGTAGAACGACGGAGTCCCTGGTCGGAGCACTTTCCAGCACCCCTCCTAGAGACTCCAAGAAGGCCGGGTAATCTACACTGCCATTTGGCGCGTAAACACAAACAACAGTGAGAGACCTATCCCCGAAGACGCAGGGAAGCGACCATTTCGTTCACCGGGGTGAACTCCAACACATGGCGGGTAAGCTGGGGGGCTATGAGCAAGCCCACACCAGCCCGCTGCCTCTCACCGCAGACAACTTCAGAGTAGTGGGAGGAGTCGAGTATTTGGGTTCCAGAGCCCAAGCTGTGTGTGGAGGTGAGCCCGACTATCTCTAGTTGGTATCTCTCAACCTCCCGCACAAGCTCAGGCTCCTTCCCCGCCAGCGAGGTGACATTCCATGTCCCTAGCGCCAGATTCCGTGTCCAGGGATTAGGCCTCCGCTTTCGACTGCCACCCAATCCACTTTGCACCGGCCCCTTATGGTTCCTCCCGCTCGCACCTTCGGACTGAGCCTGGCCGGGCCCTGTGGGAAAAGACCTGGCCACCAGACGCTCGCATGCGAGCCCCAACCTTGGGCCTGGCTCCAGGGCCCCACCCTGGATCTGAACACATAATGGCGGCTTGCGCTTCATGGAGGCGCAGTGGATCAGTGCAAGAACGGTTGTCCTTCAAACGGAAGGTAGGCGGATCGATTCCCGCTTTTCCAACAGTTCATACTGTTGTTGTGTCCTTGGGCAAGACACTTAACCCACCTTGCCTCCAGTGGTGTTCCAGCTGTAACACTGGTAAATGCAACCTTAATGTATGTCGCTTTAAATGAAAGCGACAACTAAAAATGTAAATGTAAGTCACTTTGGATAAAAGTGTCTGCTAAATGAATAAATGTTAATGTTAATGTAATTAATAGCTACCGTTGGAAACATTTTCACTTCATAAACATGTTTATGAAGTTAAAATTGGAGGCAAGCAGTGTTTAAGGTTTTGTCACTCAAAAAGTTGGCTAATTTGGCAACAAAATAAAAACACAAATGACTCTTATGCTGCCTACTGTCACTGGTGTTGCAGCACTCTTGCTGTCAGATTCACACGCTGTTGCATACATGAATTTGCAGTCGTGTCAAATCATAATAACTGCTTTTGTTTTTATCTGTAGATCCCTTTCTTATACCCTATGCCTAACTACCTCTCTCTAAGCTCAGACAGTTCACCGAATTAACCGGTGTTGAGTCATAATTAATTTTTTTTTACTTAACCTTTCCCTCCTGAAGTGAACAAAAGGCCAACGTACAAACATTATGTTGCATTTGTTATTTGTTAACATTATGTTATATCTGTTCTTTCACTTTGTAATAGCAGTATGACAACTTTGCATTCGCCTGAATAAATCATATATTTGTAGATTAACATGTTCAGATAGTGATTAATATTTGAGCAAATTCAATATGAAATTTGTAAATCAATTTTAGGTTGGACGTTAATATAATATTTAGTTATACTCTATTAAATATATATATATATCAATTTACTTTGTATTTGCATGGTTGTTTACCCTAAATGGTTTTATTCATCTTGAGGAAATACACAAAAATAATACATTTTTCCTCTGTTTTCAGGCTTTTTCCTCCAGTATGTCTTGACAATGTAAGTTGTGTTCTGCTTGTTTCACCACCAGAGCACAATTATTTAAACATTGTAGATTGCAGCACAGCCACTTCTCCAGGGTTAGCCAGAGACACTTATTGCACTGAGTACACATTTGTCAGGAAACCATACAGTTGAAAAAAGCAGAAGTGCAGGACATTGTCAGGAACTTGTTATGTTCAAGTGCACACTACGCCTTTTTCAGCACTCTTTTTCTGAATCTGCAGTCCTCAATCACATAAAAGCAGACTTAAAAAAACATGAAACAGTGGTTTGCCCATTTAAAGATTATCCTACCATAATTATCCAGATGACACACCTGCTGTGAGTGAGATTTACATCTCACTCACAGCAGGTGAAAATGGACCAATCCATTCACTGTGTCACATCATCGAACAGATTGATGTGTGGATGCAAAATAATTTTCTCCAACTGAACAGAAACAAGACTGAAATAATTATCTTTGGACCACAGAAACAAAGAGAAAATGTCAGCAGTCACCTCGAGTCTCTTTCTCTAAAATCTAAAAACCAGGTTAGAAATCTAGGAGTCATCATGGACTCAGACTTAAATTTACACAGTCACATTAAGTCAATGACATCATCTGCATTTTATCACCTTAAAAATATTTCCAGAGTCAAAGGAATAATGTCTCAACCAGACTTAGAGAAACTTATTCATGCTTTTATCTCCAGCAGGTTAGATTACTGTAACGGCCTGCTCACTGGTCTCTCAAAACGAGGGTTAAGACAGCTGCAGCTTATTCAGAACACTGCTGCTCGGGTTCTAACTAACACCAGGAAGTACAACCACATCAGTCCAGTTTTAAAATCTCTGCACTGGCTTCCTGTTGCTCAGAGAATAGACTTTAAAACAGCACTGCTGGTTTACAAGTCTCTAAATGGTTTACCACCAGAATATATTTCTGAAATGCTAGTAGCTTATGAACCTCCTCGGACTCTGAGAACATCTGGGACAGGCCTTCTGCTCGTGCCCAGAATTAGAACTAAACAGGGTGAAGCAGCGTTTAAGTTTCATGCAGCAAAAACCTGGAACAACCTCCCAGATGAAGTAAAACAAGCCTCAACTTTAACAATGTTCAAGGGGAGGTTAAAAACCTTCCTTTTCAGCTCCGCCTACACCACAACTTAAAATGTTTTTTTTTTATCTGCACTCTTCTTTTATAATGCTTTTTAATCTTTCTTATGTTTCCATATCTAAATCTTGTAAATTGTCTTTTATTTCTGTAAAGCACTTTGAGTTACCCAGTGTATGAATTGTGCTATATAAATAAAATTGCCTTGCCTTGCCTAAAGATTACATTAACATTTATTCATTTAGCTGACACTTTTATCCAAAGTGACTTACATTGAGCCTGTAATTACCAGTGTTACAGAACACCACTGGAGGCCAGGTGGGTTAAGTGTCTTGCCCAAGGACACAATGACAGTATGAACCGTGGGGAGAACAGGAATTGAACCGACAACCTTTTGGTTATAGGACGACCGCTCTACCTCGGAGCAAAACAAATGTAATGACATTGTCACAGTGCTGACAGTGAAAATCTCCAAACAACTTCCTTTGTCACTATTGAAGTCTGTTCAGCTCAAAGCTCAGAAATGGTTGATGAGGCATGTGATAGTTTGAGTCTTAAAGACAGCCTATATATAACAATGCTTCTTTTTATTTCTTAAGATGCAGACTATTCTTCATGTCTCAAACACAGCTGCACAAGAAATAGTGGCACCAACTATTCTCTCTTTCTCAGCCACTTTGATCAGAGGCAATTAATGATACACTACAGAGACATGGTCACAATGTTACAAACTCTGTACTGAGTGAAATTGTCAGTGCTGTCATTGAGTCAAATTTTCACTCCCTCCAGGAAATAAACGACATGGTTCTGCTTACTGATGGATTTATTGCATGT
The DNA here is from genome assembly GCA_024349245.1 of Neodontobutis hainanensis. NCBI lineage: Eukaryota > Metazoa > Chordata > Actinopteri > Gobiiformes > Odontobutidae > Neodontobutis > Neodontobutis hainanensis. The sequence goes on from JALDNG010000135.1 coordinate 342,622, forward strand.
CATCCCTTTCTCCGTCATCACATTCACCGTCAATGAAATCCATCGTCAAACTACTGTATAACAATGTAAAAGAAACACGTTGACATACACTATAAAGCAGTAAATACAAATACACTTGGGAAATACAACGTAATACACATACCTCGCTGGCTGCATATAACCAAGAGGGAATGAATTCACTTGAAAATACCCGGTTCAAAACATAAAAAATTGCTCAAACATGAGCAACCATTGTAAACACAAGCTACTCTTGTAATCCGCACATGGAGAATAACGCTGCCTTCAACAAATGTTCACATTTCCTGTTGCACTTTTAGAAAATGTCTATGTGCAACGCGAATGTACTTTAATTTCTTGTTGACATAAACACTCAATATTCATGAATAGATTAAACAAATATAACAAAAAATGTTAAATAACAAAAAATAATATGTATGGCAATTATACAAATGTTGTGTTTAGTGCAACTGACAAGGTGCAGAGTTGTCATTACGTAAACACATTTATAGAACACAACTACACACTTGTAAAGCCAATAGAGTACTATTTGGATCAACCTGGTCATACATTATGTATATTCCAATACTTCAAATGTTTTACAAATTATTCAGATACACAGACATTCTTGGCAAAATATGTGAAATAAACAATAAACCTGGTCATTATGTATCATATTGCAATGGCTCTCATTCAATTAATTATTCCAAAAAGAAGGTCTAAAATTTCGATCAAGTGGACGACCTTGAAATAACCAACCCAATCGGTATGTCACGCAACTAGCTGTGCTTGCTAAACTGACAGATCTGAAGAAATATAGCTGTACTTGCTCCTTTGGTGCATAATATTGAAATACTTGAACAGGATGGTGTGTTTATTGAGTGTCTTGGTCAGAGTGTGAAGGCAGTTGTCTTTCGTGAGTCACTGCAGTACTTCCACACCATTACTGACTTTCCTCCAGATCTACCACATGATCTTTTGGAAGGCATTGTTCCTGTTGAACTTGCTCTTTGCATTAAAGAGATGAGTCATCTTAAACACTTCTCTTTGGAATATTTAAACCAAAAGATCATTCCCATATGAGCACACTGATAAACAAAATCAACCTCAATCAATTCAGAAAAACTGTATTACTCGGGGAACAATTGGAGGCAATGCACATGAAAATGCCGCTCTACTCAGACTATTTCCTCTACTTTTTGGCAGCAAAGTACCAGAAGGTGATGCTGCATGAGTAGATTTGATGTAGTTAAAGTAATTGGTTGAGTTGACTTTGTGTTCATTGTTTACTCAAGAAATGTTGGCTTATTTTGCAAGGAAAATTAGTGACCACAGTCAGATATTTAATTTAGGCTATGTCCTAAATATCACTATTTGGAGCATTATCCAAGTTTAGTTAAGTGTTTTGAGCCTCATTGCATGTTTGGACCATGCGATTTGAGGCCAAACATTGCTTTTTTAAGAGAGTTGTCTCCCAAAACTTCAAGAATATTTTGAAGACCTTGTTCATACATAATGGCATATCACAAAAGTGCACCATAATATTTCAAGCCCAAAACACAAACACCCAGGGTTGACACTGTGTTGGTGTCAGCTCTTCCTGAAGTTGCTCAGGCTAACATTAGGGGACAAACTGCCACTGATACAATCTACCAAACAACAAATGTGACCATTGATGGCACAAACTATGGAACTGAAAAGTTTGTCAGTTGGAGCCTGTAGTGGACTCCCCAAATTTTACAAAAATCACACAGATCTAACTTCTAAATAATAACGTTTGTTTTCTTTGTTGTGATTATGACTCCTGGTATGTAGAACACCTTCGGTCCTATGAACTGACAGCCACAAAAGACCCCTAGCCATACACCTGCATTCCGAGTTCAATGATACAGTCCCACTCTTTGCTTACAAGATAGAGAGCTAGCTGCTGCTGACTCCAAAGTCAGAGGTTCATAAAAGTCTAACAGGATTAAAGCAACTCCATTGGTAAGTTATTGACTACAGACCTATCATTCAGCTAAGCTCTTGTCTGTGATCGGTCACATAGCTCATGACATTGACACTGGATATTTTAGACCCAAAACTTCACAACATTTTTTTAGGCAACAATTTATTGTTTCTTATAAATAGGAATTGCCCTTTATCTACTGAATAAATGATGTGATACTCTCCTGCCTCAGATCTATTCACAAAGTATACCCATCTAAGTGAACTTGACCTCTGTTTCCAAAAGTCCTATATGGCAGGTAGCAATGTTAGGTAACTTTACAATTAAGGGTCCCCTCAGGCTAAGTTTGTACACATTTCTTCTGGACATTTTACTTTTATTATTATGGTGATCATTACTATCTGTTTTTTTCCTAGTGTACCATGTTGTTTAAAAGAGTTATTCCCACCATTTTATGTTAGAAAACTTTCAAAATAAATGAGGATATATTATTCAAGATAAAAAGTCACATTCGGTTTTATTTAAAGCAGCATACAGGGAGTGCAGAATTATTAGGCAAGTTGTATTTTTGAGGATTAATTTTATTATTGAACAACAACCATGTTCTCAATGAACACAAAAAACTCATTAATATCAAAGCTGAATATTTTTGGAAATTTTAGTTTTTAGTTTTAGCTAATTTAGGGGGATATCTGTGTGTGCAGGTGACTAACACTGTGCATAATTATTAAGCAACTTAACAAAAAACAAATTTATACCCATTTCAATTATTTATTTTTACCAGTGAAACCAATATGACATCTAAACATTCACAAATATACATCTCTCACATTCAAAAACCAAACAAAAACAAATCAGTGACCAATATAGCCACCTTTCTTTGCAAGGACACTCAAAAGCCTGCCATCCATGGATTCTGTCAGTGTTTTGATCTATTCACCGTCAACATTGCGTGCAGCAGCAACCACAGCCTCCCAGACACTGTTCAAAGAGGTGTACTGTTTTCCCTCCTTGTAAATCACACATTTGATGATGGACCACAGGTTCTCAATGGGGTTCAGATCAGGTGAACAAGGAGGCCATATCATTAGATTTTCTTCTTTTATACCCTTTCTTGCCAGCCATGCTGTGGAGTACTTGGACGCGTGTGATGGAGCATTGTCCTGCATGAAAATCATGTTTTTCTTGAAGGAGGCAGACTTCTTCCTGTACCACTGCTTGAAGAAGGTGTCTTCCAGAAACTGGCAGTAGGACTGGGAGTTGAGCTTGACCCACAAGCTCATTTTTGATGATACCAGCCCAAACCAGTACTCCACCTCCACCTTGCTGGTGTCCGAGTCGGACTGGAGCTCTCTGCCCTTTACCAATCCAGCCATGGGCCCATCCATCTGGCCCATCAAGACTCACTCTCATTTCATCAGTCCATAAAACCTTAGAAAAATCAGTCTTGAGATATTTCTTGGCCCAGTCTTGACGTTTCAGCTTGTGTGTCTTGTTCAGTGGTGGTCGCCTTTCTGCCTTTCTTACCTTGGCCATGTCTCTGAGTATTGCACACCTTGTGCTTTTGGGCACTCCAGTGATGTTGCAGCTCTGAAATATGGCCAAACTGGTGGCAAGTGGCATCTTGGCAGCTGCACGCTTGACTTTTCTCAGTTCACGGGCAGTTATTTTGCTCCTTGCTTTTTCCACACGCTTCTTGCGACCCTATTTTGAATGAAACGCTTGATTGTTCGATGATCACGCTTCAGAAGCTTGGCTATTTTAAGACTGCTGCATCCCTCTGCAATATATCTCACTATTTTTGACTTTTCTGAGCCTGTCAAGTCCTTCTTTTGACCCATTTTGCCAAAGGAAAGGAAGTTGCTTAATAATTATGCACACCTGATATAGGGTGTTGATGTCATTAGACCACACCCCTTCTCATTACAGAGATGCACATCACCTAATATGCTTAATTAGTGGTAGGCTTTCCAGCCTATACAGCTTAGAGTAAGACAACATGCATAACGAGGATGATGTGGTCAAAATACTTATTTGCCTAATAATTCTGCACTCCCTGTAATTGGATTATATCAGTCAGTTCAGTTTCTTTATTATTTTTTTTAACCAAAACAATTTCTAGAGAATCCTAACTGCAAATAACCCCAATTGTGTTTATCTTGCAGCAATGGCAGCTGAATCGTCTCAAAAGATGATCCTTTGCATTATCAAGTCAGACAACGCTAGAAAATTGAAACTCAGTTCTCGGCCAGCTTCAGTTGATGCACTTATTGATGTTCTAAAAGTGCAACTGGATTTGGACCTCAACTTCAGTTTGCAATATGAAGATCCTGACTTTGATGGAAAACTTAGTTCTATGTTTGACATTGGTGATTTACCTGATAAAGCAGTTGTTATATTATTCCTACAAAAGATTTAAGCTCTATTGCATCTACAGAAATACTGTCAGACATGTCCTCACCAGAACGTCGATGGCCTTGAGGTCCTTTTCAAGTTCCAACATTTACATTTGATGTTGAGCTAACACTAAAGGACGCCAATCAACAATATGAAACAACTGGGAAACAACTTTAGTGTACAAGGGACCAGAAGCATGACATTTTCGAAAAGCTTGCAACTACAGTCTTTGGCTTTACGGCTTATTCAAGCCATTGCATCGGTAGCTGCGGCTCTTGTTGCAAAACATTCTTGTCTGAAGGATCTGAGAGTGGCTGTGAGCACTGGAAAAACAGTCTTGCTTATAAAATGTCAAACTACAGAAACGAGCTCAGAACTTTTTGCCCAATTTTCCAAAAGAAGAGAATCCCTCAAGTCTGGAAAATATGAGGCTAGCCATAGTTGATGAAATGAAAAAGACCCAGAGAAACCTACCCCTTATCACCAAGATGATGCAAAGCAGGGCTGCTCAATATGTCGATCGCAAAGATAGTATTGGTAGATTGCGAGGCGTATATTTATATATATATATATATATATATATATATATATATATATATATAAAAAGACGTTAGCCAATTATTCATCGAATCACTTGATTGACATACAGGGCAGCCAGTCAGATGACATCTGAATTTTTCTGACGCTAACATCACTTCGCATGCGCAACAACAGTGCTAAGCAAGGCGCTTCAGCGACTTACCTCCAATTTTTAGACTTCAAATATTTTCTTAAACTTAAGAAAAGGTATAAAAATAATTGGGGGAGCTGGACCAAGTAAAATGAAAAACACTTATTGCTTTTATATGGAATGGGAGGACTTTTTTTCATTTTTGAAGTGCGTTTGCCTAGATCTGTCAGCATCTACTGTCCGAACTATGCATCCCTGGCTGATTCAATTCAGTGCAAGTCATCTGAGTAATCTCAAGTAATGACAATAAATGTACATAGTTAATTATTTTGTGTTGTGCAATATTGGCTTATACGGTTATGCAAGGTACATCAACATACATTAAACATATAAAGAATCCTAAATATAATTGTAAATAAATATATGTTTTGCATTTTTGTAGTGGGTAGATCATTTTAAATTGATCATTTTATAAGTAGCTCGCATGCTGAAAAAGTGTGAGCACCCCGATGCAAAGCATATTTGCCTTGCGGCGACAGACCATAATGTCCAGCCCACCAGTGAAAGAGTTCATGGACCTCTGACCTGCTCTTCAGATGGAGTCTTTGGTAATCTAAATTCTTTCTCCCTTTTAGACATTTTTCTGTCTTTTTTTTAAATTGTTGAAAATATATATATACATTTTTGCTTAATTTAGCATATTTCATATTTTTGTTTTCTTTATTTCTTTATTAATAGGTGTATGCAGAGTGTATTCCAACAGAAGGAGTCCAAAACTGGTAAAGCTGCAGAAAGCTTGCCTGACATTTTTAAAATTCACGATGAACAGGTAATAATTAATCTTTTTATTTTTTTTACAGATTTGTGTACAATCACGAAGTGTATATTCATGTAACAAACAATTAATTGAAAATTATTATATTTGAGAACTGGTAAATTTGTAACAGTATTTACATTCTCATACTATTATACATAATCTTTTTAGGAATTTGCATGACATTTATACCAGGCTGTTCTTTGTGCCCTTCAAGGGGTATTTATGTGAAGAGGTCTCTGGCTTTTTTAGAACATGCTTGGAAAGTGTCCAAGTTGAAATAGAAATACAGTTTTTCTATCAACCATTTAAAGTAACTATATTATATGATCCCCAACTTCATTTTAATTCTGATCTGACAAGATGACCAACCTTTTTTGACACTAAAGGGTGCAATTTTTGTGTCCTTTTAAAATAAACATTCTTGTATTGATTTAATAGTTCTTAGACACTGATTTGTAGAATCCTGCCTATGTCAATACACAGTGCTCACGTAGCTGGACAGAAATTTTGGTATAAATTATATAATTCCATGCCAGTGGGACATACATCTCCTGAGAGACATGCCCAGCTCAAACAGGGGGAGCAGAAATAAGTCGATAGCCTGAACCCTACAAAGTGGTATATGTACATAATACACCAAAAATACCCAAACTCTGTTGGGGTATCTGAGCCCTCTAGTGGCTAAAAGTGATGGCAGTGCTGGTTAATTATTTTTGTTGATTCACACTGTACTTCATTGCATCATCTATAACCTGGGTGTTTGGTGTTGTGGATGTGATGTGATCTCATATTATTTGACAAAATATTTTATTGTTACAGAAAGAACATACAGAAGAGCCAAATTTTGAGCATGCAACTGTGGCTCTCCTGACAATAGTCACTAACAACAACATGGGCCCAGTTCATTTTACAGCCCCATAAGAGTTCAATCCTATAGGGTGAAGTAGTGAACAGCTTCTCGAGACTTGATGCTGCTCTTGTGGTAATATTTGGCTTATTATATCCACTGCATTACAACTACCCAAAAGAAATGATCAGCACTTTTGAGTTTACCCAGAAAATTTTATTTGGTTTGAATGACAGTAAGCTTTCACCCATATTTTGAACCATTAAGAATGACTTACTGATTAAAGTCTGAAAAGTTATGATGTAAGATGTGTGTTATTGTTATTTTATTTTATTTTTTTAAGATTTTATCCAGCTGTTCTTTTGTTTCTGAGGGTTTATCCAGCTGATGTTTCATTTCAGAGGATTTATCTAGCTATGGAGTGCCATACATATATTTTTTGCTAGATAAAACACATTTTGGCATGTACTGTGAAAGGTATTCTTTGTCTGAATCACAATTCAGTAGTAGTTGTAGGTTTATATTATTGACACTGGTTGCTAATGAAAAAGTTTACATCTTAACTCAATGCCTTTTCTACAGTTTTATTTGTATTACTATAATACTAGTACTATGTACAGATCTTGCATTTTTGGCCTAAATTTGGGTTGTGTTATCTCATTTCCTAGATTTATACAGGTGAATGACGAACAAAGTTAGACCCAATATCAGGGAGCCAAACCCTTTTGTGTAGTTTTATTTGGAACATTTTTTGGGTCAGTTTGAGTTTGACACCACTGTAGGAAATTGTTTATGTTGATCAGTGTTTGTGAGAAAACATTGTTTGTCAAAATGTCAACAGCAACAAATAAATATTCATTAAAAACAAAGGTGAGGTTTCATACTTAATATTGATAGCTTTCTTTACTTAATCACAATGACTGGGGAAAGAAAATTTTTAAGAAACATGAAATTAAAATATTTTGTGTGTATATTTGTGTTTATTTTGTGTAAATGAAATAGTACATAGTACCTTTACCAGCAACTAAATCTTGTAAGTTAATTAAATTTACATTTTTTAATTTAATGTACTGTAAAAACTTTAACTTAAATTGATTGAAACTTATTTTTATCAAAACCTCTACAGCAGGTATATCAGTTGTTAGGTGTTACAACCACCCCCTACCTCCCCCAGACAGATGGGCTGGTGGAGCATTTTAACCAAACACTGAAAAACATGCTGAGAAAATTTGTCTCCAATTCTGGCTAGGATTGGGATCATATGCTACCTTATTTACTTTTTGTTTATTGGGAGGTGTCACAAGCTTCAACATGGTTCTCACCATTTGAACTTTTGTATGTAAAAGTGCTGATCACTGGGAAAACCCAAGTGCTACAGGTGAATATGTGGTCACATATGCCTTGAAAAAGAGAGACTGGACCAAATGACAGAGCTGGAAAGAAGAAACACCAAGACTTCCATATTAACTTGTTTAAACCATATGTGGAACCACAGAATCAGCCATCGCTCCTGAGCACTGCCGATGTCCTCCAGCACGAGCCCTCATCCCCGAGCACCAGTAGTGAATGCGGAAGATTAAGTGGAACTTCGAGGACCAAGGGAGACACAAATCCACAAGGACACTGTGTTAAAAGTGAATACTTGTAAATAATTAAGAGTAATAAATAAAATGCTTAAGAGTAATGTTAAAGCTAAATATTTCAATGATGTTTTGGAAGTGTGAAATAACAAAATGTATTAGGTTTAAACGAGAGCCAAGAGTTTAAATCTAAATAGGCCTAGAATCAGGAAGCTAAAATATAGGTCAAATTTTGTGTCTGTGAGCAGAGAACAGGAAGTCATGACATACAGTGACACACAGAGTTAGGTACGACAAGTACACACAAAAGTTTACAAAAACACTGACACTCACAGAGTTCATAAGAGGACAGGGGCACACACACAGAGTTTTGTACGAAAATACACACAAAGTTCACAAAAGACAGGGCACAGGAGTTCACAGAGGACTCGATGTGCCACACGGAGTTCACAGGGTGTAAAAAATTTGTCAGAGCGCATGCGTGTTGACGTCACGACTACACCCTGTCCAGAAGATAAAAAAAGGAGGCTTGAGACTCCGGTAAATGGGTCTTGCTGATCTCTTTGATTCAGGGGCAATCCTGTATCAAAGTATGGACAACATAAACCCCACTTTTACTGTACTATCAACTTTTTTCACACAATTTTGGTGCTCAGCCCTAAGGGAACATCCTCCTTTTCCCCTTACCTCTATTCCTGTGTGACTCCAAGTGTCATCCAAGGATTCTAAGTCCAGATGGGTTTAATATGGAGATAATCTATTTCTTCCTCTAAAAATCTGTCTCTCTCGCCATACCCTCAGAACAGACCAATCTTGGTACTCAAGTTGAAGTCCTACAATTATGATTATATGATATGATTAGGAAATATATTTTTTTTGTTAAGTTTCATACTGTAATTTTTGTTTAACCATTTAATAAACTTCTAGTTTTAAACTAGGATATGTTGGATAAAGCGGAACTAATGTGCAGTGGAATGTACCTGTACGGACATTAGGGCTGGGCGATAAACAAATAACGCCACATCGCAAAGTGTGTTTAAAACCTGTTGCTACCAAAGGTAGCAGCACAGCAAATTTATTCCTGCATCTTAAACAGAGGCATGCAGCCGTGTGGGAGGTGTGTGCATCTCAACGAAGAGAACAAGACCGCAGTTCACACACACACCCGCAAAAAAACAAACTACAATCTTAGAAAGATTTTCGAATTGTAACCCCTATGACATGAATAATTAATCATAATGGTGTGTGTGTGTGTGTGTGTGTGTGTGTGTGTGTGTGTGTGTGTGTGTATGCCCTTAGTGTGCATTAATAATGTGATAAAGACTTGTTTTGACACAGACCAATAGTAACACTAAAAATTGTTTTCTTTATTTATTTATTGTACAGACAATGGTGTGAATGACCCACCAGTTGATTGTGCCATTTGGGTTTGTAAAAAGGCGGTTGCTACATTTTCCTATAATTGGAAAAAAAGACGAGAGATGAGTGAAGTACAGGCTGAGCTTGGTCTACCCACTCATCAGCTGGTAACTGAGTCCCTGACCAGATGGGGTTCACGGCAAAAAATGATAAAGAGATTTCACAAACAGGAGAAGGCCATAGTCCGTGTCCTGGGGTCCGACAAGAAAAGCCGTCATCTTGTGCCCACTTGGCAAAATATTGAGGTTTTAGAGTCTGTAAATAAAGCTGTCAAGCCACTCCAAGATTTTACAGACGCCCTGTCCGGGGAGGCTTATGTCAGTGTCTCCTACATTAAACCGGTGCTGCATTTGTTCGAAACCAATCTCCTACAGCCAGAGGAGGAAGACACTGAACTCACTAAAACAATAAAAAGAAACATAATGCAGTACCTTGATGACAAATACAGCAACCCTTTGAAGAATGACCTCACTAATGGACCCCAAGTTCTGTACAACCTACATTGACCCAGACAAGGTGGAACAAGTCAAGAAAAGAGCTGTCACTGAGCTGATGTCTCTGAGTCTGCCTGCTGAAAAAAGTACATCACAGCAGCCTGGTCCAGCAGTCCAGGTCCGCCCAATAAGAAAATGACTTTAGCTGCTTTCTTCAAGAAGAATGTGCCAGAGTCATCTTCTCACCAATCAGAGGCAGTGAAAGTAGAGACAGAGCTGGCACCTTAACTACTGACCCCTGAGGTAGACCCAGACACTGATCCACTTCAGTGGTGGAAACGTCATGAACCAAACTTCCCAAGGCTCAGTAATCTGGCCAAAAAAATACTTGTCTCTCCCTGCTACAAGTGCCCTATCAGTGAGGCTTTTCAGTGTGGGAGGGCGCATTGTTACATGTAATCGGGCATGCCTCAAGCCAGAGGTAGTAGACAGGCTTGTCTTCCTGGCTAAAAATGCATAAAAGAAGAATGTTGAAATGTTGAAGTAATGGATGCAGATGTTTCATTTTGTTTACAATTTTTGTTTGCACTTTATGAATACCACTGTGACAAGAATGTATTTTTGTAATAGGTCTAATTTTGTCATTTGTGTTAAATTTATTTAACCAAAAGTGTTTTATCAAAGAGGGACACACAGTTTTATTTTTTATTTATATTTCAATTTTTTTTCAAGGTACATTGTGTCACTGTAAGTTTGAAGTTATTAGAAAACTGATAAAACTACATAAAAACTGGGGAAATATAGATTAAACTGCATAAGCGAAAAGCAGAACAAAATAAAAAGTACATTTGTTTTCAACAATTTCTTGTTGGTTGCAGTTTATTTTTAAATAGAGAAAAAGCCATATCGCCCAGCCCTTAAGGACATGTGTCGAGGGAGTTCAAATAAAGAGTTCATGGAAACAGACACATGGTGTTGTCTATTAGTGAGCTCATAACGTTAAGCAGTGTATAGCTAACGTAACAGGATAAAGAGATATTCACTCTCCAGGTCGTTCTTTAAACTCCCACCAGCCTCTCCCATCGGCACAGAGGTCTGATTATCAGAATCAGACTCACTAACAGGCAGGCCGTCAAAATCTTCCACTGGACATCGGAATAACAGGGAGATTCGACGGCCATACATAAGCCTAAGGTAAGACCTCTAATAAAATTCTCTATAAAGAGGTGGGACTGTCTTGAGGGATAGCGCTCATTAGAGGAGTCACACACTCGGGGCCCAATTTTACAGATGGAGCTGTTTTAGGGTTAGAACGGACTTTAACCAACCAACTTGCAATCGGGTCTGGCATCCGCCTACAGTGATCTGTCAACCACTGAAGTCATTAATGTGTAGAAGTGGTTACTGTTTTAGAGTGTCATAAAAATAGAAAATAGCAGAAATATATTTAATGGTGGTGCTTGAACTGATTGAAACAAGTGAATGGTGTAGCCCAATCGTGCTGGTTCCAAGAAAGATGAAACACATAGATTCTGTATTGACTTAAGATATCTGAACGCAGTCTTTAAGGTTGATCCCCATGCCACGTATAGATGAACTCTTAGTGAGAGTTGGAGGAGCTGAGTTCATCACAGCGTTGGACATAAAGGTCACTGGCAGGTGGTCTTGATGCCAGAAACTAAGGAAATGACGGCTTTTAAAAAACCTTTTGGAGTTTCCCAGTTTAATGTGGACTTTGGACTTCAGGGGGCTCCTGTAATGTTCTAAAGCAGGGGTGTCATTCTTGCGGCCATATCCGGCCCGCAAACGGGTTTAATCCGGCCCCCAAGATGATTTTGCAAAGTAGAAAAATAAGCGAAGTACAAAATAAGTTGCAATTTCTCAATGAAAGAAACTGCTGTTCTAAATGTGACCACTGGATGTCGCAATAGCACAAGCACCGGTCCGTGGATCATTTGGTACCGGGCCGCAGAGCAAGAATAAATAACTTACATTATTTCCGTTTTATTTATTATCTTAGTCTGACCAAGCGTCTCCCATGGAACCTCCTAAATAGTTGTCGCATTAGGGAGCCTCCATATGGCGAAATACGGCAAAATATTGCAATATACCGCCGTCCACCAGAGGGCAGGCTCCAAAAGCGGAAATATAAGGAGAAACTCAATGGCAACTTTACAAGTGTAAAAATCATGTTTACAGCCTGGTACAAAAGATGGTTCCGGGCTCTAGAACTAAGTTTCTAATACGTGACAACTCTGAAAGGGGGTTTGATTATTACATCCGTTTATGCTATCTAAAAACTATTGTTTTACTATGGAGTAAAAGCCGAAAATCACGGACGTAACGTCCATTTTATTGCCGAATTGTAACGACAATATCAGTAAATAGGGGACCAATGGGCGGATTATCTCCACTATATAAACAATCAATGAGTCTGACCGATTTTATTTTGAAAAATGACCGGATTCCCACTATTACATCCACCTATGACTCACTCTTGACGCTTGTCTTGGTCATGTGATACATTGCGGCTACAATTAAATGCCCAAGCTAGAAAAATTTGTGAAAAACAAACGTCTTTGGAAAGAGGAAAAGACCTAGTGAGGAAACAGAATAAGCGCATATGACTTTCAAGACAAAGTAAGCTGCATTTAACAGACAATACCAAGAGTCCTACTTAAAATATGGATTTAAAGCAACAGATGAACCCGCGCACCAAGCCCGCTCAAACAGAATATGAGGTGGCCGGCTCTAATGAGGCTTCGTCACTGCATTAAAGACATGTTTATTGATGTTTATTAATAAAGTTAGAAAATATTACAGATTTTATTCTGCTTGTATCATTTTTTTTTATTTATTTATCCGCCACACCTTAAAGGCCGGTCCCGGAAAATATTTTCTGACATTAAACTGGTCTGTGGCGCAAAAAAGTTTGGGGACCACTGGTATAGACTACCTGATAGTCCGGAGATGCCTTATTGTTCTGCCAATTAGCCTATCATAGATCATGACATCCTGAAATTGTCTGCCACTCAGAATGTGATGGCTGATATTGATACACTTGTGAAAACTAAAAGATGCCAGGTTTCAGGCGTAAACTAAACAGTGGGTAACCCCACTTAAAATGCTGCTTGAGACATTATGCACCCTGACTTTGTTCTGTAAAAAATAATGCCTTCTGTGGAGATTTAAAGAAATTGAACAGTGCATATGTTTGGTTTGTTGAAATTGTTTATACATTGTACAGTTTTCTTGTTTTTTTCACAATAAGCCTACAAGGAAGGGAGTAACTCAACCATCATGAACAGTTTATAACTCAGTTTGTATGTTATGGTTAGTTAGCTCAGGATTAAAAATTATGACAGATAAGGTATTTTATTTTTCCCTATGCAGCCCCTGAGATATAATTTGTTTGACACCCCTGTTCTAAAGGCTCATGAAACAAGTACTGAGGGGAGTGGGTGAGTTTGCTGCAGCATATCTTGATGATGTTGTGGTGTTTAGCTAGTCTTGGGGGGGGGGGCATGTTGTTAATTTGCAAAGGGGTGTTACAGCTGATTAAGTCCGCAGGATTGACAATCAACCCTCACAAATGTAAGCTGGCTCGGAGGCAAGTGGAATATCTGGGCTACGTGGTGGGGCATGGACAAGTGAAGCCTCAGGTGGGGAAGGTGGAGGCAATTCACACCAATCCAGTGGCCACAACAAAAAGGAAGGTCCATGCCTTTGTAGTTTTGGTGGGATGGTACAGCAAATTTATCCCATACTTTGCTGACAGGGCTGCAGTTCTCACTGACCCAACAAAGTGTTCTGCTCCAAACAGGGTTAAATGGTCAGAGGACTGTGAAGGAGCCTTTAATGACCTTAAAAGGGCAATCACCAGTGATTCGGTACTGTACAGTTCGGATTTCTCGCGGCCATTCACATTGCAAACAGATCCCTGTGGTGTTGGCTTAGGGGCAGTGTTGCTGTTGTACCCTTAAAAAGGGGAAAAGTAACGGGAGAAGGTTTAAGAACACACATAGCCTTCACTCGTCTGTATTGAACGATTTTTGAACAATGTATACAAGAAAACATACATTTCAACATTTGTGCACTTATCAACCACAGTCGCAACATTTTTAATGCTTTCTAAATGATTTTTTAGCTATCTTTTTAGCTTAATTATCAAATAAAATGTTAATTGTTTTAAACCAAGTTATCAAAATACATCTTAATACTCCTTTTCAAATGATTTCTCAAGTAACACAGAGATTAATTGTACTTTTAACAGCATTCAGTAACTGTAGTAACTAGCTTAACACAAATGACACAGTAGACACGCCGAGACTCGGTCACGACCGGGCGACGAGGTCTCCACATGCTAGCATAAAATTGTACATTTTTGCAGTTAGCACGAAATTCTTTAAATAATGCACAACAATCTATTTTACCCATATAAAACACTATTATAATAACGAAATTTATTATACAAATATGTTAACATCTACATTGCTTTCTGATTGGTAAATACCTTAAAAAGGGGAAAAGTAACGGGAGAAGGTTTAAGAACACACATGACGCAGCTCTCGCCTTCACTCATCTGTATTGAATGAGGAAGAGGAGTGCGCACATGCAGTCCCCATACAGGAGTCCTGAGGCATTACCAATAGATCAACGAATAATTAACCAATTGAAGGATCAGCATTATCGGCATTCGACTTCTTAATATTACTTGTCTAGTTTTTAACAGTAACAACATTAAAATTTATTCTAATATAACCATTAATATAACAAATTAAATGAGTTATGAACACTTGACACATTGCTACAGGAAGTCAATGGGGGTATGCATCCAGTGGTCTTTCTCAATCGCAAACTTCAGAATAGGGAGACAAGATACTCAACTATTAAAAAAAAGTGAGTTTTGAGATATTTTCTTGGGCTGGCATTTCACATTGGAGATGGATCACCGGGCTCTAAAATGCCTCCAGCAAATGAAAGACTCAAACATGTGTGTTGCAAGGTGGTACCTGTCATTGCAACCTTATGACTTTACAGTGTATTATCGGGCGGGCAAAAGTAATTTGGTTGCTGAATCACTGTCTCGTATGTTTGAAGATCAATGTTTGACAAAGGAGAAGGGGGAGGAAATGTAATGTAGACATTCTCCATTACTAAAGTTGCATAAGGAATATGTATATATGGTTTATTTTTAATAAAACACACGCATAATGATGAAATAATAGTTAATTGAAGTAATTGTAAGGGCAATGGCCAGCCAGGCTTACCTGTGTTCAGAGGAAGGAACCATTGGTTAATTGGAGGGGTGTTTGGCTTTGGGTTATATTTGGCATTTGTTATTTTTCATGTAATGAGTTGCTTATTGTTTGTTTTTAGTTAGGGGTATTTGTATATACTTTATAGCGGTCTTTTGTTGGGGGTTTAATCCCTTAAATTGGTTTAGTCCCTCTTTGTGTTGGGTATTTAAGTCAGTGTGTTGGCATTGGCTGGTTGTTGTGTGTGTTGGCATATAAATAAAGCCATGTTTTTTGTAATTCTGAGTCCGCCTCCATCAATATTTGAGTGCTTCCGCCAGCCATGTTGACAGTCATGTATAAGATGATTAAGCTTTAATTTTTACGGAAGAATACTGGCAGACCTAAATATGCAGACATTTGGGGACAGAGCGGACTGGTTCTGGGCGGCAGCAGGTGAAGGTGAGTAGTAGCGGGAGCAGACCAGAGGTTACAAAGACTAGAGGCAATTGGGGTTGAGTTGTAGTTCATTTCTCTCCACTGGGTCATTCCCCACAGCCTTCAAAGAGGCCCGCATCACACCACTACTGAAGAAACCCACTCTCAACCCTACACGGTTAGAAAACTACAGACCGGTTTCCCTCCTTCCCTTTACTGCCAAAGCTCTTGAGCGAGTTGTGTTTAACCAGCTCTCCTCCTTTCTCACATGGAACAACCTCCTGGACCAGAACCAATCCAGGTTCAAGAGCGGAAACTCCACCGAAACTGCACAGCTCAGTCATTGAAGCCCTGAGACTGGCAAAGGCAACATCCAAGTCATCTGTACTCATCTTACTGGATCTGTCTGCTGCCTTTGACACTGTAAATCATAACATCCTCCAGTCTTCTCACAGGGCGATGGGTGTCTCTGGAAGCGGTGTTACAATGGTTCAAGTCTTACCTCTTGGATAGGTCATTCAGAGTATCCTGGAGAAACGAGGTCTCTGAGTCCCAACATCTCAATACAGGGGTGCCACAAGGCTCAGTGCTTGGATTACTACTCTTTTCCATTTACATGACCTCCCTTGGGTCTGTCATTCAGAAGCATGGCTTTTCCTATCACTGCTATGCAGATGACACTCAACTCCACTTGTCATTTCAACGTGATGATTCGACGCAGCTGGACCTTGCAAAAACAGAACTGCTTGTGATTCCGGCCAACCCAAAGACCCACCACAACCTCTCCAAATCTGGGAATGGTAATTGATGATCAACTAAACTTCACAAGTCATGTTGCCAGCACCACCCGGTCCTGTAGATTCATCCTCTACAACATTAGGAAAATAAGACCTTTCCTATCAGAGCACTCTACGCAAATCCTAGTCCAGGCTCTTGTCTTGTCCAAACTGGATTATTGCAATGCTCTTCCTGCCTGCACAACCAAACCTCTGCAGCTCATCCAGAATGCAGCAGCAAGAGTGGTCTTTAAAGAACCGAAGAGAGCGCATGTAACTCCTCTCTTCACTAGGTTACACTGGCTCCCGGTTGATGCCCGCATTAAGTTCAAAGCTATGCTCTTTGTCATGTCGGCACGGGAAAGGAGGACACGACCTGCAGATCCTCCAGTTGGGTCCGCCTCC
The DNA here is from genome assembly GCA_024349245.1 of Neodontobutis hainanensis. Lineage (NCBI taxonomy): Eukaryota > Metazoa > Chordata > Actinopteri > Gobiiformes > Odontobutidae > Neodontobutis > Neodontobutis hainanensis. The sequence continues at coordinate 359,587 of JALDNG010000135.1, forward strand.
GGCTCCTCCAGCCCTGCAAGGCTTGCGGAGTGTAACAGGGAGCGCCGGCCGAGACAGACAAGCTGTGTTTAGTTGGTAATCAGCAAAGGTATAGAAGCACCACAGCCAGCTCGTCGATGCCAGATCGTAACACTAACTACCGTTGGTAAAAACGTCTAGCGCTAAAATTACTTGTGATCATTTGTGAATGTTTACTTGAACCTCTTGTCCGTCGCAGATCCGCCCAGTCCCGCTGTCTGTCCTGTTCCTGCCCTGCCTCAGTCTACCCCTGGTCCGTGTAGTCTTGTCGTCAGTCCCGCGTCCGTCCACTCCCTGCCTGCACCTGGTATTCCTCTCTGTTCCCGAAGAACCTCATCACCCTAAACCTCTTTGTCGAATAAATCTGTTTTGTATTGTAACAACTGGTGTCTGCATTTGGGTTCTTCGCCCGTACATAACTCTCTTGGCCTACAAGACCTGCACCCTCATATCTTCACTCGGTAATACAGACCTATGTTCCTGCCAGAACCCTGCACTCTGCAAATGAATAACGTCTGGTTGTACCATCCCAAAAAGGAAAAAAAAAAAAATCACTCTCACATAATTTCTCTGGATTCTGATCTATATACAGAACAATTAACTTACTCACAAATCTTTATTCATTTTACAAGTAGCCTACTTTACTATTGTTAAATAATAACCTTCATTATCTAGCACTTAAAGGTGTATAATGAAGTGAATGTGCAGAAATGTAGGCCATATTAGCCTCCTACTAAAATCATTTCATGACCTTAACCTGGGACAGTTTCGATCCGTTGGTCTGACAGCTATGATTGAATTCTGGAAGTGTGTTTCTTGTGGGTGGCCTCATTGTAGCGCTCACACATGTGGGTAAAAATACTCTGAAAATACTGCCTGCTGCTGTGTGAGTGGCTTGTTTAAGACGAGCCCACGTCAGAGGTGTTCCATCAGTCGCTCATGATGGATCTGTGTGGGGAAGTGAATGCTGAGCGCTGCGGCTGCTCTGAGCCGCACTTCATCAATCAAAGAGTTGTGCAGCTGTCAAGTCTGTTTCTGAGTTTCACAAATGCTGTTGAGATTTAAAAGTAGGCCACAATTGTCAATTATACGTCTTATTCCCTCCAGATAATCAAAGAAAATGCGGGGTTTGTCCTGGATGTATGATGCAAAATGTAAGAGCAGCATCAAGGCGGAGTGAAGATTGAGAGTGACAGTGTGTGTTTTTAGGGTAATATGTTTACGCAAAGAGAAGGTGATGCATTCTTGAAGTGTCTTTTCATCATAAAAAAAAAAATTTGTCCTATATTTTTCTCTCTCTCTCTACAAGCAAGGCTCATGAGGTATTGCCTCTTAACTCCACTGGAGTGGTCTGGTAACCCCACAGGCTCACGTTTTCTCTCTGCTGGGTCCAGAAGAGCGACATCTGCTACGTAAAAACTTGCATGTGTTGTGGTTATTTAATCTAAATGTGTTTTGTGTCTTGTTGTATAGTTATGTGAGAGGCTGGTGGTTCAGCCGTATACTCAGGGTTCATCTGGGAGCCTAAGTGGAATAGGTCATGGGGGCTGTGCCTCACCATGGATTTATAGAAACAGTGGTGACTTACATCAGTTCAACTCTTGTTCATTTACATTTTTTACATTTACATATTTAGCAGATGCTTTTATCCAAAGCGACTTACGAGTAAGGGCGCCATCATACAGCAATATACTGCCGTCCACCAGAGGGCAGGCTCCAAAAGCGGAAATATAAGGAGAACCCCAATGGCAACTTTACATGTGTAAAAATCATGGGGGGGGGGTTTGATTGATACGTTCGTTTATTTTTTCGGAAAGCTATTGTTTTACTATGGAGTAAAAGCCTGGATGTAACCGCCATTTTATTGCCCTGTGATAACGACAATGTCGGTGAATAGGGGAGCAATGGGTGGAAGACGTCCATATTCTATACAGTCATTGATTCTGACACTCAAACAGGCTACTAGGCCTACTTATTTTGTTTAGTACAAACTTAGCTTCATTTTGCAGCGCAATTAGATTGGATTTGTACTCACACTTGCTGCCCATTCTCATCCACCGGGTAAAGGGGTGGCAGTGGCTCAGTGGGTAGAGCCAGAAGGTAGTGGGTTTGATTCCCGCTCTCCCCACACTTAACACACCTTGCCTCGTATAAATGTGTAAGAATGTTCAGTGAATGCAATGTCAACATTGTGAGTACTTACTTGTATCTTCGCTGGCTCCTTCAGCCTGCAGATTCTGCCATTGTTTGACCCTCTGCTTTGAGTTCTAAACCACACAGCAGTATTTTATAATTATTGAATAAAACACAAGCTATACACTATACTAGCACAGTTCTGGTAGTAAAAACAATCTACGAACAACTTGACCATAAACACAACATAAATTGTAAATGTAAACTTGGAACTGTAACCAAAAAAAAAGAAAAAAAGAAAAAAAAAATCTAATTATAACTTTATAACCGTAAACAAGAAAATATTTTCATAAATTTAAAAAACATTTATGGAAATGTTTTTGCTGCTTTCCTTCTGTTTTCTAACGCTTAGTCCCGTTAGGAGTTGAGGTTGACTAAAGCCTATCCAAGCAGCTTAGGGCCTTAGGCAGGGCCACTCTGACCCTTTTCTTACAGGGGGATCAATGCCCATTGGCTGAAGTGACACAAGGTTGGGCCACAGTGATCAAGAATGCAGCAGCATGAGTGGTCTTTAAAGTAAATACATATTTACAAAAACATAACTAAGGCAAAAGCAACAGAAATTAATGAAACTGAGGAAACCCCACGTGTACTAGGCTACACTCTCTTCTCTCCAATTACTCCCAGTTTTTATGCTTTCCCAGCAGGTAAGGCCCCTCCCCTGGACAGGTATACCTGATTCTAAGGTAAGGCCATGACTTTACACGTTAGCAAAGGGTAAGTACTTTCTACTTTCACAAATTATTTCAATCCCATAACTTATAACAGTGTTTAACTAATACTATAAAAACAAAAAAACTTAATCACAGTACACAAATACATTAAACTCAAAATAAAAAAACAGATCTCCCTTCCACATAGTCTGGCCCATGACCTCCTCCTGAGGTTATAAAAATGGCCGACATAAGGCCCTCCCCCTCTTTGACCTAACAATGTGGTGGACCAGATAAGTTTGTAAATGATTGACTAACTAAAATGTACCAACTTTACAAAACCAATTTATAATAAAACATAACTGTGTGTTGTGTGCTAATTAACTGATGAACTGAATACAAACAAACTAAACAAAACAAACCTGGGATAGTTTAATTTAGCTGTATTGATGAAATGGTATTGATTGAAACTTAACACATGCATGAAATGAACAATGAGACAAACCCACTCATGTAAAAACAAAGTGCATTTAAAAAGCACTTTGAGTGCCTACTGGAAAAGCGCTATATATATATATATATATATATATATATATATATATATATATATATATATATATAAATAAATGTATATAAATTAAAACAATAAACTTCTCCAGTAGGCAAGATGGTTATCACTTCTGGGGATGGGGACTTCAGATAATCTAGCTGTTGACGTTGAGCTTGTCATCTGCCTGACATTTAAGAAAGATTTTAGAGTTTATTTAAATAGTGCCAGATAGTGTCAGATAAAAAAAAATCTAGCAGAAATATGACAATCTGATATATACAGTCACATATATAGTACAAATTAGCTTTACTATTATTATTATTATTTGAGGCACTCTCTTGCAGTATTTCACTGAACATATGAGACAACGAGGGTGCATGCCCCTCATCTAGTGCAGAGAGACGAGTCTTTTTTCTGCACTCGGATCTCCTCCTGCGTTGGACGCTCCATCTCCACGCGGGTTCTCGGCATCCATCGCGGTCAGGATCATTTCTCGTGAGCGCTGCTTTATTTCCGCAACCAATTAGACTTGGTCTTTATAACACGGCTCAAGTACAGTCGCGATGAAGTGCTGAGGATCCGAATAGATCTCAGAGATCTCAGTGAAACGTGTGCTGACAGACTCCAAGAGTGTACTTTGTATTTTGTGTATATTGTTTTCACTCCGTGGTCCATCCCAACCCTTTTGCTTAGGAGATGCTTTAGTGCAGCGATTAAAGGAATAACGTCAGCTAAATGCATCAGAGGAGCTGATGTCTTTAGTTAACTGCTCAAAGGGGGCAAGATGAGAGAGAATGTTCTAAATTAAGACTCACTAGTGTGAAGTGAATGTTGCGGGGAGCTTGCGTCGGTGGGTCTTTCTCAGATATACTGAAATACATCCACACCGCAGACATGTTGCTTTAGACAAGCAGGTGAAGGTCGCAGTTTCTGTTTGCGTCATCACAACATTTCAGCTGTTTTGTTCGGTGATAAAAGAATTTCATAAATTTTCGGTGGCCGAATATTTGATGCATTCCTAGTGGTTAGTGCTCCTGCCTCACAGCAAGAAGGTCATGAGTTCAAACCCCTGCTGACTCAAACAATTTCAGGCTTTCTGGGAGGATACTGCATGTTCTCAATGTGTTACCGTGGTTTCTCTCTGGGTACTCCACCACCCAAACAATAGCATGTATAGCTTAATTGGCAAATCTAAAGTGTCTTTAGTGAAGGAATGTGAGAGTGAATATTTGGAATGAGCGGCCTTGTCAAGAATGGAGGCGGACAACATGGTCCAATCGGACTCAGTATCTCCAGCCTCACTCAGGATCTAGTTGAAGCTCTGCCAGAGGAGGGAGTTGAAGAGTACTATATATAAATATATTTAGGAGTCACACTGCCCCTTCATTGGCAGTGTGACTCCTCATGTGAGAGTCGTTAAAGGCTCAGGTGAGTCGTTAGTGTCATTGTTCCATTCAGGTGTTGTTGTTCTAGAGTCAAACTGTTGTGATTTAGGTTTCCTCCTCTGTTCAGAGAGGGCTTTTCTGTTTCAACAAAAATGGCTTCCTTCACCCCTCTTTCGAACCAACTGGCCTCTCTGACCAAAATTTGGACATTGCTGTCCTCAAAGGAATGTCCTTTCTCTTTGAGGTGGAGGTGGATTGCAGACTCAGGTCCTCCAGGAGTGGCTCTTCTGTGCTGATACATCCACCTTGTGAAGTTGTTGTTTTGTTTCTCCACCATAACTGTCACTGCACTCTTCAGTGAACAGCATAAACTACAACACTCTGTTTGAGGGAGGGGATATTATCTTTAGGATGAACCAGTTTATGGTACGGAGTATTTCCTGGTTTAAAGTTTTCCACATAAACCAGACAAATATGGGATAACTACACCCTTCCTTTTTGTTCCTTGTTCCTGTGTCCTCTTGGTTTTGTTGAAAGTCCATTTGGGGTATCCACAGTCTCTCAGAGATTTACGGATGTGTTGTTCTTCTTTCCATTTACCTTCTGAGGTAGTGGGCACCTCTTGTGCTCTGTGCTGAAGAGTCCTGATGACTCCCAGCTTGTGCTGCAGAGGGTGTTGGGAATCAAACAGCAAATATTGATCTGTGTGTGTTGGCTTCCTGTAAACTTCTACTTTGAGTGTCCAGTCCTCACAAATAACCACTTATTGTGACGTGCCATACCCTTTCTACCCATAATCTTTCAGATTGACTTCTTGCCCTTGTGTCTTTCCCTCCATTGTGATTACCAGCTCCACCCCTAATGTGCTCCACCTGTGTCTCATTGTGTTCCCTTTATAGACTATGTGTTTTCCCCTGTTCAGGGCTAGATTGTCTTAACCCCTTGTGTGTTTTTAAAACTATAAATAAGCTTCAGTCAATCTCACCTGCTGCTCCCAATTTTATACTCGGCGATTTTAACCACTGTAATTTAAAGAAAACCCTGAACAGTTTTTATCAGTATGTCAACTGTCCAACACGTCATAATAAAACCCTGGACCTGTGCTACGGCTCCGTTAAAGGGGCTTACATCTCGAAGGCAGGACCTGCACTGGGCTCTTCTGACCACAACACAGTCCACCTTCTGCCCGCCTACACCTCGGTGCTGAGGAGGGAAAAGCCTGTTAGGAAACAGGTAAAGGTGTGGACTGAGGACAGCTCTCTGGCGCTGCAGGGCTGCTTCGAGTGCACAGACTGGACAGTGTTTCAGAACTCTTGTTCTGACATAGACGAACTGACTGATGTTGTCTGCAGTTACATCTCCTTCTGTAAAGACTCAGTTCTCCCAAACAGGGAAGTCAAGGTGTATCCTAATAACAAACCATGGATTTCCAAGGACATGAAAGATCTGCTTATCAAAAGGAAAACTGTATTTAACGAAGGTGATGTGAATGCAGAAAGGGTTGTGAGAAAGGAGATCAGGGCTGAAATTAAAAAAGCCAAATTGAGATACAAGGATAAGATTGAGGCTGAACTAAGAAGTAACAACTTAAAAAGAACCTGGAATGGTATGAAAACAATGATTGGGTCACATGATAAAGTCAGCAGAGTTGCACTTGATGGTTTTAATTCTGATAAACACTTGGCAGATGAATTAAATGTATTTTATACACGGTTCAACACAGTGTATTTTAATGATAAGATTGCCGACATCAGGGCAATGACTCGAGCCTCTCCATCAGTGTCTGTTGAGGTAAACACTGTGGCTAAGCTGTTCTGCCACACCAAACCCAAAAGCCCAGGGCCAGACAACATCTGTGGACAGACAATAAAAAAGTGTGCTTACCAACTTTGTGGCATCTTCCAACATATTTTTAATCTGTCTTTACTACAACAGAAGGTCCCCAAAATTTGGAAGCACTCAGTCATTGTGCCCTTGGCGAAGTGCAACACTCCTAAAGCCTTGAATGATTTTAGACCAGTTGCTCTGACCTCCTTGGTTATGAAAACTTTTGAAAAAATCATTAAAGACATGGTGCTACTGCAGGTCAGGGAACAGCTAGACCCATTGCAGTTTGCTTACAGGTCTGAGAGAGGAGTGGAGGATGCTGTGGAGGATGAGCAAAGCACAGAAGGGCATTGTCACAGAAATCAAAGGAGCCAAACACCAACTGACAGAAGAGTCACCCAAGACTGCAAAACCCGACACACCAACCTGTGCACTGCCTGGATTGATTACAAGAAAGCATATGACTCAATGCCACACACATGGATCACTGAATGCTTGGAGATGTACAACATCAACAGGACTCTAAGAGACTTCATTGCAAACTCGATGAGGCTATGGGAAACCAACCTTTGAGGCCAATGGCAAGCCACTTGCACAAGTATTCATCAAATGTGGCATATACCAAAGAGATGCTCTGTCCCCACTGCTGTTCTGCATAAGTCTGAACCCCCTCAGCCAAATAATCAACAAAACTCGCTATGGATACCGACTCAGGAATGGGGCCACCATCAGTCACCTCCTCTACATGGATGACATCAAGCTATATGCTAAGAGCGGGACATTGACTCACTGATCCACACCACCAGGATCTACAGCTCAGACATTGGGATGTCATTTGGGCTTGACAAGTGTAGTCGAATGGTGACAAAGAGAGGGAAGGTAGTCCACATAGAAGGGGTCTCACTACCAGAAGGATCAATAGTAGACATTGAGGATGGTTACAAGTACCTTGGAATACCAGAGGCAAATGGCAACCTTGAAGAGGTAACAAGGAAAACAGCAACTGCCAAATACCTCCAACGAGTAAGGCAAGTCCTAAGAAGTCAGCTCAATGGCAAGAACAAGGCACGGGCAATAAACAGCTACGCCCTGCCAGTGATCAGATACCCTGCGGGAATAATAAGGTGGCCAAAGGAAGAGATACAGACCACAGACGTTAAGACACAAAAGCTCCTCACAATGCATGAAGGGTTCCATCCCAAATCCAGCACCCTGAGACTGTACGCTAACTGTAAGGAAGGCGGCCGTGGACTAGTGAGTGTGAGAGCCACTATCCAGGATGAAACATCCAAGATCCACAAGTACATCAAAGATAAGGCCCCGACAGATGACGTGCTTAGTGAATGTCTCAGGCAATGGGGAACAGTGGATGAGGAGCTGGAGGAGGGACCGTCATGAGAGGACAAACCCCTAGATGGGATGTACCACCGGAATATATCTGAAATGGCTGATATCAAGAAATCCTACCAATGGCTAGAACAGGCCGGACTGAAGGACAACAGAGGCACTCATCATGGCTGCACAGGAAAAGGCCCTGAGCACCAGAGCAATAGAGGCCCAGCTCTACCACACCAGGCAAGACCCAAGGTATAGGCTGTGCAAACAGGCCCCTGGGACAATCCAACACTTAACTGCAGGGTGTAAGATGCTGGCAGGGAAAGCATACATGGAACGCCATAACCAAGTAGCTGGCATAGTGTACAGGAACATCTGCACGGAGTACGGACTGGAAACCCCGAGGTCAAAGTGGAAAACTCCAAAGGTGGTAGAGAGTGACCGAGCCAAGATCCTGTGGGACTTCCAGATTCAGACTGACAGAATGGTAATGGCGAACCAACCAGACATCGTGGTGGTGGACAAACAACAGAGGAAAGCCGTTGTGGAAATCATCATCAGGAAAAAAGAACATGAGACACTGGAGAAATACCAAGGGCTCAGAGAAGAGCTGAGCTATATATATATATATATATATATATATATATATATATATATATATAAATATATATATATATATATATGCATATATATATATATATATATATATATGCATATATATATATATATATATATATATATATATATATATATATATATATATATATATATATATATATATATATATATATAGCTCAGCTCTTATATATATAAATATAATATGTAGTGAAACTCTCTCTCAGTACCAGGAAACAACACCTTTCAGAGTTATAACAGATTTACACCTCTGAACTTTTAAAGACTCTTTCTTTCTCTTTATTCAGACTGAGGAGATTTGATTAGCAACTCTGTGCTAGAGTGCTAGAGTTCACGGAGGAGTAAATGTAATTAACAACTTTGTTTTTCAACACTTCAAAAGGACCATGTAGGTGCTATCTTCATGGAGACCGGGCCGGCTAGAACCAAAAGCTGACATGGTAATCTCGTGTGATATATATCGCTGCGATAAGACTCTCAACTCAACAGAAAGGAATGTCTTTTGTTTCAGGATTCTAAAATTGATCAAACAGTGCACTCTGCTGGATAAACAGAGAAACAACGCTGCATCAGAACTACAGTCAAAGTTACTTTGTGACATTTAAAAGTGTATTAAAGATTGTTAGTAAATGTGTAAACCTCACCATTTTTCCTTAACAGGCTCCAACAGGACAAGAAACATAAAGACGTTATTCTGTTCTACTTTGCACAGTCGTATTGCACAATAAAAACAAATTATTACTTTGTTTTCAGCTAAATTACAGAGAATATCCATGTGTTTGGTCTTTAAAGATTTGTAAAGACATTTCCTATGCACTTATGATACAATGCAGAAACAATATGGTTTTTAAAATGTGTTTAAGTTTGTTTATTTGGTGGAATAGAGAAGTTATCCCGAAACCCCAAACTTCTAGGAAACGCCCTATCTGACCACACTTGTGTAAACACGCCCTCTTTGCGTCTCTTACAAAAGATTCTGCAAACAGGAAAACGCTAGCTTATGCTCTGAATCTCTTCAAGATCTCTTCAAGATCTCTTAAGCTCTTTCTTGATTCCTGCTTAGCTTAACTTTCGTTGTATTTTTCTTTGTAACTTTCAAGTTTCAAGCCACGTAACACAAGCTGTGTAAGACGTGATTTTTATTCCTCTAAAGACTAAACGCATTGATTTTGTTTTTGAAAACTTTTCAACGGAACTACGTAATCCACGCGACGGAAGTGAATTTTGAAGTTTTACAACTAGAGACTAGTTCCCTAAGGAAAGCTAGTCTTCGTTAAATCCAGCAAAGACAACTCTTTCAGCCCTCCAGTGATCCTTCCGTTTTTAAAGACTTTAAACTTAACTGCTGGTAAAGTCTCCTTTACCTCACGGACAATCACAAAACACCCTTTGGTTGGCTAAATGTGCTACCTCCAACCTGTGGACACGTGACGCCACTCGCCGCCAGTTGCGAACCGCCCGGAAAGTTCTGGAGCAGAACTTTGGGATTTCCACGACCGGACAGCTGGGTTACCAACCATCACGACGAGTGAGTGTGAACACATGACACTGTATTTTGGCGTTATAAAGAACCTGTGTAAATTGTCTTTAGTAGGCCTAGCAGAATCTCTTCCCCTACACTATTCAAAAGCCACCAATAGTCCTTTTAATTAAGCCATCTAACCATCCCCTTTACCCTCCGTAACAACTCCAATGAAATAGCATAAAACGATGGTTAAAACTACTTTACTCCACCAAAGGTTCTAACAAGTAAACCATTGTTCCATGTCAATGATTGTCTGTGTTAATTACCCTCATCATTTGTCCCTAATTATTCCTTTGTGTCATTTCCCCTGTCATTATTCATTGTTTAACCTTGTATAATCTTTAATAAAACCCCCAAAATACATTCTTGTTTCATTGTTTAATTTAGATTTGTATCGAAAACGAGTAGAATTTACTTCCTTCAAGATTAATGAGACTATACTGACCAGTTTCCTTAGAACTGTTAAAACTAGGGTGGTGCCCCAAAAGAAATTAATATTTTGATATAAAAATATTAATTATTAATTTCCATAATTGATATTAATATAAATTATTAATTAATAAGACTATATTCACTACAGGTATACATTTTTTACGCCCCGTGTGTGACTCGGAAGATTCAGTCTTGTTAAACATTGAAATAACTTAACATCTAAAAGTCTTTTACATAAATCCCTGTCCACTGAAAAGCTATGTCTTATCCAAAACTAATCAATGTGTTCGAGCAATGTGTGTGTTGTGTTGTTGATTGATATTAAGCGCTTGTGAAATTGTCTGTGTGGGATTTGAAAAAATCTGCTGGCCTGATTTTGTGATTCTGAGATATGCTTTGAAATCTGGTTAATACATTTTGTACATACATTTCTGCCACCTTACTAAGTTGTTTTAGTGAAAGACTCAACGCTTAGTTTAGCCGTGCCAGAGAGCCGGATTGATTTAATGCATTTTTGACACTTTTAAGGACGTGTACTTTTATAAGTCCTACAACTGCTAATTCTGCGATGCTCCAGAATTTAGCATAGAAGTTGTACAATCACGCGTATACAAGTATTAAAAAAATGGTCCGCGATGCTCCAGTATTTTATATAAACTTGTAAAACCAAGTAAATAGTCTGTTCGTATTGTGACAGATGAATTAAAATCTTGGTCGGGAGAAACCCTGGGCGAATTAGCTACTCGCGTCAGAACTCCAGTTAGTACACACAGCTAACGGAAGCTGTTGCCCTGTGCATATACAAAGTCTTGGCCCACGTGGCTCGCGTAGTGCTTTGTGTTAAACGTTTTGTCCACAGCACTGTTGTGTTGAAAGTTGCGCTTTTCAGAGCGCTGCTGTGTTGTAAAAATGGCTGTGTAGAGAGGTCTTGGCTCCGGGGAGACGAAAACGTCTCCCCGGAAGCCACAGACTCGCAAGTTCCAACTGCCCCCTAGCGGAAAGAAGTGGTAAAACCATGAACTCGAGAGAGTCCATTGCCCCTAGTGGAAGAGAAGTGCGAAACTTCTAAAAATCTCTGAGAGGAGCTCTACGTCTCTCTCTGGTGGTCACTCAACAAAATTACACCTTTTTCCCTCAATAGTGACTAATTCAAGTTTAGAACTTGACAACTGAGTAATTTAAGCTTTCATTGACACTGAAATGCCTGATTGAATTAACATAAAAAGTGAATTACTCTCTGTATTAACACCTACAACACTACCATCAAGCTGGTTGTATTCTGTTAATACATGTGTCTTTTTAAATACACAAATTTGCAATGCCATACTGCTTTTGAAAATAACTGCCTGTGTTTAACAACCTTGAATGCACAATAGGAGTTAACTAACAATTGTGACATTTTTAATGAACATTGCATCTGCTTTTTGAAAATCTTTGATGTTAACCCTGCATTTAATTTGATTGATTAATTTGGCTTGATTAACAATTTAAGACTTGTTTTATGACTCTTCTATCTACACAGGATTTGTCAAAATTTGGAATGCTAACGTTAACAGCTTACTAACACTACGACAACACTGCTGTTACATCTGAACAGACTTAACCCTGCACGAATTTTGTCATAGCTGTAATTTAAAAGCTGATTACCTGCATGAATTGTTAGATTAAACCCACTGATTCTGCACTGTTAATTTTACAAATTAGCACAGCAGCATCCCAGCACTGTCAACCCTCATTAACATTTACACCACTAGGCTATTGCTACATAGTCACTGCTTAATACTAGCATAAGGTCACTTAACTCACAAGTAGACTTTATACTAACTTCCACATTAACAATTCCTTCTTTCATTAATTTCAACCTGACTTATTTGGCTTAATACCCCTTTTATTTAAATTTAATTGGAATTTTATTTTAAATAAAATAAAATTTTAATTTTTATTCATTCATTATTTTTTTTTTCTTTTTTCACTTTTTCTCAGATTTTCAAAATTCTTTTACAGTCTGCTTGAGTTTTACGCTTCTTCTTCGTAACACTCTACAAGTAGTAACTCTCTCCTTGTAGTTAAAACTTAATTTAACAATAACTCACTTTCTCTGAGAACCCCACTTCTCAACATGTCTAATCCACAGTCCACAGGTTCTGGTATTCCCATCAAACTTTTGGATCACTTAGACTCAGCTCTAGGTGATTTAACAGAACAGGTGCTACCCCAATATGTGGATGAGATTCAGACCACAAACCCCAACGAGCTAGATTAAATTCTTAGCTCCTTGATTAGCATTGCACTAACCTCCAAGCCTGACTAAGCTACTAGGTCAAATGGCTATTGTTATGCGCGCACAGGAGAAACAAGCCGAGGATCTCCTGGCACGCAGCCATGAGAGAATCCAGGTCCAGAAACAGGACCTCGCCCGCCTCCAACACGATAACAAGGCGCTGAATCAGGAACTCCAGCTGACCAAAGGAGTCCTGGAGAATTCTGAAAAACAAAACCAAGAGTTACAAACTCTTACCCAAACACTCCAAAAGGCGGACCCTGACTTTGAGGAGTTACACACGAAACTCCAGATAACTGAGGGGACCCTCAGTGACCTAAAGAACTGGCTGAGCGACACAAGGTCTGCTCGTGACATAGCAGAACTCGAGCTCAGTAACCAACGTGATGAGCACGACGCTATGCGAGAGAAGCTCATCAAAGCAGGCAAAAATGCACAGCTGTCCGCAAATATGCTGGCACAGGAAGCTCGGCGGAGAGAGTCCCTGAGTGCACGGGTAGAGGCCCTCATTCAACAAGGCGACTCAGACCGCCAGCTTATTGAACAACTTCAGGCGCGCCTGGCAGAGGACGCCCAAACACAACCAAGTAAGAAACTGGAGTTCAAAAGTACTCCAAACCCAGAACTGGTTATTCCATTATACCAACCCAATAGATTCGAAGACTCCCAGAAAGGAGCCACTTCACTAACTAATCCAATTTTGCGACCACTACCGCGCTTGGACGCAATGGAAAGAGGACCAACCGGAGCCGAGTGCCCGGCCGTCTTTCCGCGAGCTTCCACAGGTAGGCATTTGGATTACTTCGCACTACCAACAGGTAGTGCGAAGTAAACCAAATCGAACTTTGTCCAACAACCAGCTTCGACATGGAGACATCTGGACTACGGTCCCACTGACAGAGACTTTGACAAAATCGCGCGTCATATCACCCGCTTCGAGCCCCATCAAGGATCGGCTCATGACACTAGCACGTACCTCAGAGACATTGAGTTCTGCCTCCAGAGGATACCCAATGCTACCGTTGAGGACAGAATCTTTCTGATAAAACTAACATCAAGCAGAGATGTTAGTAGCTTCATTGAACGTCAACCTCCTGAGGTTCAAGCTGACTTTGATCTCCTTAGTCAGTCCCTCATGGAAGAATTCTCAGACGTTACAATAAATGTGGGTCTGACAGCTGTCCTAACAATCAAACATCACGGCAAGAGTCACCACAGATATATTATCATCGGCTACGCAAAGCCTACTTTGGTGCACTCAACGAACCAAACATGGAGGAGGATAAAAACTTCAAAGCCCTCTTTGTGCAAAACCTCCATCCAACTACCAACCATCATCTTGGCGTCGCTACCTGCCCGCTGACTCAAACCAGCCGCCAACTCCGCGAACTGGCAATAAGGGCATTTACTTAACAGAAGCTGACTCAGACTAAACAGCAAGAGCCAGTCGCTCTGTATACTGTAGATCGGAGTCTAGTGCTCGAAGGAGCGCCTACCTCCAAGCCAAGCGGCCCAGGAGCCTCCCGCTTTCCAGACAGGAAAGAGGGACCTCAGCCACACAAAGGAGAGCCGGGTCAACACCCGACCTGGCCCTGGAACGTAAGTTCAAAGACCAGGGCCCTCAATGGAAACAACGGTTCGAAAATAAATTTCGAACCAATCTAAACCGTAACCAAGGGGGGTCCTATTAAGACCGCAACGACAGGAGAAACCATTATCGTCGGTCCCAAGACCAACGATCATCAGGTAGCCCACCTGTCGAACGACAAATTCATGCGAGAGACCGAGCCCCTGAAACTCAGACTGATCGCGTGGGAAACCCCACTAACGAAATGAGTCTGACTACAGAGGAGGCTCAGGTCATAGAGCGCATACTCAAACGAATACGTAAGAAGTCCAAGGACAAGGCTGATCTGTATACGGTGGAGGCCTCTAAGGCCCCGATTCAGAAACAGTCACAACCGATCCAAGTCGACTTGACCCGCAACGAAAATACAGAATCTACTGAAGGGAATGAACATCTCCCAGACCTGTACTTAGGCTCTGGTGATCCAGAGCCACTCAATGACATTGTCCAGGGCCATAGCACGGACAACACGGAGGGAAGTGACACAGATCACAAAGACACCACTCCATCTAGCGCCGTACTGGTGGTCCAAGCAAATCCAAACGTTGGGCTGTGCCATAACCACGCCACGACTATCGAATGTGAAACACCTCTTTACCAATTTCTAGGCCACCTAACTGAAAAGAGAGTAGCTCGAAAGCTTTATCTCTCTGTCTTGTTAGAAGACCACTTGACGCACGAAGCACTTCTCGACACAGCCGCTGACATCAGCCTAATTTCAGGCAACCTGTTCAGATCACTCCAGGCTATAGCGAGAAGATCCCACAGGGACTTGAAGTCCCACCCGTGCTTCCTAGAAATAAGGCCTTACTCTGATGATCGGACGATCATCAACGAGGTAGCCTTAGTCCAACTGACCATCGGACCCATGACACTGATACACCCAGTGTACGTGTCCCACCTTGACAACGTCCCACTTCTGATTGGAAAAGACATCCTCAATCGCTTCAAACCACTGATCGACTTCAAGCAGCTGAAGATTTGGGCCCAAGTGCGAGAACCACTTCCAATCTTACTGAATGAATCTCAGTGCTATGCGATTGACAAGGAATCACCAGTCGATAGGGTAGCCACCGACACCGCTAGTACAACAACCATGCAACCTTGGCGCGAACTAAACCCCTTGACATCGCGTGACAACTTCCTATGCACGCTGAAGGACCCATTAGCGACGACACCCCAGATTGTCACTATAACGCGGATAAACCCGAGCCTAACCTTTGTACAGAAGCACACTCGGTTCCCTGCTAACCCCACACCGACTCATGTGCAACCGCAACCGATGCCTCGGTTCCGGCCCCTGCAGACACTTCTACTTCCTCTCTTTCTTTCACTGGTTCCGACCTCGTTGCCCTTCAAGCAATGGACGCGGCAATCTACAAACTTATTCTTTACCTTTCAGACCCAGTGTCTAAACCCATCGTAGACACTGACTTTTCCGCCAACGCATATCTTAAAAAGCTATGGGCGGTGCGCGCTCGACTCCACCTGCGCCATGGCTTACTTGTCTACGTCTCTGACACCCTCACTTCACCTGCGTTCATAGTGCCTCAGAGCCTAAGGGGGGTCATGCTAACACACGCACATGACGCTCCTGTAGCAGGCCATAGAGGTGTTCGCGCAACACACCAGGCACTCCAACAAGTGGCATACTGGCCACACATGCAAATGGACGTGGCAGAATACATCAAAGGCTGCCTAGTATGCTGTCAATTTCAACCGACAAGACCACTCCATCGGGCACCCTTACAAAGAAGGGGCATTTCTTTTCCGTGGTCTGACCTCCAAATCGATTGGATGGGACCCCTGACTAAATCAACAAGGGGCAACAAATACATCTTAATGGTCACCTGTGCCTTCACTAAATGGGTGGAAGGACTTCCAGCCCCAAACGACACGGCACAGACCACAGCCTTTCTACTCATGAACCACGTGTTCTCCAGATTTGGCCTACCTTGTAAGGTCGATTCTGACCGTGGTACTCACTTCACAGCCGAGGTGATGGGACAACTGTGGCAAACCATGGGCGTGAAAGCAAAATTCCATGCCAGCCACCACCCCCAGTCCTCAGGCCAAGTAGAAAGAGCAAACTGAACGGTGATCGACATCCTAAAGAAATATGTTGCGTCCAATCACCGAGACTGGGTCGTCAAACTGCCCTTGGTCCTGATGGCTATCAGAGCCACGCCACACACGGCGACCGGAGTCTCCCCGTTTGAGCTCATGACCGGTAGGCAGATGACGCTTCCCCTACACTTACTGTATCAGCCAGGAGAGGCTAACACCGCTATGGCCTATACCACACACCAGTACATGGCTGATCTCCAAGCACACCTCAGAACCACCTTCGCCTTTGCCCAAGAAAAACTAGGAAAAAGTGCAAGGACGTAAGGCCTATTATGACCAAAAGTCATCTAGGGACGAACTACAGGTGGGAGATAAAGTGTGGTACTACATGTTCAGCCAACTCACTGGACAAACAAGCGGTGGTACCAACCGACTGACGCAGAAATTCCTCCCGCGTTGGGCGGGACTGTACACCATTGTCAACAAACTATCCCCGGTGGTGTATCAGATAAAGATCACCAAAGGGAGAAAGGAACCTACTCTCAAGTGGATACACCGCAACCAGATAAAGTTGCACAAAACCCCCATTAGATCTACAGGGGACGTTCACGCTCCCAAGTAGCCTCAAACAGATCCCTTAGATCGCAGTAACCACTAACAACTAACCTCTAACTCTGATCTCCTAACACTTTTCACTTTTCAGTGGTAACTGTGAGTAATTCAACAACTGTAACTGATAACTCCAGTATTTGCTGTCAATGAAACAATTGCTAAAAAGTCCTCTCTCTCACCAGGATGATGTGGACGATACTCCTCCTGATCAGTCGTCCTTCAACCGGAAGGTAGTGGGTTCGTTTCCCACTCTCCCCACAATTCATACTGTCGTTGTGCACCTTGGGCAAGACACTTAACCCACCTTGCCTTGTATGAATGTTTAAGAATGTTCAGTGAATGTATGTGGTGATGGTCGGAGAGGCCGTAGGTGCAAAATGGCTGCCACGTTTCTGTCAGTCTGCCCCACGGCATCTGTGGCTACAAATGTAGCTTACCATCACCAGTGTGACTGTGTATAAATGAATAATGGACGACCTGTAAGCGCTTTGAGTCCCTTGGGAGAAAAGCGCAATATAAATCCAATCCATTATTATTATTATTATTATAAGTCCATGATCTGTGTCAATGTGAGAAAACAGCAGCAGTAGTTCAGAGGAGGAGACCAGTCTGAGGTGAGCTCTCAGTTTTAGGAGCTACAGGGACATGAGGCTGGGTCTGTATAGTACAGGCTGGAGATTTTGATTTTCAAGTTTTAAATCCAAATACATAGGACACATTTATAATCCAATTTACAGAGTGTGTGTAGTGCAAGATAAAATGGTAACATTTAAATTTTATAATCACTTAAGTCACTAATGCCACAGGACGTTTTTTAGGCTACAACATAAATGTACACTTTATTTCTGCAAATACATGGTTTCTTGTGATGAGATACGCCCTGAGTACCTCAAGTCTCTGGATGTTGTAGGGCTGTCTTGGTTGACACACCTCTGCAACATCGCGTGGCGGTTGGGGACAGTATCTCTGGACTGGCAGACCGGGGTGGTGGTCCCTCTTTTCAAAAAGGGGGACCGGAGGATGTGTTCCAACTACAGAGGGATCACACTCCTCAGCCTCAACAGGAAAGTCTATGCCAGGGTACTGGAGAGGAGAATGCGGCCGATAGTTGAACCTTGTATTCATGAGGAACAATGCGGTTTTTGTTCTGTTCATGGAACACTGGACCAGCTCTATACCCTCTCAAGGGTGCTGGAGGGTTTATGGGAGTTTGCCCAACCAGTCCACATGTGCTTTATGGATCTGGAGAAGGCATTCGACTGTGTCCCACGTTGTGCCCTTCTGCAATGATGCGGTTGATGTACTGGTCTGTCATGGTACAGAAGGAGCTGAGCTGCAAGGGGAAGCTCTTGATTTACTGGTTGATCTACATTACTACTCTCACCTATGGTCATGAGCTTTGGGTCATGACCGAAAGAACAAGATCCCGGATACAGGCGGCTGAAATAAGCTTTCTCAGCAGGGTGGCGGGGCGCTCAATTAGAGATAGGGTGAGGAGCTCGGTCACTCGAGAGGAGCTCAAAGTAGAGCTACTGCTCCTCCACATTGAGAGGAGCCAGTTTCCAGGATAAGCGGTAGAAGATGTATGGCTGGATGGATGGATACAACTAAAAAACAAAACACAAAAAAAACACAATTCACAAGAAAGAAAAAATATTTTTTATATAAATTATCTTTATTTAATATATCATCATTAATTAATTATTTTTAAATAATTTTGAATTATTTAAGTTATTCTGAATTTATATTATTGTCATTTATAATAATTATAATAATTAAAGCCACAAGCGGCGATAAAGGCCCTCGCCTCTCGCACACATGTACTCGGAGGATTGCATTTTGTGCTTTAAAGCGCAAACTTCACGGTAATGTTAAATAACCAGGCCTTTGCCTATGCTTGAATCTTCTTCTGGCTGGAGCCTGCTTCATCACCTCGAGCCTGTACTACTGCTGGGGCCTGCTACACCACCTTGTATTTAAAGTTAAAGGTCTCCACATTCCCTGGTTTACCTGTGATCTGTCTGAACTTTGGATAATAATAGATTATGCTTGGGCTGAGGCCAGAAAAACAAAGTACTGGCTGGAGATTTGCAATGACTCAGAAAGCGCTGCACCTTCCTGTTAAAAAGGAAAAATGTAAATATTAGTTGTCTAAAATAACAAGTTTACCAGTTCCAAAAGATTCTGAGGAGTTTTCCAAGACTCTAGTCTTGGCTCTGGAGGAGCCTCCTTCAAAGGAAGCATCCTGTCAATTGGGAAATGGCATTTATTTCCTAAAGAAATGGCTGCCTCTTCACAGGCTCATTATGAACACAGCCACAAATGTATCAAAAAACAAACTTTTTTGGCACTTGTGTCTAGATAATACTCAACAAATTTGGGGCCTTTTAGAAGAAAACACATTGGGTTTAATCTTTTGACAAGAGGGGTGCGATTTAGGTGGTCACACGTTTCACCCCACATGGCGGACTTCCTGTTGAGTTTAGGCTGTCGCTGTTATACACTTTTCTGTTTGACCAGAGGTGTCCTATGGATGTACCATGTTTCATTTTTCTACGTTGGAAAAAATTACTTTCACTTTCCATAGGCCGAATGTATTTTCATTTTCCAGGGGTCGCCACTGAGTCATTTCTTCTAATTATATTTTCAAATACTTAAAATACATAATTTTTTTATCAGACTTGAGAAAATGTACTTTTTGCGCACATTTACTCTGTCAAATTGAGGATAATAAAAAATATATATAAATTGAGCAAAAACAACAAGAAAAAGCGCTGTCTATTGTACACACAAGTGTTTAGCTCATTTTGATAGCTATGTGTGATAGGGTGTGGTCCCTATTGGCTTTTATGTTCATAAGCCCATGCTGGATGTGTGTACCAAGTTTCATTTGCCTACGACAAACTAAAATTTTCCATTCCCATTGACTGTTTCCACATATTTGGGCCGTTGCTATGGCAACACATTTATAGATAGGGGGTGGTTGGCATTGGCTTTTATGTTCGACATGACATAAGTGATGTGTGTACCAAATTTCCTGTCTCCATGACAAACTAAATTCTTTGGTCCCATTATAAGTTTGTAGGGGGCGCTAGAGGGCCATTTCTAAAGATAACCCTTTTATTTACATATCTTTGTGTTCAGGTCATGAATGTGCACAAACGCCTTTTTGCGTCCAACTCGATCCGAGAAGGCATTTGAGAGTTAATAAATATTTTATTTTCATAAAAATGGCCGCCTCGTTACAGGCACCCAATAAGATATCAAAAACAAAATGACAAATTTTGTTGGCACTTGTGTCTAGATGATACTCACCAAATTTGGGTCTATTTAGATAAAAACACAATGAGTTGAATCTTTTGGCGTAAGGGGTGCGATTGAGGTGGCTGCGCCTTTCACCCCACACTTTTTTCGGGGACTTCAAATACATAAATTTTTTGCCGACCTTGAACTTTGGGCCCAATAAAAAAGACTTTTTGCGCATGTTTACTGGGTCAAATTGAGGATCATTTTGCAGAAAAATAAATAAATAAATAACTCGAGCAAAAACAAACCCTAACCCTAATAATAACATTGGAACAAATATTAGCTATTTGTGGTCTCGAACTAACATTGTGAAAGTTATGCGCATTAACTTTCTATTTTTGTTTTATTAATTAGTATCTCTATTTGTTCATCTTTTCTACGCTTTCCAAATATCATATTTGTTATATTTAATAACAACTTCTTACTATTGAACCATTCCTTCCTTTTGTTAAGCTCTGATGTAATCTCAGTTAACATTAGTTGTAGATCATTACCTGAATACAATATAGTATACAATATAAAATAAATTTAAATTTATTTCATACAAAACATAAATTATTTATATAGATTAGAAATAATTTTGGCCTATACCTATAATCAATCAGTCTCCATACGTTTGGTATGTTTTGAGTTTGCTTTTGAGATATTCCTCAGGTGAATAAAGCCCATTTTAGAGACCTCATTAATGTGCTTCTGCAGCGATAGTGTGATGTCAAAAATGACACTAAGGTTCCTCACAGTGGTGCCGTGCTCCAAAACACAGTTGTTGATTGAGACAGTAAGATTGTCGAACTTGTGCCGATGACTGGCAGGACCAATTAACAAGAGCTCTGTTTTATCCGAGTTCAAATGGAGGAAGTTTTGAGACATCCATTTTTTAATTGAAACGAGGCAGGCCTCTAGACGCATGATGTCAGTAGTATTATTCACTTTTATTGGTAGATACAGCTGTGTATCATCGGCATAACGGTAAAAGTTCACTCCATAACTTCTAATGATTTGTCCCAATGATGAACCATATAGTGAAAATGTATGGGACCAAGAACAGACTCTTGTGGCACACCAAATTTCACTGGTGCCGTGGAGGAGAAGGATTTATTAAAAGAGACAAACTGAGACCTATCACAGATATAGGATTGTAACCAAGCCGGAGCAGAGCCAGAGATGCCAAAAACATCTTTAAGTCTGTTGATTAGTACTGCATGATCAATCGTATCAAATGCAGCACTGAGATCCAGCAATAACAGTAGAGCCGATGAGTCCTCGTCCATCTGAAGGAGGAGATCATTTGTCACTTTAACTAAAGCTGTTTCAGTGGAATAAGAGGCCCTAAATGCAGACTGAAACGGCTCGAGGAGGTCATTTTCCGATAGATATAGAGTAGGTTGTTTTAGCAAAACTTTTTCGAGGACTTTAGATAGAAAAGTTAAATTGGAGACAGGATGGAAATTATTTAGGTATCCAGGATCCAGAGTAGGTTTTTCGAGCAGGGGTTTGACCACAGCCTGTTTGAAAAGGGAAGGTAGACAGGGACAAGTTAATAATGTTTAACATAATTTGCCCCACATTGGGTCACAGTTCTTTAAGCTGTTTTGCTGGGAGGATATCCAGGAGGCACGCAGTTGCTTTACATGAAGAAACCACCTTTGTCAGCTCATCGAGGGATACAGGATCTAAGACTGAGAGACGAGAGGTCAATGGATCTAAGTGAATAAGACCCGGAGCTGAGGAAGACAAAAACAAAGAATTATCCCTGATATCTTCAATTTTATGATTAAAGAAATCTAAAAAGTCTTGTACACTAAATAGAGAGAAGTCTTCAGTTGTTTTTGGTTGGATAAGCAATAAGCAATAAGCAATTGTCCCAAAGAGAAACCTGGGGTTATGCCGGTTTTCTCTGACTAGAGATGAGAAATAGGCAGTCTTTGCAGTGCTGAAAGCTGCTTATAGGTGTTTACACACAAACACCACTTTTGATAATTTAGATTAGTTTTTGAATTGCGCCATTTGCGTTCAAAACTCCTGCAGGCCTGTTTCAAAGCCTGGGTTTCCTCATTATACCATGGCGTAGGTCGTCTGGTTGGTCTGGGCTTTTTCCTGAGGGGTGACACTGAGTCGGTGATGGCCGAGAGGGTTTTATGGACCTCCTCTGTGTAGGCCTCTACTGAGTTTCCAGCTGGAGTTAAATTAGGAAGAACATCTGTCAGCCCTGTAGCAAACATTTCCATTGCAGACTACGCATTTGTCGGAATTTGAGGGAAATGTATAACTTATCTCGAATTTCACCAGTGAGTGATCTGAAACAACAGATGAAAGAAAGGAGACAAAGATATGAGAAAGTTTATTTTATTATTTATTATATTTTATTATAAATACTTTTATTGTCTCATCTCAAGTTTACTCTCAATGTTTTTCTCCTCTGAGAACCTCCACAGAGACTGAAATATAGAGTACATCTCTATCTTGTCTTTGTAAATGTCACTTATGGTCTTTACTAACACTTTGAAAATCAACACTAGAACAGAGTTTAAATGAGTCCATTTTTAAAAAGCTACAGAATTAATTTAACACAGGATATTATGCTATTAAGCTATCTTTCCTATTTAAAGTAGGAGACCATATGCATTCAGAGGTTTTGATTCCGACAACTGCACCTGCGGTCTGTTGCGGTAGGTGCAAGTTCTTATGTTATATAGTTTTTATGTTTTGAAAATGTGCCTTACATTTGCCACACGGGTTGGGAACTGTTCAGGGACAGACCTGCAGGCACCAGATGGATTTTACTGAGTTGCCACGGAAACTGTGTATTTATAATAATGTAATATCTCCTCTCCATCTCACCATGATCCATCTGCTAAGGAATACAGATTTCATGATTTTAAAAAAAGCAGGCTGTGGGCCCATTAGACTTCAATGTGTTTTTCATTTCTGTTTCCAATGATTATTTGTTTAATATTGATACTTTGCTGCAATAGGTAAACTAATTATTGAATATAAAGGTCAGGCTTTTTTGAACAGCAAATTCAATTTTGTCACTTTGTTGAAATTTTTTAGTACATTGCTGAAAAAAATGTTTTAAGGACTTTTTGACATGCAGTGATTGCAAATTACTAGTCAGTTCCTCAGATATGTTCCTTACCGACCAATCACATTCAAATGCCGCTGGAGTGTGTCACACTTAGGCGATCCAAGTCTTTTGATCAAAACAGACAAGATGGCCCAGGACTGCTGAGAGTTTTTTTGCCAATGCTTTTTAGTTTTAAATAATCAAGAATGAATAAATGCTAATCTACAAGTTTAGAAAAGTGACTAGGAAATGTATATAAATGTGCATCAAATGTTGCATTTAAATACCCTCTGTAGAAAAAAATGAGCCCTTCTCTAAAAAAATTCTAGATGTGAGAGTGGATTGCACTTAAAATATCTCCTGCAGTAGGTGGTGTAATGATTATTTGTATTATCATTTTAATAACTATTTTGTTAATACACCAATTCAAAAAAACATTAACATCCAGGCACAACATTTATAAACCAACATTCATCAAAGTCTCTCTATCGCTCGCTCACTCCGCTATGAAGAGACCAGAGGCATGTTGCAAGAAGCCAGTTTAGGTTTAGATCCAGGTAAGTTCAGGTTTAGTTTGAGTTTCCCGTCTCCAGAAAGTGGTTTGGTTTGTAACTTACACCACACATTTACCCTGCTCTGGGCCCTGGACTACAGAACTGGATTAGAAGGTTAGCATTCAGTTACTATCACGGTATCACGAAGCTGGGACATTTTCTATCAAAGTCGTGCTGTGGTAATTTAGGAAACACATTGACAGTAGAAGGGGTGGGCATAGCAAGTCCGCTTCTGGGTTTACTTACAGCAGGGGTCTCAAACTCAAATTACTTGGGGCCGCAGGAGGCAGAGTCTGGGTGAGGCTGGGACGGATCAGGGAATCCACAAAAAAAGCTTTGTTAAATCCTCTCAAACGTCATTACTAACAGTTCTTAACTTCAATGGATTCTTCTTAACCTGAGCTATCCTGAACTGAAATGGAATATTGAAGAACATGAATGAGCTGGCTGAGTGGCCCCATTGGGTGTCCACTCCCCTCAGTGATACTATTAACATAACATTGGTGTTAATTTGCAGATTTGTCATGATAACAAATCCGCATGGATAGTGGCGGTCAAATTGCCATCAACCTTCAAACAAATCAACCAATTTCAAATGATGAGAAAACAAAATACAATCCGCATGATGCCAAATCCAATGCAATTAACACTGAATTTGTCCAGCTCAAGGTCAAACATGCTCATTTCAAACACAGTAAGAAGCAGAAATCTTATGACGGCTATGTGATGTTACACAGGCTCCTCCATAGATGTGAAATGTTTCTCTGCCTGCATCAAGCCCCGCCAATGGCCCGCCCCCAGGAGTCATATACTACACAGTGATGGTAGGTTGGTTCAGTTCCAGCACAAAAAGGAACCTTCCACACACAACATGGTAACGTGCCATTCATATAAAACTCGCAGGGCGCACTAACATTAAACTTTCATATCGTCCTGTGGGCCACAAAATATCGTCCTGCGGGCCGCAGTTGGCCCCCGGGCCGCAAGTTTGAGTAAAGTAAATGGAAGTAGGCGTAGGTTCCATCATTCTGCTATGTCAGCTCGCGGGGGCGTGGCTGACAGGTTTGATTGGCGCTCACTCCGGTCTTTTTATTTACTCTGTTCAGAAGATGCCGCTGAATATTTATGGACAGAAGATAGATTTGTGGAGGCCTAACTATTTTAAATCAGCATAAGTTAAGCTCATTGCTACACCCAAAGTTTGTTCTTAGTTAACCTATGTTTTACAAAGCTTTTTAGCCAGTATGTCTTTGTTCTTTGTTAATTAGTTTGTTAGTTTGATAGTTTTGATAGCTGATTTAAATCACATTTTTCATCATCCAACTGCACTAAATGAACTCCAGTTTGTAGATGAGTAAATTTTGCTTAGTTAAAATACTGTTCAGGATATATACAGTTGGCAAAACTATTGAGCTTTTGTTAGCTGACTCCACCATTTTAACCAAACCTGTTAATAATATGAAGACACAATCTTATCCATCCATCCATCCATCTTCTACCGCTTATCCGGGGCCGGGTCGCGAGGGCAGCAGTCTAAGCAGAGAAGCCCAGACTTCTCTCTCCCCAGACACTTCCTCCAGCTCTTCTGGGGGGATACCGAGGCGTTCCCAGGCCAGCCGAGAGACATAGTCCCTCCAGCGTGTCCTAGGTCTTCCCCGAGGTCTCCTCCCGGTGGGATATGCCCGGAACACCTCCCTAGGGAGGCGTTCGGGAGGCATCTGAAACAGATGCCCGAGCCACCTCAGCTGGCTCCTCTCGATGTGAAGGAGCAGCGGCTCTACTTTGAGCTCCTCCCGAGTGACCGAGCTCCTCACCCTATCTCTAAGGGAGCGCCCCGCCACTCTGCGGAGAAAGCTCATTTCGGCCGCCTGTATCCGGGATCTTGTTCTTTCGGTCATGACCCAAAGCTCATGACCATAGGTGAGAGTAGGAACGTAGATCGACTGGTAAATCGAGAGCTTTGCCTTACAGCTCAGCTCCTTCTTCACCACGACAGACCGGTACAGCGACCGCATTACTGCAGAAGCTGCACCGATCCGTCTGTCGATCTCACGCTCCTTCCTTCCCTCGCTCGTGAACAAGACCCCGAGATACTTACTCTCGGCTGCAAACCGCCCCAGTGAACATTGAAGGTCCTGGCTTGATGGAGCCAACAGGACAACATCATCTGCAAAAAGCAGAGATGAATCCTGTGGTCCCCAAACCAGACTCCCTCCGGCCCCTGGCTGCGCCTAGAAATCCTGTCCATAAAGATAATGAACAGGACCGGTGACAAAGGGCAGCCCTGCCGGAGTCCAACATTCACCGGGAACAGGTCTGACTTACTGCCAGCAATGCGAACCAAGCTCTTGCTCCGGTCATACAGGGACCGGATAGCCCTTAGCAAAGGGCCCCGGACCCCATACTCCCAGAGCACCCCCCACAGGGCACCACGAGGGACACAGTCGAATGCCTTCTCCAGATCCACAAAGCACATGTGGACTGGTTGGGCAAACTCCCAAAAACCCTCCAGCACCCTGGAGAGGGTATAGAGCTGGTCCAGTGTTCCACGACCGGGACGAAAACCACATTGTTCCTCCTGGATCTGAGGTTCGACTATCGGCCGCATTCTCCTCTCCAGTACCCTGGCATAGACTTTCCCGGGGAGGCTGAGGAGTGTGATCCCTCTGTAGTTGGAACACACCCTCCGGTCCCCCTTCTTAAAAAGAGGGACCACCACCCCGGTCTGCCAGTCCAGAGGTACTGTCCCCAAACGCCACGCGATGTTGCAGAGGCGTGTCAACCAAGACAGCCCCACAACATCCAGAGACTTGAGGTACTCAGGGCGTATCTCATCCACCCCCCGGTGCCTTGCCACCGAGGAGCTTCCCAACTACCTCAGTGACTTCAGCCTGAGTGATGGACGAGTCCACCTCTGAGCCCTCGGCCTCTGCTTCCTCAGTGGAAGACGTGACGGTGGGGTTGAGGAGATCCTCGAAGTATTCCTTCCATCGTCCAACAATATCCCCAGTTGAGGTCAGCAGATTCCCACCTCCACTGTAAACAGTGTTGGCAGGGCACTGCTTCCCCTCCTGAGGCGCCGGACGGTTTGCCAGAATTTCTTCGAGGCCGACCGATAGTCTTTTTTCATGGTCTCACCGAACTCCTCCCAGACCCGAGTTTTTGCCTCCACAACCACCCATGCTGCAGCCCGCTTGGCCTGCCGGTACCTATCAGCTGCCTCAGGAGTCCCACAAGCCAACCAGGCTTGATAGGTCTCCTTCTTCAGCTTGACGGCCTCCCTTACTTCTGGTGTCCACCACCAGGTTCGGGGATTGCCGCCACGACAGGCACCGGAGACTTTGCGGCCACAGCTTTGAGTGGCTGCGTCGACAATGGAGGTGGAGAACATGGTCCACTCGAACTCAATGTCTCCAGTCTCCCTCGGAATCTGGTCGAAGCTCTGTCAGAGGTGGGAGTTGAAGATCTCTCTGGCAGGGGACTCGGCAAAGCGTTCCCAACAGACCCTCACAGTACAATTGGGTCTGCCAAGTCTGTCCCGCCTTCTCCTCCGCCATCAGATCCAACTCACCACCAGGTGGTGATCAGTTGACAGCTCCGCCCCTCTCTTCACCCGAGTGTCCAAGACATACGGTCGGAGGTCAGATGAAACAACTACAAAGTCGATCATCGACCTCCGGCCTAGGGTGTCCTGGTGCCACGTGCACTGATGGACACCCTTATGCTTGAACATGGTGTTCGTTATGGACAAACTGTTGCTAGCACAGAAGTCCAATAACAGAACACCACTCGGGTTCAGATCAGGGGGGCCATTCCTCCCAATCACGCCCCTCCAGGTGTCACTGTTGCTGCCCACGTGAACATTGAAGTCCCCCAGTAGAACGATGGAGTCCCCAGTTGGAGCACTTTCCAGCACCCCTCCCAGAGACTCCAAGAAGGCCGGGTACTCTGCACTGCCATTTGGCCCGTAGACACAAACAACAGTGAGAGACCTATCCCCGTCCCGAAGGCGCAGGGAAACGACCCTCTCGTTCACCGGGGTGAACTCCAACACATGGCGGCTGAGCCGGGGGGCAATGAGCAAACCCACACCGGCCCGCCGCCTCTCACCGCAGGCAACTCCAGAGTAGTGGAGAGTCCAGCCTCTCTCGAGGATTTGGGTTCCAGAGCCCAAGCTGTGCGTGGAGGTCAGCCCGACTATCTCTAGTCGGTATCTCTCAACCTCCCGCACAAGCTCAGGCTCCTTACCCGCCAGCGAGGTGACATTCCATGTCCCTAGAGCCAGATTCTGTGTCCGGGGATTGGGCCGTCGAGGCTCCTGCCTTCGACTGCCACCCAATCCACATTGCACCGGCCCCTTACGGTTCCTCCTGCAGGTTGTGGGCCCACGGGAGGTCGGTCCCACGTTGCTCTTTCGGGCTGAGCCCCGCCGGGCCCCGTGGGGAAAGACCCGGCCACCAGGCGCTCGCATATGAGCCCTAACCCCGGGCCTGGCTCCAGGGTGGGGCCCCGGTTGCGCCATACCGAGCGACGTAACGGTCCTTGATATTAAAACGTCCATAAAGGGTTCTGAATCTTATCTAACCTTCAATTAGAAAAGTATAATGTTATAATTTGGTGTTTGTGCTGGTTATAAGTTATTTTTGTAGTTAAAATGCCTCTGACTGAATAATTGCTGTTAAGTTTGCACACCCAGTAAAGGCCATAACAAAATCATAAAAACTAAAAGCAAAAATTTGAAGTGGGCTACATTAATGTACTCTTTTACAAAGCTCTGGGCTGTGTCATTTTGGTAAATACAGTTGATAAATGCCTGTTTTATGAAAATAGATATTGGCCCTCATTTTTCTCTCCACAGATTTCCTAAAGGTGATGTATTTAGGCGGAGACTAATCAAAAGAAAGACTCTTGGTTGTGGTCTGAGCCCTTGCAGAGGATATTCAGACAGAAAGGTCAATGTTTAACCTTTCATTACACCTGCAGAAACATACAGTGAGCTGGTAAATTAAAGACCAAGGTAAGTGGTTTTCTGGTAATTTTTTCTGTGATTAACAGTAAATCTCATGTACAGAGGTGACCGGTCCCAACAGCAAGACTTAATTTAAACATAAGTTTTTACTTTGTTCTCTGGAGCTGGAGGGTTTGTTAATCTGTTTACTGTAGCAAACAGGACACGTGAGTTGTTACTGAGTTGTTGATGATCTCTGAGAAGAATATTTCTCTTGCTTTTTGCAATGTTTGATTGAAAACATGCAGATTTTCTTTGTACCTCATAATGAATTAAGAGTTTAAATTTATGCCAATTTCTTTCGCATTCCCTTTTCTGTGCCCTGACAGAAGGAGCATTGCTCCACGAAGCCTTCTGCCTCTTCCTCATCACTTTAACCTTAACAGGAGCAATGGTGTCCATAACATTTAAAACACCTGAAGTATAACAACTCAAAAAATCATCAACTTGACCTGATGAGGCATTTTAAAACCTGATTGCCTTCATAAACTGTGTCCTGGTGTTATCATTAATGTGTCTCTTCTGAACAACTGTAGGTCCAGCAGTAACTTTTGGAATCATGGACAGATGGAAAAAGACACAAGAATGATCAGACAGAGCAACATCAATCACAGTGACATCTGAAATATGAACACCCTTTGTAATGACCAGATCCAGAGTGTGACCTCTGTTATGAGTCGGCTCATTAACATGCGGACAAAGACCAAAAGTTTCAAGAACAGTAGAAAGTTCTTTGGCATTTCTGTCACAAACATTATCCACATGCACATTAAAAATCACCTGATATGACTATTTGTTCATATTCTGTGCAGATAACCGAAAGCATTTCAGTAACTTATCAATAAAATCATGACATTGTTGGGGTGGTTTGTAAAAAACAACATATAAAATAGATGGAGAAAACCTCAACTCCATTTTGAATGATACATACTCTAATGAAGAAAACTCCCCAAGTGATAGCTTCTGGATAAGAATATTATCCCTAAAAATAGCACATACACCAACACCCTTAACATAAAATCAAGCTTATTTGAAGTTATAAAACCATTAATTAAAAAAAGGTTTGTTTCCCAAAGACCTGACATTGAACACTGCAAGTTTAAAGCCAGTTTGAGCAGAACCTGACTTTATCTGTTTGCAGGGGATTTGACAAGACAATCCAACTGTTATT
This sequence comes from Neodontobutis hainanensis, assembly GCA_024349245.1. Taxonomy (NCBI): domain Eukaryota; kingdom Metazoa; phylum Chordata; class Actinopteri; order Gobiiformes; family Odontobutidae; genus Neodontobutis; species Neodontobutis hainanensis. The sequence continues at coordinate 389,834 of JALDNG010000135.1, forward strand.
CTCTTCTCCAATCTGCGACTTCTGACTGTAGCTATGGAGCGCAGGGGGCGCCACTCTCCGGACTGAAGTCCTTGACAAGAGAGGGAGTCCGCAACCTGATTTTTTTCCCCTGGCAGATACATTGTCCGCAGACAGGACAGGGGCCTCCCAGAGGCCTTCAGAAGTCGACAAGATCTTGTGCCCCCCTGATGATTTATTTAGAATATGGTAGTGGTGTTGGCTGATGTGCTTCCCTCTCAGATATGGCAGAAGAAACTTGAGAGCCAGATGCACAGCATGGAGCTCCAGCATTGATGTGATTGCCCCGCTCTTGCATAAACCATTGTCCCTGAATTGCCCTGTGCTGCCAGACTGCCCTAATCCTGTGAGGCTGAGAGAAAGTAAGGGGAATAAAAACTTCTGGGCTGCCTCAGAGAATTCACTTCCTCGATTGTGCTTTGGCCAGAAGGGCAGATACAGTAACTCCTGATTCAGCACTAAGGCTTTTACCGGGTTACTGATTATGGTCATTGTGACCAAGCTTGAAACAGGGGGCCGGCGTCAAATCTGTAGCTTGTACCCAGGAGCAAAAGTGTCAACGACCCGGTGGTCCAAAGCGTTGGGGTCCTGGGGGAAAGAAGGTGACAAACAGAGTCAGGGTCTTGCAGCTACTACGGTGGTGAGTGAGCTGTTCCACAAAGTTCCCTATCTGTGAGTTTGTTCAACCGGCTTCCAGCAACAGCCCTCAGACTCCATGTAAAGCCAGTGTTTACAGCGGGACATTACAGCGCAAGTTGGTTTCCCTTTAAACTGCAGAGCCCTGTAACACAGCAGGCCTTTTGGGCACGTTCATTTGGAATTCAAGATGCCACTGTAGATATTAGTTTAATGTCTAACAAGGCAGCCACACCACCTAAACTGTAAAGCACTGGGGAAAACACTGGTATTCATAATGTTTCTTATGCAAGTGTCGTCATCAGCCGATAGAGAGTTGTGACTGGTTGGTCACTCACAGAGGCGTTCCCCAGTTCCAAATGATTAAAAGCCACATGCACACACAGCCAACTGCATAAAAAGACGGGGACTATAAATTTTAGGCAAAAATAAAACAAATTTTACCAACACGTATTGAACCACGAAGGGCGTACCGAAGGGTTCAATACGGTATTGAGAATTGTTGCATCCCTACTGGCAAGCCATTACAGTAAATACAAATTTATACATTAAGAGCAAGAATATGTTTTTATTATGAGTGAGTCTTCTCACATTCAATAATAAAAGTACTGTATTTTATTGAGACTGGGCTGTTGTAGTTCATTTTCTTGCCTACACACGTTCAGCGTGGTTTTAGATACTTATGTTTAAATATTGTAACGGGACACAGTTGTGATCCGCTTGTGTTGGGGAATAGTTCCGGGTCACTTGACTGACTCAGCCTCTGTTACTATGCATGTTCAGTTGATGTTTAATGCAGTTGATATGATATTGCTGTCAATATTTTGTTGTGTTAAGGTGGCCTGTTTAAATGTTCACGCTAGCACAATATTGCTGAGAGTTGATGTAAACAAAGTAGTTTTGTAGCACTGTAGTCTGACACCATGAGGCACCATACTGTGTTGTTCAATGGCCTACAGTGTGTTCATGTGAAATGGCGAATAAAAGCCTGTCTTGTGCAACCTGACATCTCACTCTGTCCTTTGAAGACGTCACAATGTGTTGTGTGCAGTTTTAGTCTTACAAATTAAATAAAGCCTACAGCATCTGGCGGCCATCACTGACACATAATGCATTGTGAAAAATATAGAATACGTGAGTCACTAGACATTTGGACATAAATAAGCTTAGTCGCTAATGAACAAGTGCTTTCAAGAAGAAAAGCCATAGTTAACATTGCTTAACCATGATAATAACACGTTGGATTAGATAACTGCAGCAGGTGGGAAATACCGCAAGATATACGTTGGGTCCCACAGGATTTGGCGGGATAATACATGGGCTTGAACGGGAACAGGCAGCATTGGGTCTCGAGTTTTTTCCTGAGTTAGATGGAGCAACACATTAAAGTAAAGAGTAAGTAAAGAACAGCGGAGCATAGAGGAGAGTGACCATCTCCATCTTCCCTGACCACACTGTTAAAACAGCACAAGCCCGTGCAGCTTTTAATGCTGTTGCCAGCTACGAGACGAGACCACACACCACTTAGTGTTAATATTGAATTTATGGGCCAGCTGTCTTTTTTTCTCAACCTTGATGTTTAACTCTTTGTTGCTATTTCTAAGCAAGTTCTTTTTATTGGGGGCTAATGCTGATTAAAAAAACTAGCACTTTCACAGAGGATATACAGTAATAACTGTTCAGAGTCAAACTACAATAAAAGGAGATCCACAGAAAAGTGACTCAGACTCCAGTAGGACACTAACATGTAGGCTGTGGCAACAGTGAGTGTTTGTGTTTAGATGTCTATGGATTCTTTGCTTTGTTAGGATATTTGTGTCACTAATATTATTTATAAACCTTTTAAAATCTCCAAAATGAATATATGAAATGAATATAATACTGTAATTGTAAACAATAACACAAATCTTTTGTTTTGCCTAAAATGTTACAGGTTCTATCACTTGTATTGTAACACTACAATACAAGTGATAGAACCTGTAACACAGGGGTTTAGTGCCACTGCCTCAAAGCCTGGATGGACTGTTATGCAGCTCACTCACCAACCTGTCTCACCTGTGAAACACCTGTGCATTACCTACAAAATGAGAAACAATGTTTATTATTACTTTGTTGGGATGTTAATATTTTACTTGGTGAAGGTTGTCTTTTGTGCATATTTCTTTTTAAATAAACTGGACTTGACACTGGTCTTATTTCATAGCTATAACTTGAGTATCTATAACACATTCTCTCCCAGGACCAGTGAGCTGCTGTTGAGACAACAGTTTTTTAACAGTTGTAGAGGGAGACTTGAAATCTTTGTTTTGTGTGTAATTATTGACACTAAATTATACCAAAATCAAACTAAATGCATAGGTTTCATTTCTGAAAGTTTGTTAGCATTTGCTGAACATTTGCCTAAATTAGACAACGTTAACATTTTATCACTGGCCCCATTCACTCTTGCGCTATAAGACTTTGCACTGTAAGTTCTTGAGTTGTTGAGGCTGCAGTTTGAGCCAGCGGCACAAACTGACCAGGAGTTTAGTTACACTTTAAGGTCCGTTAGAATATCTAAGATAAGCTGTTAATAAAGAGGGAAAAAATTGAATTTTACTCACAAAAAAGTAGAGCCATGCTTGGCCTGTCTGTCAATGAAGGGCACATAATACTACAGCAAGATGTCGCGGTGGTTTTTGTGCAAAATTTCTCTGAGCAGCAAGAAAAGACACAGCTGCGCGGGCTCTAATTAGCACCCACATGCCAATCAAAGTTGCCCGTCCCTTAATTATGCATAATTCAAAAATTAAGCTAAGGCCCAACCAAAGAAAATTTTTAAAATTCACTTCCCCCAGAGTTGTCACGTAAGAATAACTTAGCTCTAGAGACTAAGGCACCTTTTGTACCAGGGTATAAACAGGTTTCTCACTGTTGCATTTGATTTCTACTTAAATTCCTGCTTTTGGAGCCTGCCCTCTGTTGGACGGAGATGTATCGCTGTATGGTGGCGCCCCTACTCGAGGCCCTTTTTAAGGGGTTTCATGAGAGAGGCTTGTGATTACCACATTTTCAAATGAAGCTGGCGTCCTGTTAGAACGTCAAACAGCAACTGTCTAGGGTTTCTGCTGGTCGTAACCTGTTGCTGGATCCACCGGCAACACAGCATCTGCACGGCTTCTGCATGGCAAACCCGGATTCCTCAGCTCCAGGCCACATGAGTCTCAAAAGCACCCAACCAGGGCATTCATCATCGCTGCTGTATATTTGCACTAGCTTCTCCACACTATCTTGTGCTGGAGAACCTGAAAATGGCACAGCTGCTCTCGACAACACTTATCCGCCTCTGCTCGGCTGTAGATCTACGACCAGCCAAAGCTGGAACCCTCCTCACTACATCCAGGCTCTGCACTAGTCAGCACTGTGTCAACACTACATTCAAAGCTTGTGCTCATTTTCTTACCCTCCCTCAAACTCAGCAAGTTAGCAACAGCAATGCGTTTTCATCACCCGTTCCATGTAGATCTAAGCTTATGTTGTTTAAAGTAGAGTGGGTATAGCACCTTATTTGTCCTATTTCACAGCTTGATCATTGCCCATCTCACAATAGGCTACATGCCCTGCTACACCTGCTTCCCTGCTCCCTAAACTGAAATTCATTATGCAACCAGCAACTCACAGCTGTGGTTCGTATTCTTAAAGCACTCTACTCGGGCAGCCCAATCGTTAGACCAAAAGTTCTGCAAGCCATTCCTCAAAATAATCTACATCAGTCTTAACGAAAACTCAGAGCTATCCCCGCAGCACGTTTCTAATCTTTGCAGCGCTGTGAGGTTCACCGGAGGATTAACATGCTTCTGGCTGGACAAGTAGCCTACAGTCAAGCCTCGTCAAGTGTAATGGCACGCCATGCCACACAAAAAGTGAAGTAAAGAAGAATAGAAGGGAGTTTAGCTGAGCATATCAAAAAACTTCCCAACTCGCTCCACTCCAGCCATGCGAGAGACATTCAACAGAAATAATAGTTGCAAAATAACTAGTCTATCCTTTTACTTTTTTAATCGAGTGTTGTATTGTATAAAAAAAATGAAAAGAATTTAAGTCTAGGTAAACATACTGCAGACCAAAGTCATCTAAATCTAGGCCTTCATCTGAAACCATTCAACCAAGTTCTCCTTTGTGCTGCAGTGCATCAAATCACCAGCAGAGGTCACTAAACGCCTTTTGGATGAATGATATGCTGCTGTAGACTGCCATCAGTGTTGTCAGTGATGAATAATGAATCACAGACAAAACTCAAACTGCTGCACCTTTGTACAGACACAATCACACCCAGACTCAAAGAAATAACTGTAATATCCTTTATGAAATGACTTAATGGTCTGAGGCCTAGTGGAGGAAAAGAGCATTCACTTTTCTTTTTTTGGGCACACAGTGTTTCATGAAGGCTAAGAATAATCATACTTAAAAATACAAAATGGACTCCATGTGGAGTTCTACTGTTAGGAACCTTGTAGTTATAGTAATTATATTAGATTCATAATTTAAAGCACACATAAATCAAGTTAGGAAAAGTGACCAAATAGAGGGAGCAGACCTAAGACAGTCTTGTAAATAAAGAGGTGCCAGTGCTTTAGTCTGAGGACCAGCCCACTCTGTCATACAGCAGACAGTGACGTATGAGGCTTTTTAGATTTGTGATAAACCTCAGCACTCCATGGTAAAAATTATCAAGAGCATTTAAACTCTGAAATGAAGCATGCTTATACAACACATCACCATAATCTAACACTGGCAGAAAGGCAGCAGAAACTCGCCTCTTTTTGGCTTAAAAAAAAAAAGTCACAATTTTATCCTAAAATAAAAACCCAACTTCAATTTTAACCATTTCTCCAAGAACTGAACATGGGGGGACTCATCACATTCTAGTTTAGATTCTTGGTAATATTACCAAGAATCTTGATTTTGGCTGTTTAGATTTACTAAACAGCCAAAATCTGCCTTTTTTAATTTGAGTTTGAGAAAAACATGCATTTTGTTTGCTCAGCATTTACGAACAATTTCAAACAAACAATAAAAATTATTTTGATTAGAATGTGAAGCAACTTGGGATTGGAGCCTGCTCAGGTGTCAATCCAGTACAATATAAAAAGTGTCATCAGCATAAAAAGTAAAGTTTGCATTTGACACAAATTGATCAATGTTTTTTACTATAAACAATTTAAATCAAATGGCCCAGGACAAATTTGTCACTTTGAGTAGAGTATAGCCTTCAGCATGCACACACATATAATTGTCAAACCAGCTGATAACTTGTTCAGAAAGCCCAACACTTTTCAGCCTGTGTTGACCACAGTGTCGAAGGCTTTTGAAAGGTCAACAAAAATGGCTGCACAATATTGCTTTTGTTTTAAAACATTCAATAAAATTATTAACAGCTTTAAGTGCTGTAGATGTGGCCCAATCCTAAACCCAGATTGTGCATCAGATAAAACATTATGACAAATAAAATAAAGCCATTATTTGATCACTTACATGAGTTTCTAAGATTTTAGCTAAGACAGACAGTTTGGAAATAGACCTATAATTATTTAAGATGACAGGATCCCCCCTTGGGGCAATGGAAGAACATAGGCTGATTTCCAGATATTGGGAATTGCAACGATAGACAGAGATTAAAAATATATGCTAATGGCATAGCAATGATGTCTGCTGCCAATAAAAAAAAAAATAGGGCTCCAGTTTATCAGGGCCTGCCATGTTTTTTGTTTCAATAACCTTGAAAGCTTTTTTCACCCAATAGACCAGCACTGTTTAAAAGTTAAAGGTAATCAACAGGCTGCACAACAGAGGAACAAGCAGCATTTGAATAAAGAGATTCAAATAAAAACCCATACAAAATAAAATATTCATTAAAACAATCGAGCATTTTTGTTTTTTTGTTTCGTCTGTAATAGTTTGAGAGAGAGCTCAAAACCTCTGTTCTTTTCTGATAAGGATTTGATCATTTTACAGAACTTTTGTGGGTTGTTTAGAATATTTGAGGTCTGAGAGGGTATACTCCACTTTAGCTTTCCTAATTTTTAAAGTACAAGAATTTCAGTTGCTTATCCTGGCTTTGCCCATGCGAGATCATGTTTGTGAAGAAGATCTAATACATTAACCATAAACCAAGCATTATTGCGGCCTTTAATTCTGTATTTCTTGTATGGAGCATGTTTGTTTACCATATTATAAAATGCCTCATAAAAGTAGTTTCATGCATTTTCGACATCAACAAAAGTATACATTTTCCCCCAATCCAAATATCTTTCATATCTTTACTATAATCCTTGGTTTGGTTTTTGATAATTTTGCTTCTCTTACTGTTGCAATAACACAGTGATCACTGATGTCATTTAAAAATATAGACGCATTTGAATATTTATGATGGGCTTTGGTTAAGATCACAACTATAAGAGATGATTTTTGAGGATTTTTCATATTAGTTTATCAATAAGCTGAAAGAAATTTAAAGAGTGGCTGGTTGTAACTAGTTCAGATTTAAATCACCAAGGAAAATTAGTTCTTTAAAACTGTCATCTGAGAGGAGCTTCATTAAGGCAGGAATAGCATTAATATCGGCTGATGGTGGTCTATAACAACCAATGATAGTTAAACCAAGATCTGAAGCTTAAGGGATAGAAACTACCTGACCTTCTATTAGTTTCAACAGAATCCCTCATTTTCCATTTCTTAATTAAAGTTTGAATACTATTGATAAGCGCGCACATGCAATCCCCCTACAGGGGTCCTGAGGCATTACCAATAGATCGACGAATAATCAACCAATAGAAGGATTAGCATTATCTGCATTCCACTTCTCAATATTACTCGTCTAGATTTTAACAGTGACAACCTTAAAATCTATTCTAATATAACCATTAATATAACAAACTATGGTAAACCTATTGTAAATTAAATGAGTTAGGACCACTTGTCACATACTCCCCCTCAAAATAGGTGTCGTCCCCAACATCCGAATGTAACCTTTGACCTTTAGTGCAAATAAGAATAATACAAACATTAAACCATACTCTATTAATCAACACACAATGCACAGTTATTTCAGATCAAAACTTCTGCTACATCGTATCTTATATAATGCAATACCCAATATCTTTTAATGTCTTTGTTCCCTGTTTTGGTCTTTCTTTCGTGTCCACTTAGGCACATGACTGCCTTGTTAACAGTCCTGTTTGTGCAATGTGTTCAAGTAAATTACACTCCCCTTTAACAAAGGGTGTGGTATGATTCACTGCAACAGTGTCATATGAATGTGAGTGTAGGGTGTAACCACAGTCCACCTTATGTTCAACAGTCCATTTGAATGTATATTCTGTGCTGAACAGTCCATTTTGAGTGTAATGTGTATGCATTTACTCAGTTCAGTTTCTAGCTTTTATGCGCTTAGAAACATAAGTATTGGAAGTGATGTGGCTGTGCCATGTGTGTCCACGGAACCCTCCAATTTTGTTGTTGTAATGTCATAATGTTTTGGCAGGTTGGTGATCCAAACTTGTCATAAGTGAAAACTCTCGGCCGTCTGTGCTGTCGTCTGGGCCACTGAAGTGTCTCACCACTTGAAACAAGCAAGGGGACAGCTTCCTCCAAAGACATATCCTCAACAAAACTGTTCTCTCTCTCCAGTAAGGATTCCATTTGGTTTGCCGTTCCTTGTTCTCTATCTGGCTCAGGTGGCATGTTTTCTTCAGCTTGTGTGTATTTGAGCTCTGAAGGTGTACTACACACAGGGTTCATTGTCTCAGGTGAGCAAAGCTCAGATTGCTGCTGAAGTGACACTGGATAATACTCATCTCCATCATCGTCTTCGTCCGACTTCTCTGCTTCCTCTATTTGCTCCACATTCCTTTTCCTTGCTCGTGGCTGCACTGTCGTTTCAAGTGGCAGGTGGTCACATGAGAGGAGAAGGTTACGATGTAAAACCCTTGATCTCCCTTTTCCTTTCTCAGGTCTTAGTTCATAAACAGGAATATCTGGATTCACTTGGCGCACAACTGTGTGGATAATATCCTCCCAATGGTTCCTCAGTCCTGTACCCCCACAAGGTGTCATGTTCCTGATTAAAACATGATCTCCAGGCTGTAACACCGAGCTTTTAGTTTTACTGTCATAATGTTTCTTACTTCTAATCGTAGCTTTGTGAGCATTCTCTCTTGTGATCTCATAGACTTCTTCCATGCCCTCCTTCCACTTTTCCATGTAGTGATGGTGATTACAGTTTCCTTGTTCTGAGGTCAAGTTGAATAATATGTCAACTGACAACCGTGGGGAGCGTCCGTACAGTAAGTAAAAGGGGGAAAATCCTGTCACTTCACTGCAAGTACAATTGTATGCAAAGGTCAGTTTGTTTAGGGAGTCTTTCCAGTTATTTTTTTTTGTCTCTCTGTGAGGGTCTTTAACATTTGAAGTAATGTTCGGTTAAACTGCTCTACCTGTCCGTTCCCTTGGGGTGTGATAGAGAGTAGATCTTGACCCAGCAACCCCAAAGTACTTTTTCAGTTGTGTGAACAGTTGGTTTTCAAATTCACCACCTTGATCGTGGTGTATTCTTGTGGGGAAGCCAAATCTCAGTGCATAGTCATTAAATATTTTGTCTGCTGCTGTTTTTCCTGATTTTGAAGTTGTGGCGTATGCCTGGGCAAAATGTGTAAAGTGGTCAATGATCACAAGAATATATTTGTAGCCACCTTTACACTTGTCAAGATGCAAGAAATCTACTGAGACAAGAGTGGTGACAATGCTCGTCATCGGGGCTCTGGTCTCACGGCTTGGCTTCTTGTGTTTGAGACATGCACACTTCATAGTAGACATAGTCTTCTATTTCTCTTTGCATATAGGGCCAGTAAAACCGGTCTCGGATCAGTGACGTAGTCCTGTCTACACCTTGGTGGCCCATGTCATCGTGGAGCTTCTTTAACACAGTACTTTTATATTTTTCTGGAAGCACCAGTTGTTTTCTGCTTGTTGTTTTCCTGTAAAATACCCCGTTTACGTTCATATCCAGTTTTTCCCACTCTCTAAGAAGGCTTGTGATCTGTGGACTGAGCTGTCTTAGTTTGTGGCCTGATGGTTTATCTCCTGTCAATTTGAACTGAACCATGGGTCCCACAGTGGGGTCATTCCTCTGGTCATTTTTAACTTGTCCTGCTGTTAGTGGACGGAGTAATGTGTCTGTAGCTAGCGTTTCACGTTCAGCCAAGATACCCATGGACCAAGATACGCTGGACTCTTCTTGACTTTCCACTGCTTGTGTTGCTGCTCCAATCACATCATACGACATTTCCTCTGAACACTCTTTTATAAACATCTCTTCATCCAAAGGCATTCTTGACAAACTATCTGCATCAATATATTCTTTACCAGCGATATTTTATTGTGAAATGGAAGTCGGCCAGCTCTGCTACCCAGCGGCAGCCTGTTGCGTTCGGTCTAGCAGTGGACAGCACATAGGTGAGTGGATTATTGTCACTGTAGACAGTGAAGAATGGTGCATAGTATAAGTAGTCGTGAAATTTCTCTGTGACCGCCCACTTTAGAGCTAGAAACTCTAACTTGCCTGAGTGCAAATGATAATTCTTCTCTGCTGCAGTCAAAGTACGGGAGCCATAAGCAATCACACGTAGTTTTACATTCTGTCTTTGATATAATACCGCCCCTAGCCCGATTGGAAGCGTCAGTATGAAGGGTGAATGGCTGGGAATATTCTGGGAAACCTAGCACAAGGGGCTGAATGAGACTATCAACTGTTCCAATATGGTCTGATGCACATCCGACCACTCAATTGCTGTGTTGGATGGAACTCCTCTACTGTTTTGTTTTGTTTGCCACTTTCTCTTTTTATTTTTCAGTGTCTCAGTCTCAACAGGTGTTTTGAGCAGGTCATACAAGGGGCTGGCAATACGTGAAAAATCCTTGATATGCTGCCGGTAATAACTCAACAGTCCTAAAATTGCTCTCAACTCGCCAACAGTACCTGGTTGCTTATCTTTTAGTGCTCTTACCGCAGCAGTATCAGCAGGGTCCATTCTGTTTCCCTCAGCAGACACAATTCTCCCAAGGTACCGCACTTCTGTCTTAAACAGGTCACACTTTCTGGGTTTCAAAATTGTTCCCATGCTCCCTCAGCCATTGCAGCACCTTTCTGACGTCACTGACATGATCCTCAAACGTTCTGCTAAACGCAAGAACATCATTGAGATAGGGCACACAGATTTCATACCTTAAACCTTCTAAACACTGTTGGAATGCTGCAGGTGCATTCATGAGTCCAAACGAGATCCGAACCCACTCATATAGGCCCCATGGGGTAACAAAAGCTGTTAAATGTCTACTTCCCTTTGCCATGAATCCCTGATGGTACGCCTTAACATGATCCAGCAGTGAAAAAAGGGTGTTTCTTCCCAGTGTGTCCATAATGTCCTGCACTCTGGGGATGGGGTGGCGGTCCGGATGGGTTTTCTTGTTGAGCTCACTGTAGTCAATGCATAAGCGCATAGTACCATCCTTTTTCCTGACACAAACAACTGGAGAGGAGTAGGAAGAGGTCGACTTTTCCACCCACCCTTGTGCTATCAACTCCTGTAAATAGTCTTTCATCTCTCTATATAAAGGTTTTGGAACAGAGAGGTATGTTCTTGACACTGGCTCACTGGCTCACTGTCTTTTAGTGAAATGTCCAATTGAAGATTCTCTGCACAGCCTATGTCATTATCAGACCTGATAATGACATAGGCTAATGACCGGAGGGTCCCATTGTTCTTGGGTAGAGGTACTTCCAATAGAATTCTGAGCCTGGACATGGTGAATAGATGCAGTTGGTGGATTGTCTGTTTTAAATATGTTGGCAGGATACACTGATCCGACAGACTGTACAGTTCCAATAACAGTCCTTCCTGACAGCATAATGTCATGACTTGTAGGGTTTTGTACAGTGACAATATTTTTTGGGGTCATTCCTGCCTTCACTGACACAAGAGTGTCGCAAAACTCTAGTCCTTCAGGCCAACGTGGGTTATCATCAGGTTCAAAGATAAGAGTCTTATCCTCTCTGAAAGGTGGGGCCTGTACTCGACACTCGATTTGGATGGAGGTACGTTTAGGCACACTGATTCTCTCATTGGCTGTCTTCACATTATAGTCCCATGTCTGTCCTACACTCACTGCATTAATAAATATTTTGGCTTTGTTTTTCCTGAGATGATCCGTATTGCCTTCACAAGGTTGTCATTATCCACATGCTTTGTTTGATCATGTAGGTTATCTAGGACAAGATGCTCGATGACATTGAACCCAATAATAGGGCAGTGTTGTTGTTTACCTTTTAACACTAGCATGGGTATTCTCAGCTCATCGTCACCAGCAGTAAGTTTAAAGGACACTTCGAGCCAGCCGACATACAGCATTTCTGTTCCATTGGCTGCTTCGATTTTCAAAAGTTCAAGAGCTCTGAAACGTCTCTGAGAGGAACATCAGGTAAATGACTGTTTTTCCATACCTCATCTATAGGACAAACTTTTGAGCCTGTATCCCAAAGTGCCTGGGTTTTCTGTTTGTGCAGGAAACACCAGATGACACACTTCTTTCCCACTAACTCACTTACAGTTGGTATTTTCTCCGGGCCCAGCTTTTCCTTGCACTTGACTTTATTCTGTGACTGAGTTGTCTGCTTCTTGATACCTGAACATGCATATGGCTTACAAAGTCTTTTGTGTGTGGGCCAATGGTTTTCCTGACACAGTATAGAGTGATTTTACAAACTGAACAACATTTTAATTACCTACATCCTTTCTCTTCTTTACAACCTGCACAAAACTGGGACTTATCAATATCACTGGTTGCTCCATGTCCCACGGGGGCAACCCCTCTTAGTTTAAAGGGATTCTCCGAACAGGGTCTACTGGTCTCTGTGTTTTACAACCTGCTCTGAAGTGTTCACTGCTTCCACACCTAAAGCAGTGCTGACAGTACTCCTCACCTGCTTGAGTACATGAGAGACACCTTGGCTGAGGGCGTCGTGCTGGGTAAAACCTCTGGGGTGCAAACCTCTGCTGGAACTGGGCCATCTCTCTCATTCGCCCAGAGCTGAATGCTGGTCGATATTTCTGCACCGCTGTTGGTGACTGCTGGTGGTAAAATGGCATGTCATTTGAATCAGCATTATAAGGTGAGGATTGTGAGGGTGAAAACACTGAGAACCGGAAGGCATAATTGCTGGATAAACAGACTCTGGACTAGTACTGGATCATATTTTAGACTTGAATCAGATTCCTGAGAAGCAAACAGGCTTTTTTTGTCTCTGATCCATTGCCATCCATCTCTTTACTGTTTTGAACCTCAAAAGTGAGCCGTTTATATAACTCTGTGGCACCTCTCTCCTGGTAACGACACCTGAGGATTCTACGAAGGGCAGGCAGTGTTAATTTGTCTTTACCTTCAAGGTAACTTCGTAACTGCATACCTGATGTGATAGCACGGATTACAGCATCAATAATCTCTGACTCTGGATCTCTGACTCTGGATAGCCAATTTGTTTGGCCAGGCTAGAAAATGTGAGCTTATCTTTTTGCCCTGGCTCGCCTACCTGTCTTAAAATCTTTGCGCCACATTGCGCCACTGTAGATTTTCCTGTTCCTCAAGTTGGCTGGAGATGTCACATTCGCTTCCGTCCGTTGCTGTCTAGATTTTATCTATTATGTCATGTACACTGAGAAAGTCTGACATATCCTCATCCTATAGGTTGGCTAATTCTTCCCGTTCAAGATACTTTATTACATGTGAAATCACGTGACTGCGAGTTTTACTAGTTACATGTTCTTTTCCTGGTCCCGAAATCTGCAGTGTATTGTATACTTTAATCAGCTGTTCAATAGTCAGTTTGTACAACGTTCCTTTAATCTCCAGTTGCAGTTTCTCCAACTCAGACTCCATTTTCTCAGAGGACACAAACAGTAAAATGAAGATTAATCTGACTTAATGGCTCTTTGCTGCACCCTAGTGGTCAGTTTTGCTCACTTCAGGATACAAGGTGCCGGATTTGTCTGAAGACCACTTCCACTGCCTTGCTGAACTTTTTCCTCTGATACCTAGATTGTTTGAAGGAATGATCGATGCAAGGACTCCACTTACAGCTCAGGGGTGATCCTTAAACCAAACATGCCAGCGGTGCCTCCAAATGTTGTACCCTTAAAAAGGGGAAAAGTAAAGGGAGAAGGTTCAAGAAACACACATGACGCAGCTCTCGCCTTCACTCGTCTGTATTGAATGAGGAAGACAAGCGCGCACATGCAATCCCCCTACAGGAGTCCTGAGGCATTACCAATAGATCGACGAAAAATCAACCAATAGAAGGATTAGCATTATCTGCATTCCACTTCTCAATATAACTCATCTAGATTTTATCAGTGACAACCTTAAAATCTATTCTAATATAACCAGTAATATAACAAACTATGGTAAACCTATTGTAAATTAAATGAGTTAGGACCATTTGTCACAAGTGCAGCACTGGATGAAAGATGCTAGGGTCTGTCAGGAGCCTAGAAACTCACTGACCTTTTATACACATACAATGATTATAAGCAGAAAGATCACAGGTGAGGAGGGGAACCTTTAGTAGTCATTCAAACCTGTTTGTGTCACTTGTGTGCATGTTACCAAGCCAAGGGTATGTAAACTTTAATTAGGGTAATTTGTGTAGTTTTTGTTGTCATTATGATTAAAAAAAAGAGTAAACACAATTGTTTGACAGTAAATGGCTTTACCCAACCATTAACTATGAGGGAAAAAAAGTATTTTTGTGTTATCATTCATATTCAAAACAGTCACAATTATGAGAGGGTAGGTCTTCATAAAACTCCTGCAATGTTCCAGCTGAGGACACAGAGGGTCAGACACTGAACATTTCTAACACAGCTTTAAATCATAATATATTATTTTATTTAGTACAGCTGCTGTTTAGCTCGTAGCTACGGAGCCATGCTAACTAGAGTTTGAAGCTAAATGCTAACGGACCAGCAACAACTAATTAGTTGTTGCACACTGCAGAACATAAAATCTGAACTTTACTCTAATGACCACAGTCTTATTTTACTGAAATATAAACCTATATACTGTATGTGGCTCATGGTGCTGGCTGTGCTAAGATAGCTTGGTATAGCAGACTGTTTTCCTTTTTTCAAAAGGATGGTCTGGTCCCTTTCTTAGAGCGAATCCCATCCTCTGCGATTTTGATAAAGGACCAATCACAAGCCGTTTGTATGCAGCAGAGTGTGGTTTGCTGGCTACGTCATACACAAGTAACTTGGCTCTTGCAGCTAGTTCAAAGCATTTAACATGGTGGACGCTGCTACCGACAGGCCATTTATATCTGCTGTTGCCTTGGTTTTGGATAACCAGCAAAGTATAAAAACGATGAAACCGCTCTGGTGTCCGCTCTACTGCTGGCCAGCACTAACCATTGATAATATACAGTATTTAGTGGATAGCGCAAGATCATTGCTCATTGCTCATTGCGAAATGTGTCTCACCACAGGGCAATTACATCCGGGCTTTTCTGACTCCTGCGTCAGAGTATATTACTAAAATGGGCAGAGAGGGTCAGATCTGAACTGCTCCAGGGTGAGCTTTTAAAATGCGCCACTCAGTTAAACATGCACCTCATCTCAGCGCCAAAGCTGAACCAGCTAACGCTAGCAACTAATGTCATGCTAACGGCTAAATTTTGGTTTATTGTACAGCAGGTAAGGTTAATGACTTGGCGTGGTTGTAGCACAAAACAGAGACTTTAAGGCAAAAAGCTCACAAGACCAGATGCTAGGATGTAGTGTTCTACCACTGAGTAGACAGAACAATCTGGCGATGAGTGGAGGAAAGGAGGGAGAGCACACTGGACTTACGAGGACAGGCTTAACCATGGAAACATGGAAGACTGGATGAACCTTGAGGGAAGTTGGCAAGTTGAGCTTTCTCATATGGTCCAACAAGCCAGTTTTTTGCATTCCAACTGTAAGGATAGGTCTCGGGAAGATAGCCACACCTTCTGACCAAGTAAGTAAGCCGGAGCAGGAGTAGTCTGCTGACTCATATCGGCGGAGCGAACCAGAGCAGCACAAACCTTATGCCATAAGCTTCGGCAACGGCGAAGGTGAAACTGGACTAATGATACTGCCACCTCTTCCTGTGTGGGAAATAAGGGTAGCTGGAAGCCCAAGGAAGCCATGAAGAGGACATACCTTAGCTGAGCTTGTCATGGAGTTGTGGGCATACTCCACCCATAGCAGGAAGTTGGACCAGGCCGAAGGATGGCGAGCTGTCACACAACGGAGAGCAGTCTCCAGACTCTGGTTAGCTCGCTCCGTTTGGCCATTAGACTGGGGATTTTTCTGGGGATGGAACCCAGAAAAAAGGCTGGCTGAGGTTCCCAGGGCTCGACAGAATGCTTTCCAAACCTGAGAAAAGAATTGGGGGCCCCGATCTGACTCTATGTCCGGTGGAATTCCGTGCAGCCGAAGACCTGTTGGACCAGGATGTTGGCGGTCTCTAGAGCTGACGGAAGTTTGGGCAAAGGGACAAAGTAAACAGCTTTAGAGAAGCAGTCAACAACAGTTAAGATCACAGTATTACCTTCAAAAGGGGGTAACCCAGAAACAAAATCAATGTGGGACCAGGGGCGAGAGGGCACAGGAAGAGAATGCAACAATCCCACAGGAGTTGTGTGGGAGGATTTGCTTGCAGAGACAAATTCCCAAACATCCTTAGTCAGAGCAGGCCACCAGGACTTCTGAGAAATTAAGGTTCTGGTGCGATGGATTCCTGGATGACATGAGAGCTTCGAGGAGTGACCCCACTGGAGGGCTTGAGAACGGACTGGTGTTGGAACAAAAGGTCTGTTAATGGGACAGTTGACTGGGGCTGGCTTTGAGCACAAGGCCTTTGTGACAACCTCCTCAATCTCCCAGTGAGCCGCTGCCACAATACAATGAATGATGGGTTCTGGACTGGAGGTGAATCTGGAGTGAAGGGCCGGGCTAAAGCGTCAAGCTTGGCATTCTTGGAACCAGGACGGCTGGTGAGTGTAAAATTAGACCTTCCTGAGAACAAGGTCTTGCGTGCTTGGCGTGAATTGATTCTGCATGCTGAGCGGAGATAAGAAAGTTCAAGTGGTTCAGAAATAAGAGCACTAACCTGAACAGAAGACTGGACAAAAAGGGCTCCCTAGACCAGAGGTCGCATTAACCGAATATCTTCCGTCATTGACAGGCTTTTGTAAGCAGGGACGGAAAAATCTGAATGTCATCCGTCATTTTGACGCTTTATTCTGAGGGTGATCTGTTGTAATTCCTACTCCTGACCAGTTGGTGGCAAATGTACATTGAGCGTGACAAAGACAACGCAATTCAAAATAATTGCTGATTGATCAGCAATTATTTTGAATTGCGTTGTCTTTGTCACGCTCATTGACGGTAGAAGCCCCTTCTACAGTCATTGGTCACGCTGCATTCAGTTGCAAAAATATCACAGCTGCTGAGTGTGAGTAGTTTAGTTCTGACCTCTATGCTCATCTTGAATTTTTTTTAAATGAGAGTAAACAAAAAGCCATTATAAGTGTTATTAAAGTATAAAAATTACAAGTAATGATGGATGAGGATGAATATTTTACAATTCCGTCCGTCAAAATGACAGAGAGTGAGAAAGTCTAGTGCGACCTCTGCCCTAGACACACACCATAACACTTATGCCTTTTACTTCTGCTGAGAGTGTTTTAAAAAATGCCTCTAATGAGAACAACAGGATGTCATGAGTGAAAAATAAGTGCATATATGCCATGGATTGTTAATTTTTGCAAACAATGAATGCACGTGTGATAAAATAGTGTAAAAATGTTATGTTAGTTCATTAGAATCCCCATTAGAATTCCCACTCTCCCCACAGTTCATACTGTTGTTGTGTCCTTGGGCAAGACACTTAACCCACTTGCCTCCAGTGACTGTGACACTGGTAATTACTGTAGAACAATGTAAGTCGCTTTGGATAAAAGCGTCTGCTAAATGAATAAATGTAAATGTAAATGTAGAATAGCACATTTGAGTAATAAACATACATGAGTGCTTGTTGTTCTCTGTCAGATGACAGAAGTGGCAGGGGTCCGGTCTTCAGCACCACTGGTCAGGTTTGTCTGGATCACCTCCTACAGAAACAACACACATTTTTGGTGCTGCCAACGCAAAAGCACGATCCCCTCTTAATTTATGCCTTGTTTTGGGCACTTTCAGGAGCAGTTGATCAGCTGTCCTAAGAAAACGGGTGGGAGTATATGGAACAAGTAGCTCAGAAATGTATGGTGGGGCAAAACCATTTAGAGATTTAAATACAAATAAAAGAATTTTAAAATGAATCCTGAACTGTACAGGCAACCAGTGTAAGGAGGCTAAGATGGGGGAAACATGCTCATGTTTACGAGTTCCCGTGACCAGACGAGCTGCAGCGTTCTGAACCAGTTGCAGACGTGCAACAGAAGACCCACTGACCCCCATATACAGAGCATTACAGTAATCCAGCCAGGTAGTAACAAAGGCATGTATTACTGTCTCAAAATGTTGCCTTTGAAGAAAAGGATTTATTTTGGCCAACTGTCTTAATTGGAAAAAAATGGATTTAACCACAGCCCTGATCTGACTGTTGAGCTTAAGGTCAGGGTCCATTTTAACCCATAAATTTGTGATGGTTGGCTTGATGTACTGAGCCAAAGCACCCAACTCAACAGAACGGGTCCCAGAGGTGTCACCAAAAATCATTACTTCCGTTTTGTTTGCATTAACACTTAAAAGATTTACAGCCATCCAGGCCTTTATATCCTCAAGACACTCCAACAGCGGTCTAACAGCCTTTTTAAGAGGCACTTAGATCTGACTATCATCCGCATAACAGTGAAATGACATACCTTGCTTCCTAATTATTGAGCCAAGTGGCAGCAAGTAGAGAGATAAAAGCAGAGGGCCCAAAACTGACCCCTGTGGGACTCCACAAGAGAGGGGTGCAGAGGAGGACTCAAAGTTCCCGTAACTAACACAGAAAACAGATGAGAATTGAGCGGCAGTAGAGGGGTTAATAACTCGACAGGGCCGAGCGGCTGCGCGACGTTCAAATGTACTGCAAGAGAGAGGAATCTCAAACAATATAGGCATATGGTCAGAGAAAACTAAATCGCAGGACTCTAGGTTAAAAATAGACAGACCGGATGATAAGACAAGATCGAGTGTGTGCCCACGTTCATGTGTGGGTCCAGACACAGACTGCTTGAGATTAAATGAGTCGATAAGGTGGAGAAAGTCCAATGCCATAGGGCTCTCAGTGCAACAGACATGGACATTAAAATCCCCAATAATGAGGACACGGTCATACATTGGCATAACATCAGCCAGGAAAACAGAAAAGTCATTGATAAAATCCTTGTTATATTTAGGAGGGCGATAGACCACTGCGATTAACACTATGTGAGAACGACGACCCAGCTCAAATAAACTCAGTTCGAAGCTGTTTGATGCTGATGATAGCGATAGCTGTTTACATTTGTAGACGTTCTTATAAACAGTTGCTATACCGCCTCCTAGTCCCAACCTTCGCGGGGAATTTAAATAGCTGCAATCATGCGGTAGAAGTTCAGAGAAAACCCTGGACTCACCGACACTCAGCCACGTCTCAGTCACACAGAGAAAATCCAATCCCCGATTTGTGGAAAATTCCTTTAAAATGAAATATTTATTTGCTAGAGATCTAGCATTAACTAGGGCAAACTTGGCAGGAGCCAGCAGATCCACAGTAATGTCCATTGGAGAAACCCCCGCAGGTCTCGTAGATCCACTCCACGTTGGCGGCGAGGGCGAGGAGAGCAAGGTGCACGGGGTTGGAACGCCTCATCCAGGGCGACGACAGGTACCAGCCAGGTCCCAATCGGGTCCAGCAATCGGCGAGAAAATAGGCAGAGCCCCGCTTGACACTTGGCCCAGGAACGCATGGAAAGGTGTGCAGGGCAAACTTTCATCCTCACCAGTCGTCCACTACATTTTCGCAGTTTACGCAGTTGATGTAAAGCCGCAAAACGGGAGAGGTGAGCTGGAATCTCCAATAGGAATGGGGGCAATGTCCTGTGTCCACTATACTCAAATTGGATGAGTTTGTTTGCAGAAAGTCGAATACTTAGTAAAGCTTGGCGATCATACACCAGTAAAGAGTTGACATTTTGAGCAACGAACAAAACAAACAGCACGAAAACACACAGTGTTTGCAGGATAAAACGGCAAGCCACACACACTGGCACCATCTTGGTGCAAATCAATCTCGCAGATTAATCACAAAGCTTTATTCATTAAAAAGCTATGGGTGCATCTCAATTGAAAAATACTAACCAATTCCCCTTGTTGAGATGGCTGAAGTGCCATCACACAACCAAGAACTAAACCATTCTGTGTATGTAGGGTGTCTAAGAATATATATGACCATCTCCTTCCGGCAGTCACATGGACCTGCCCCCTCTCCAGTGGATGGTCATAAATACAGCGTGGAAAAGTATAACAAAGCAATGTGTGTAATGTAAAATTAAACGTTTTTAAACCCTCAAACAACTGCGTGTTTTAGTCATGTAGTTAGTTCCACATCGGCCCTGGAAAGAGAATAGTCATTAGAACCAAACCCATTTTGGCAATATTAGGTGCAATATGTTGTGTGAAGGTATTTTAAGTGTTGCAGTGAATGGTGTAGTGCCTTATCTTTGTTTGGTGTCCAAGTGTTTTAGGTGTTTAAAGGGTGTTATGGGTTTTAGACAACATTGCTGTATTGTTTAAGTTTTTATATAGATATTTGGGGTTGTATATAGGTTATGGTTATGTTTTATGTTTATGGAGGATTTTAACTTATGCTAATGTTAATTGTGCATTCCTTTGGGGTTTTAGCGCCTTTAAATTATTGTATGTTCTTCTTCTTGTTCTGCTGCTGGGGAAGCCATGGCTCTACTGGCACCAGAGCATAGGGCACGGTATCTTGGAAAGATAAATAATTGAAAATTAAAAGTTGTGGCTTATGCCATTTTGTCTATGCTTGCTATTATCTTATCACTGCTCCAACCGCTAATTCCCAGCTATGTCAATGGTATACAACAGCATAAGTATAAAAAGTGCATCTCAATAGAAAAACACTAACGATACATTTTGAAGAAACTGGTTGTTTAGAAATTGTAGTCAAAGAAGCAAGTGCTGTATCTTTTTTCGATAGAGTAAATGTGTGTTTAACCAGTTTTAATTTTTTGTTGTTCCGTTTCCTTACACTTGCGTCTGTAGGTCAAAGACCAAAGGAGCAACCTTAGAAATCCTTTCATCTTTTTTATTCCAATTCAGTAATTGACCAATGTGTTTTATGCTTTCTAATTCTATTCCACAATAACTTCTTTGCTTATGGCATGCTGAAATATCACTATAGACGTATGTAGTTTTTAGCAATTTTTTTATAGGCTATATATTGCGCACTGTAGAAGAGGGAGGAGACATAGGACAAGAGGGAAGGGATCACGGGGATAGTCAGCAAAGAGAAGTGAATGAAATAGTAGCTAAATAGTTTAATATTACTTCCAATCAAAGTTTACAGGTTACAGTTACAGCTGCAAAAAATTATTACATGTCATTCAATCAAAGCAGGATCAATGCGGTGCACCTCGGAGCTCTTGGTGCGAGATGCATATGGTGGGAGCGGCGGCACTGTTGTGTGTGCCTTATACCACTTTTGATAATGGAAACACAAATAAAAGCTTGTTGTACTGAACTTTCCTTTGATACACCTGCCTGTAAAGTACTAACATTGTAAACGGTGAAGTCCCGAGTGAACACTTCTAAAGCTTGTACAGATTCCAGCGAATACACCTTGCTCCTAATTTGCAGAGTGTCTGAGGGCCTCGGAGCTACAGCGCCTTCTTTGTTGAAGAGCTTTCTGAACTTCTCCCTATCTCTGCAGATTAGTTAAGCACTATATTACCTGCCTCCACAAAAAAAAACTCAGTCCTACATTTTGCTGTGCTCTGTGTACTGGTCTCCTTTTGAAGAGTGGCTGTGTTATTTCCCAAAGCCCTGCAGCAACCCTGGCTCACAAATCATCATAAAATTAAATTTAAAGAACGTCAGCACATGCACTGGAGCCACGCTTATCAGCCTGAGCACAATCCGCATACAAATCAGCCCGGGATCACTCACCACAGCAAGTGCTCTGCAAAAGGCTGGCTAATTACTAATTGAATAATTTTCCAGAAATTCGAGAATTAAAATGTGGAGGTGTTGCATATGGCCAAATGCCCGCAGCAGAAAACTGAAAGACAAGACAGAGCCACTGAATTAATAGTCTGACAGGGGTTTGGCTCAAATTAAGACGTGACAGGTTTCCATTCAGCACGGCTTCAAAACAATGTCATGGTCTCAGAAGGTGCACCAGATAAGACCACAGCCGCAAGGTACAGGCAGCTTCAGAAATAATCAATGGCTGGATATAATATGGGTGCACATTGCATTCACTTATCCAAAAATGTTACTGTCTGTGTCTGGACCAATGTACACTGTGTGCACAATTATTAGGCAAATCCCTATTGGATTTAATGCATATCAGGTGATGTGTATTTGTGTAACCAGGGAGGGTGTGGCCTAAAGAGATCAACACACTATATCAAGGTGTGCATAATTATTAGGCAGATTCTTCTCCTCAGATAAAATGGGTCAAAAACATGTCCTGAACTTACTTAACTGACCCTGAAGGGGTCAGTTAAGTAAGTTCATTGACTGACCCTAATCTTTTTTATTCCAATTCAGTAAGTCAGTTCATTGACTGACCCTAAGATATTGGGGCGTGATCACAGAAGCATCAAATGTTTTGTAGCAAATAGTCAACAGAGTCGCGAGAAACGTGTCGAGAAGAAAAGACTCAAATTAACCGCAAAGATTTGCAAAGACTAAAACTTGAAGCTACCAGGAACCCTCCAGTGCTGCCATATTCCACAACTGAACCTACCTGAGTGTCAAGAAGTACGAGGTGTTCAGTTCTGAGACATGGCCAAGGTAAGAAAGGCTGAAACCCGACCACCATTGAACAATGGGCCAAGAAATATCTCAAGACAGATTTTTCAAAGTTTTTGTGGACTGATGAGATGAGAGTGACTCTTGACGGACCAGATGGATGGGCCTGTGGTTGGATCAGTAACAGACACAGAGCTCCACTTTGACTTCGACGCCAGCAAGGTGGAGGTGGGGTACTGGTATGAGCAGGTATTAATGATGATGAGCTAGGTGGACCTTTTTTGGTTGAAAATGTACTCAAAATCAACTCTCAGACCTACTGCCAATTTTTAGAAGACACTTTCTTAAAGCAGTGGTTCAGGAAAAAGTTTGCATCTTTCAAGAAGACTTTGATTTTTATGCAAGACAACGATCCATCACATGCATCAAAGTTCTCCACTGTGTGGCTGACTATTAAAGGCCTTAAAGATGAAAAACTAATGACATGGACCCCTTCTTCTCCTGACTTAACCCCTATTGAGAACTTTTGGGCCCTTCTTAAGCAATTCTTAAGACATTTACAGTGAAGGTAAACAGTACACCTCTGAACAGTGTCTGGGAGGCTCTGGTTGCAGCTGCACAAAAAGTGAATTCTGACCAGATCAAGAAACTGACTGACTTCGTGAATGGAAGGCTTGTGAAAAAGAAGGATAACTATATATGGGCACATATTGTTTATTTCAGAAATGTTTATTTGTAATTTTTGAGTTTGTTTATTCTCACTTTAACCGGTTAAAATAATCAAGTGAGATGGGAAAATCTTTTTCGTTTTTTATTTAGTTGCATAATAATTCTGCTCATGTAGCCGGCGTGTCTGTGCTGACCGACTAAAGGAACTTTTGTGTTGTGTTTTGTCTAGATTGATAAACTGAGTCACACACAGGGGTTTGCCGTTCAGGAGGTTAACTGTGTGAAACACAAAAACAATACTTTACAGCAACTCCAGGTCTCACTTTCCCACACAAGTCTGCAGGAACATGAGACCACACATGAGACCTGTACTCACACGTTAATGCTAGCTTTCTTCAAAGTTCTGGACTTAGATATAAAACGCTATTTCACACTTAGTTTACCAACAGAAACAATGTAAAGGACCTTATAAATCATGAACAACGTATGTATACTGTTAAAATTAGCTTTCTATCAAATATTAAATACCTAAATCACAAGAGCAAATCCTGCCACTTACAGGATTTTCTCGTGGCACTGAGAAGAAGCGGCGAAAGCCCGGAAAGTAGTGGCACCAACAAAATAAAAGTGTCTATCTAAAACAACCCAAAATAAATTTATACACAAACTGATTATCAACAAAGAAAACGGGATTTTGGGGAAATTGACAGACATTAAGACCACTTGGGCTACACACACTAATAGTTGCCTAATATTGGTGTACATATAGATATTCTCTTAAGAAAGCCAAAACTTCACTTTTACTACTTAAATGTTGAGTTTGAGGGTTTGTTAACATTTTGGATCAAGAGCACTGTACAATAACAAAATTAGTCCTCAAAAATACAACTTTCCTGATAATTCTGCACACAGTGTAGTTTGGTGTCGATACAATGTGAAGATGGAGACCATGAGAAAAGTAGAAATGCATGAGAGGTCTAGCTCACATAGAAGGGGGTCTTGAGTTGGGGACACTCAATGTCATGATCTGAAATATTGGCCAATTTTTAAACCATGGCCCAGTCCAACTGAACACACTAACCTTTTATTAACATACACTGATTTTAAGCAAACAGATCACAGGTGAGGATTCAAACCTGTTTGTGTCACTTGTGTTTATGTTATCAGGGCAAAACTTTTGATCAGGGTCATTTGGGTAGTTTCTGTTCTCATTATGATTTAAAAAGTGTAAAAACAATTGGTTAACAATAAATGGCTTCACCTAACCCCTAACTATGAGTGAAAAGTTTTTGTGTTATCATTCATATTCTCTGAAAAATGGCCAGATACAGTACGTATAACAGTTTTTTTAAACTGCAATGAGCATCAGTCTCAGCTACTGTGAGCTGCCACTCCAGCGTCTCACTCCCAACTACTCTCTGGCAGGACTACTTCTTTGACCTTTATAAATGTCTTCCACAGTCTGACCTCATTTATATTAGACTCTTTACTGACATGAGTCTGTCCCTTACCTGAGACCCTGCCCCTCCATCCCACTTTGAAACACCAATTTATGGTGTGCATAAATCTAATTAGGGTATTGTCAATATATACAGCTGACCTAAGGGCCAGGCTGAGACCTGCTTCTACATCTGAGCCTGTCCTACTGAGTAGGACTGCATCAGAAATGTTTCATGTTTGACTTGTAATGTATATGATTTTTTGACGAGTCTTTTTTATTTGTTTATTAAAGAACCCTTATAAAGATACTAAACAAGTTTTGAAATTCAACCGTACATTCAAATATGCTGCTATTTTGTAGAAAAAATCGTGTTGTCTCAAGCTCAGAGTAACTGGGACAGGCTCGAACCCCTCTGAGGGGAATGAGCAGTGGAAGAGTCAATAGATAAAAAAAATTGTAAGCAGCTATAACACAGAGATCTTTAGTTATGCAGCAGCAGGAGGTGAATATTAATTGCTTTGTCAGACATAAAGAGGTGCTTCAGGTATCTTAACAAAAGACTTACTGCTGAAAACACCAGACAAAATGTAATAAATAATATCCATTTGAAATGTAATAAATAATATTAATAATAAACAATTTGGTGAATTAATTTAAGTTGAAAAATCAAATATTATAACTCATTGATGATATTGAAAAGGCAAGAATGGAATCTGTTTTTTTCTTGTCTTTGTTTCATGTGGTGTTTTGATTTGAATGTTCAGGGATGGCAACAATAAGTCTCAGACTTTGGCCTACACTTTTACAGTCAATGTGAGAATTTGTTTGGAATAATTTTCTTTTTTTGCTTGACCAAATAAAAAAAATAATTGTTTTCCCGTTGCTCAGGAGAGAAGGGAGAGAGCGAGGCAGCGGTATTGTTAATGGCTGGATCAAAACATTTAAGGCGGGGGTGTTTTCTTTTCTCACACATTTGATACTTTGATACTTGTAGTCGTTTAGGAACTCAGGTTTCTATTGTTCAACCGATTTTTTTTTGCCCCTGATTTATGGGTATGAGCATTTATCTACTTTCTGATATTGGTAGAGACATATTCCTACGCAAAGTTATGCCCTTGCATGGAACTAAAGACTAGCACCAAACTTTAAAAAAAAAAACCATAATACATTGAAAACAGTATGCAAATGAGGAGGGGCTATTGTAATGTTAATGTGTGGAAGATGTTCAAATTAAATTGTGGATTTACCAAACCAAAGAGAGTTGTATTATAACAGATATAGATGATGAGAGCAGTAAGTGCTGACTGTCTAACCAGGTCGTGTTGGCCCAGGGGAGAACCACTGCTCTTATTTGGCAGCACAGTGCTTGATAGGATACTATAATAAGAAATGGTTCAAATACCTTCTTGTATCAGTCTATATGAGAGAGATCACTCCAACGTTTACTCTGTCTGTGTCAAAAGTGTGTCCTGGTACAGCCCTGTGGGAGATGTCAGACTGTCTGGTTGTATGTACTTCCAACACTGGACATTTCATTTCATTTGCAATTTCATTAAACACATGAACAAACATGAGTTTAAAAAAATCATCTGTAGACAACTTCTAATAGTTCTAGTGTAGTATCTGAGACAGTTCAAGAGCTGCTCATATTTAAGCTCATCTGACTCTGGAGTGTCATTGTGCTAATTTAAAGCTAATGACTAACGGACCGGGACAGAGTTGAACGGACCTCCGCACTGCTCTCACTGAAGAGGACTCTGCTGCAGAGCTGCTCAAACACGCGCACACGCACTGGTCCATACTGCAGCTGCAGACTGGGAGGGAGCCTCCCAATCTATCACCCCGCTGTGCGCGCCCCCTCTACCTTTAAAACCGCGAGAGACTGAAGGTCACTATACACAAAAGCACTCGCGCTGCGGTCCAATATAGCGCATGCGCAGAGCCGGAGGACTGCTTCATAGACCGCAGAGGAGAGGATGCCTGGCAGCGGATACACGCGGGACATGAGCTGCTGCATGCGCCGCGATCACGAGGCGGAAGACGGGGTCCCGGACGGGTACGCGGGGGTCCAGGAGAGGCCCTCTGGGGACAGGTCCGGGAGCTTTGACAGGGAGCAGGAGGGGTTCAGGCGCAACGAGGAGGAGGAGGAGGAAGAGGAGCCGCTCCGCTTGAACCGGTTGAGTGAGAACACGCGGCTGGCCACGCGCTACGCGGTGAGAATCTTCAGAGAGTATCTGAGCGACAAGGCGCACAGCCAGGACTTTGAGACTTTGGACAAAGAGACTCTGTGCGCACTGCTGCGCTCCTTTTACGCTGAGGCGCGCTCCAAGAGCGGACAGCTCTACAGTAAGTCCTCTCTAATCAGCATCCGCAGCTCTCTGAACCGCTACCTGAACGAGCCGCCCTACTGCCGCACTCTGGACCTCACCAAAGACCCGGAGCTCCGCAGCGCCAACCTGGCCCTGGCCGCTGTGCTGCGGCGCCTTGAGGAGCAGGGCGCGGGGCCCGTGGTCCAGAAACAGGCGATCACCAGAGTCGACCTGCGCAGGCTTTACGAGTCCCCCGTGTTCCGCGCGGACACGCCGTTCGGACTGCTCAACAAAGTGTGGTTTGAAACCTGCATGTACTTCTGCACGCGCGGGCGCGAGAACCAGCGCGAGCTGGAGGAGGACTCATTTGGTCTGGCCATGGACGAAGATGGTCGCAGGTTCGTGTACCTGAATGCTCTGGGACCGTACCACAAGTCCCGCGTTGGTGCGTGGGGCAAGCGGCGGGACGCAGAGGAAGGCACGCGGCCGCGCATGTACGAGACGGGCACGGCACTGTGTCCGTACGCCAGCTTTGTCCGGTACGTATCCAAAAGGAACCCGCTGTGCACGGCCTTCTTCCAGCGCCCGCGCGACCACTGCTGCACGAGCGACGTCACGTGGTACGAGAACAAGGCCATCGGCAAGAACCTGCTGGGCACGCGCATGCAGATGCTGTCACGCGCAGCCAAACTCTCCAAAACATACACCAACCACTGCATCGGCGCCGTGTCCATAGCAACACTCAACAGCATCGTAGGCGCCAAGCCCGCTACGTTCTGCGTTACCAAGGCAACGGTGAAGCCTCAGCTGCAGCTCGTGGTGCCGTTCCTGCGGCGCGACTCATCCCCAGCGCACAAGAGATTGTGCGTGAGACGCGCATTGTCTCCGGACACGCGCAGCAACAGCACAGAGCCGGCGAGAACCACGGAACCGCACGTGCAGCCCGCAGTCTTCTCCATGGCCCCCGAGCCCTCGCAGGTAAGTCTCCTCCCTATCAGTGTGTAGTTCGAAGTGTCTATGTCTTTGTACAGTCTCTAACAGCAGCAGCAGACAGCTCCTGATGTTAAACTCCATGATCGAGGAACTGTTGGTGTGAGGCCAGCAACAGATAGACTTATCCACAGACATGGAGGTGTAGAATCTCAGGTCAACCACCTGCTCTGTCACTCTTTGCTCTGTAATATCAGTAGATTTGTTTAGTCTCTATATGCAGTACCTCCAGTGATTCTGTGTCATTGCTCTGAGTGTTAAGCACAGTTGGTCTGTAATAGTCTGTAATATGATTACTTTACAGCCAGTAGTTGTTAGATGTTGACACTTGTTCTTGGTCAACACTCTCTCCTGATTATGTAGAAAAGTAAGTAGAAAAGTGACTCATCTGCCCAGTGCACTATCATAAGACATGCTTTAGCTGTGGATCTTTCTCTGGAGCAGTCCAATATGATATACGTCACCTGCTGTGCTGTATGGGTCCATAATAAAACATGTCTGTTGTTATCCAATAATAACAACAGACAGTTCTATAAAAACTCTTAGATGTGCTTGAAGCTTCCCTCTTATTTCTGTTATTCCTCTGAAGACTTGCTTTAAAATAACTTTAGAGCCAAAAGTGGAGAAGGTTTGAAGAGAGCCATTTGGAAGAGAAGCAGCGGGAGCAGCAGTGGAATCAGGAGGCGAGCCCAGGGGACTAATGTTCAGAGCTCATACAGCCTCGTACCCTCAGCCCCTGGCCTCTTGAAGCTAATGCTTTGTCCTTCAGGCAGCTGGCAGCGGTCTATGAGGTCTTTGTGCCAGTGCCTCACAGACTGTCTGGATCTTCATGTACAGTAGCTGTCAGGCCCTGGCAGCAGAGAGGAGCAATGTGTTTCACCTAAAGACCTGGAACATGGCTCAGTGCTGTTCTTTACTTTCTCCTGTAATTGAACCGTTATATGATTGTGGGATTGTAAAAGCCCTGGCATGCCCCAGATGATGTCAGACACTGCTCTTCTGGGCACAGCATAGTGAAAACACATGTATCTGAACCAAACTGTGCCATACCATTCTGACCTGTACAGTTGTGCTTATAAGTTTACATACCCTGGCAGAATTTGTGATTTTTTTTTGGAGGGGGGGGGCATTTTTCAGGGAATATCAATGATAACGCAAAAACTTTTCTTTCACTCAGTTAGTTGTTAGGTAAAGCCATATATTTTCAAACAATTGTGTTTAATCTTTTTAAATCATAATGACAACATAAACAACATAATCGAAATGACCCTGATCACAGGTTTACATACCCTGTTGACTTTGGCCTGAAAACATGCACACAGGTGATACAAACAGGTTTGAATGGCTACTAAGGTAACCCTCCTCACATGTGATCTTTCTGCTTGTAATCAGTGTGTGTGTATAAAAGGTCAGTGAGTTGCATTCATATAGTGCTGCACTAAGACCAACAAAAGTTGTTTGGGATGCAAAGAAAAACCCACAAATAACTTAAATATAGAACTTTCTGAAAAAAGTGCAAAGCTCAGAGTACTTTGGAGCGGGAGCTAGAGATTTTGGAGCGGGTGTGGGCCACACACCTGCACCTGTCATTGGAGCCATGCTGTAAACCTGGTACACCGTGCCACTCTATCGAAGAAGGAGACAAGGACTACGTGGGACGGAAACAGAACAAACGAATCTGGTGGGATTAACACGTTTACACACGGTACTCTGCTTTTATTTTATTTTGCTCACTGAGTGAAGTGACCAAGAGTTTTTTGGTCAATCCACACACGAGCATCGGTAAAAGTTTAAATTTAAATGTGTGTTTTTTTTCCCCAAACATAATTGAGACGTAATTTTGAGTTGTTTAAGGATACAATTTACCACTGTGCCACAAACTACCCTGTTAGAGTTTGGGATAGAAAATAAAGTTAAATAGTATTTTGTGTCTGAGGTGGGACAATATGTTTACGATCAACCTTATGTTTTCTCTGTATTCTAATGACATTTGTGAGTGAACTAAAATACATTTTGTCCCGCTGACAATGAATGTGATTCCTTTCAAGCCGCTGCATGATCAGACTAACACTGCAAAGTTGTTATGATTTGCTGACAAAGTGACTGTTTTACCATGTAAGACAGGACTGAATAATGTATACTATTTATATAATGCTTTTCAAGATACCCAAAGACACTTTACATAGTCCATTATTCATTCCCTCCACAGTCACACATTGGTGGCTCTCCAAACACCACCAAACATTCACACACCACTGCCAAAGACACTGTAAGCAAAGAGGGTTATGTGTCTTGCCTAAGGACATAACGACAGTATGAATTACAGAGAGAGAGGGAATCGAACCACCAACCCCCGGGTTATAGAATAACCGCTCTAACACAGAGCCATTGCACCCATTGGTGGAGCAGCTAAAACTGAAATTAACTGTCTGCTATGCTGGCTGTAGAGAAAAATTTGAACACAGTACAGTATCTACTGCTGTACCCCTCAGTTTGTACACCTTGATGAAAACAGCTGTACTTGGTCTCTTTCAGGAGGGCTGCAGCAGCAGTCAGCAGCTGACCTCTCCAGTGTCTCCTCTGGGTTCACCTGGGATCCCCGCACCAGCCCAGCTCACCAAAACCAACGCTCCAGTTCACATCGACGTGGGAGGACACATGTACACCAGCAGCTTGGCCACTCTCACCAAGTACCCAGAGTCACGGTAAAAAAAACTTGTTTGGAGGATTAAAATGTTTAAAGGTGCAGTGGGGTAGACTCAGTGATTCTAACCTCTGCCGCGTTTTATTTTTTGCTCTAGGATTGGCCGTCTCTTTGATGGATCAGAGCCCATCGTCCTAGACAGTTTGAAGCAGCATTACTTCATCGATCGGGACGGCCCCATGTTCCGCTACATCCTGAACTTCCTACGCACCTCCAAACTCCTCCTCCCTGATGACTTCAAAGTGAGTTTCAGTCTAAAGCTATGACCAGGTGACTAACACATCACTACAATGACCTGTCCATAACCCTATAAGCAACTGCATTACCAGTGGAAACAGGGACATTCCATATTACTATAATAATCCTCCTTCCCTGGCATGTCACTGCACACTTACAGATTCTTGTTCTGTGTCTGTACTGTGTTGTGTTTATTGTGTTCCAGCTGTGTAATTATATGTGTCTCCTGTCTATAAACAGTCTGTCTGTTTTTTTGTTTTTTTTTGCTGGGACTTCTTGGTCAGGTCATATTTGTAAATGAGAACTAGTTCTCAAACAGCTCACACTTTACATCTTGCTATTTGCCTTGTTTTTTGATCTCAAGTGGCAGGATGAAGATTTCATTGTGAAGTGCGAGCCAGGGAACTTTATGTTTTAGACCAGCCCTTATTGAAACTTTCATTGAAATTATTTATTTTAATCAGTTCCATGCATAATATCACAAAATGTGTCTGATACTGAACACTCAGCCTTCAGCACAATTGTATGGAACAACTCACGAACACACAACCAGTTCAATGCCATAGAGTCTTTATTGTAACGACAACAAACAACCCAAGTAGACTTTCTCCAGCTCTACTAAAGGTCTGCACATTGTCTTGGGCTTTTATACATTTTTCACATGACAGTTTACATATTTACAACTACTTCTTAAGGTGGGACCTTTGTTCTTGTTCCCCAGTAACCTCTTTGGTACCAGGCACCCATGTCTCTATCTTCCTCTATTTTCAACCAGATCTTCCCTGTGCGTGTGTGTGTGTGTGTGTGAGTGTGTGTGTGTTTTCTCTGTTCTATTAATATGCTTATAGACATAATATAAGCTCATACATAAATTAATAACTAAATAAGTACACAGAAAAACACATAAACAGCCAAAAAAATTACACTACAAAAAGGTAAGATATCTATAAAGAAGAGCTGGACAAATTCAATGTTACTGGCATTGGATTTGGCATCATGCGGATTGTATTTTGTTTTCTCATCATTTGAAATTGGTTGATTTGTTTGAAAGTTGATGGCAATTTGACCACCACTATCCATGCGGATTTGTTATCATGACGAATCTGCAAATTAACACCAATGTTATGTTGACAATATCACTGAGGGGAATGGACATCCCATGGGGCCACTCAGCCAGCTCATTCATGTTCTTCAATATTCCATTTCAGTTCTGGATAGCTCAGGTTCAGAAAAACGTATTGAAGTTAAATAACTGTTAGTAATGACGTTTGAGAGGATTTAACAAAGCTTTTTTTGTGGAATACCTGATCCGGCCCAGCCTCACCCAGACTCTGCCTCCTGCGGCCCCCAAGTAAACTTTTTTGAATACTAAAGTTTTGATTCAAAGAATGATATTTAGGTTTACAATTTCTCAATGTACTGCATCTTACTTTATATTCAACTTTTATCTAATGCCGCAATTTTCGTGTGTTTCGAGAAATAGTTTATGCTAACTGCTTTTTAGCTCAACGGTAATGGTAAATGTTGCTAATGGTAATTGTGCATAAAATGAATGTTACCGGTAACTTGAATACTGAAATGATGATTTACTTTGAACTCCTGAATATTGATTTATTCTTGACTTTGTTTTTAGGTCAGGTTTTTATTTGGGGATTGGATTCTTCTACTAAGAAAATATGATGGCAAGCTGATAGGATTAAATTTTCTAGACAGTCTTTGACCTAAGGAACATGGACAGTTGTGTACCAAAACCCTGTAATCTGTTTTGTCTTTATTTGATTCCCCAATTCAATTCCTTTATATTTTAAATAAATTGTGTTATTGCCTATTCATGTTTACCCTTTTATTCATACTCACAAGCTCCATAAAACAATCTTGTTCTTCATTCACTGCCTAATCCATTAGCTCATAAGCAAGCAGTTAAGCGCTTCACTCTTCACAAGACAACCCTCAAAATTGTTTTCCCATTTAGGATTTATTTACCAAACTATAACAATTTAGTCAACCATTTATGTAAAGATGAGCTGAGGCTGATGTAGTGAATATCTATTAATTAATAATTGATATGAATATTAATTATGTGAATTAATAAATTAATATTTTGAACAATCGTATGGGAAAAGGTTTTGCTGGGCCTACTGTAAATGACAATGTACAATTTTATAGCGCCAAACACCATTGTCACGTGTTCAACTCACTCTGTCGTGGTGGCGCTCAGCTGTTCAAGAGGCGAGGTCCAAAGTTCTTCTTTAGAACTTTCCGCGCGGGTCCAACAGCTGATGAGTTCCAAACACCAGAGGGCGTCACGTGATACACCTGGTCCCAAGAGGGGCCGTGAAGCTCCGTAGCCGGGAAAGAAAGGCGTTCTGTTATTGTTTTTGAGTGGAAGGCCTTTACCAGCAGTCGAGGTTAACATCTTTGACAAAAAGGTTCGCTGAAGAGGCTTAAAAATTGTCTTTCCTGGATTAACGAGGGCTATCTTTGCTTAGCGAACTCGTTTCAAGAATAAAGGACTACAAAAATTCACTTACGTCTCAGGAATTTGACGTCGTCCAGCAGGAAAGTTTTTCAAAACAAAATCAATGCGTTGAGTCTTTAAAAAGATGAAAAATTCACGTTTGCATGGTTTGTGCTGCAGGCTACAAGCTTGAAAGTTACGAAAATAAATTAAATAGCGGAGATTTAAGAAGGTGTGCAAGAGCGTAGAAACAAGCTTAAGAGAAGAAGACACGAGCCTAGCCGAGTAGAAGCCAAGATTTCCGGCGCGCGGAATTTTTTGTACCGGCCGAAAAGAGGCGTGTTTCACGCGGTTTGGGACGAAAGGGGTGTTTACTATGAGTTTGGGATTTGGAGATAAACTTCTCTGCTCCACCAAATAACAGATTTAAACACATTTTAAAACCATATTGCTTTTGCATTGTAGCATAAAGGCATAGGAAATGTTTTTACGATTTTGTTAATACCCAAAACACATATTATTCGCTTCTTGACCTGAAAACAGAGAATAATTCATTTTATTACACAGCCAGCTGTAGGGGTGATGAAAAAGGAAGTCTCTTATATCGTTATCACTCAAGATCCTTTAAGGAACAATATGAAGAGTAAACATTCAACACGATATACTTTGATACACACTTTAAATGCACATAACATGAAGATGGTCTTCAGTTTCGAAGTAGAGTCGTTACTCTGCTTAACCAAAAGAGGGCAGTGTTCGATCATTCTAGAGGAATACATCAAAGACATTTTTCTGAGGTCTGGCGCGTCTCATCAATTGACGCTGTATATCAAAAGATTACTGTGTCAACTTTGGCGCTAGTCCGTCTGGTCTCTGGAAAGATAGCACCTACATTGTCCTTTGAAGTGGTGAAAAACAAAGTTGTTAATAAGGTTTACTCCTTGTTGCTGTCTCTTAACACAACATCGGGGAACATCTGGTGCAGATTAGCAAATAGTTGCTAATCAAATCTCCTTTGGTTTTCCTCAGTCTGAATAAACAGTTGTAGGGTCTGAAAAGGGTCGGTTAAGAGTCAAAAGTATAAATCTGTAATTCTTCAAAGGCTGTTGGTTCCAGGTACGAAAGGGTTCACTACAGTCCCCCCTTTCGACAGAAGGCAGGTTCCAATGCTTTGTGTCGACTCCATCATTGAAGATCCAGGAAGCAAGCCACACGTTAAAGACACAGAGTTTGGCGTTATAACGTGTAATAATGGGAGCATGGTTAGGGAAACACAAATGTATGCGTTATCTAGGTGTGCAAGGTCAATGGTTCTGCTCCCTTCAAGTTGGATTTGATTGAGGGTAGCAGGGTGCAATTTGAGAGGATGTGATGAGAAGAAATCTGAGATTTCTATTTCACTTTCATATTGGTCAGCGTTAAGGTGGTATAAGGCGAAGTCCCCAATGTGAAGGATTGCATTTGGGGGTACCTCTACCCAGAAAGTTTGGTCGGGCAAGTTAATACGGGATGAGGTGTCGTGCTGATTGTAAGTCAGCGTTCCGACTGGAAGAGGGGTGTTTACTAGCCACCGGTTACCGACTATCTCTGCTTGAGTGACGGTAACCTGATGGTGAGCCGTGATTGTCGTTGGACACCTGGCTTGAGGGCTCATGGGCTTAAGGCCACAGATCCCGTCCATGTTGTCCCGAAGAAAGGGTTTACTGGGACATAGGTAGTGTATGTCCTTGGTTAGGGTGCACATGCGTAAATTAGGGGGGTAAATTAGGGGCCAGGTACAAATCTGGATTGGCATCATGGTATGCCACTACTGAGGGAGTGTGCACTTTAACGTGCGTGTCTCCGTGCCAGGACCCGACGTTTACACCATCCTTGAGACGATAGATCTTCTGGGCATTAATGATAGGCAGACTGAGAATAAAGGCCATTTCCCAGAACTCTGGGTTGACGTAAATGGGTACGGCACTACCTAAAGTGTACGCTAAATGGGCCTGAAGTGGGGTTACAAGATCTCTAATGGCGGTTCCAAGGAGGGATTGTACTAGTGACAGAAGGATAAGGTACGGGGGAATTCTACCCGTGGCTAAGCTGTCCACTGAAGAGCCGATGTCTCGGAGCATGTCTTTCATTAGCGTGGTGACTACTTGTGCTTGTACATAGTCGACCTGCAAGAGGGTCATAAGCAAGTCTACAGCCCGGAGGGTTTTGTTCAGAGCTTCACTGTGTGTGTTTACCACCAACACAGTGTCCTTTAACGTTTTCCCTACCGTTTGGAGTTGCTGTTGTTGCTGAATGATGACTAATTAAAATCTTGGTTGGGAGAACTCTGGGCGAATTAGCTACTCGCGTCAGAACTCCAGTTAATACACGCAGCCAACGGAAGCTGTTTGCCTTGTGCATAGTGTATAAACGAAGTCTTAGCCCACATGGCCGCTGACTGCTTTGTTAAACGTTTGTCCACAGCACTGCTGTGTTGAAAGTTGCGCTTTTCAGTTGTGTTGGAAAGTGGCTGTGTGAAGTGGTCTTGTCCCTCCGAAGTTTACAGCCAAACTAAAGCTAAAGGCTAACTCCACTCCGTGCCTTGGAAGGGGCGTGACGAAAACGTCACCCCGGAAGCCACAGACTCGCAAGTTCCAAGTGCCCACTAGCGGAAAGAAGTGATAAAACCATGAACTCGAGAGAGTACATTGCCCCTAGTGGAAGAGAAGTGCGAAACTTCTAAAAATCTCTGAGAGGAGCTCTACGTCTCTCTCTGGTGGTCACTCAACGGAATTACACCTTTTTCCCTTAATAGTGACTAATTCAAGTTTAGAACTTGACAACTGAGTAATTTAAGCTTTCATTGACACTGAAATGCCGGATTGAATTAACATAAAAAGTGAATTACTCTCTGTATTAACACCTACAACACTACCATCAAGCTGGTTGAATTCTGTTAATACATGAGTCTTTTTAAATAGGCAAGGCAAGGCAATTTTATTTATATAGCACAATTCATACACTGGGTAACTCAAAGTGCTTTACAGAAATAAAAGACAATTTACAAGATTTAGATTTGGAAACATAAGAAAGATTAAAAGCATTATAAAAGAAGAAGAGTGCAGATAAAAAACATTTTAAGTTGTGGTGTAGGCGGAGCTAAAAAGGAAGGTTTTTAACCTCCCCTTGAACATTGTTAAAGTTGAGGCTTGTTTTACTTCATCTGCGAGGTTGTTCCAGGTTTTTGCTGCTTGAAACTTAAACGCTGCTTCACCCTGTTTAGTTCTAACTCTGGGCACGAGCAGAAGGCCTGTCCCAGATGTTCTCAGAGTCCGAGGAGGCTCATAAGCTACTAGCATTTCAGAAATATATTCTGGTGCTAAACCATTTAGAGACTTGTAAACCAGTAGTGCTGTTTTAAAGTCTATCCTCTGAGCAACAGGAAGCCAGTGCAGAGATTTTAAAACTGGACTGATGTGGTTGTACTTCCTGGTGTTAGTTAGAACCCGAGCAGCAGCGTTCTGAATAAGCTGAAGCTGTCTTAACCCTCGTTTTGAGAGACCAGTGAGCAGGCCGTTACAGTAATCTAACCTGCTGGAGATAAAAGCATGAATAAGTTTCTCTAAGTCTGGTTGAGACATTATTCCTTTGACTCTGGAAATATTTTTAAGGTGATAAAATGCAGATGATGTAATTGACTTAATGTGACTCTGGAAATTCAAGTCTGAGTCCATGATGACCCCTAGATTTCTAACCTGGTTTTTAGATTTTAGAGAAAGAGACTCGAGGTGACTGCTGACATTTTCTCTTTGTTTCTGTGGCCCAAAGATAATTATTTCAGTCTTGTTTCTGTTCAGTTGGAGAAAATTATTTTGCATCCACACATCAATCTGTTCGATGCAGTGACACAATGAATGGATTGGTCCATTTTCACCTGCTGTGAGTGAAATGTAAATCTGAGTGTCATCTGCATAATTATGGTAGGATACGCCACAGCTGCGTATTACCTGGCCTAAAGGAAGCATGTAAAGATTGAATAATAGAGGTCCCAAGATAGACCCCTGTGGAACCCCACATGTCAGGGCCATTTGCTCTGATACACAGTTTCCAACCGAAACAAAGTACTTCCTGTCTTCAAGATAGGACTGAAACCATTTAAGAGCAGTTCCAGAGATACCTATCTATTCCTCTAATCTTTGTGACAGGATTTCATGGTCCACTGTATCAAACGCAGCACTCAAGTCCAACAGAACTAAGACAGAGACTTTGCCCGCGTCAGTGTTCAGACGGATGTCATTTGTGACTTTGATAAGTGCAGTCTCAGTGCTGTGATGGGGCCTAAAACCTGACTGAAAAAGATCAAAGCAGTTGTTAAGCAATAGCAAGTCATTAAGTTGCTGATATACAACTTTTTCGATGACTTTCCCTAAAAATGGCAGGTTTGATATGGGCCGATAGTTGTTGAGCACTGTAGCATCAAGACTGCTCTTCTTTAGGAGAGGCTTAATGACAGCAGTTTTTAAGGCCATTGGAAATGTTCCAGACTGTAAGGAATTATTGACTATATTAGTGAGTTGTGGTAACAAACTGCTTAGTACTGATTTTAGAAATCTAGTGGGTAAAACATCGAGGCAGCAGGTGGATGAACTCAGGCTGGAGACAGTTTTTTCAATTGTTCTGTCATTAATGGGTGTAAAATGTGTAAACTCAACCAAAGGTCTCCTATGTGGCTGCAGTGTTGTTGTTTGCCCTTTGGACTGTATCGCATGTTTAATGCCTTGAACCTTGTCATTAAAAAACAATGCAAAGTCATTGCATTTAGTGTTGGAAACTAATTCTGGAGGAAATGGAGCTGGAGGGTTTGTTAATCTGTTCACTGTAGCAAACAGGACACGTGAGTTGTTACTGCTGTTGTTGATGAGCTCTGAGAAGAATATTTCTCTTGCTTTTTTCAAAGTTTGATTGAAAACATGCAGATTTTCTTTGTATACCTCATAATGAATTAAGAGTTTAAATTTACGCCATTTTCTTTCGGTTTTTCGGCATTCCCTTTTCTGTGCCCTGACAGAAGGAGCATTGCTCCACGAAGCCTTCTGCCTCTTCATCACTTTAACCTTAACAGGAGCAATGGCGTCCATAACATTTAAAACACCTGAAGTATAACAATTCATTAAATCATCAACTTGACCTGATGAGGCATTTTCAAACCTGATTGCCTCCATAAACTGTGTCCTGGTGTTATCATTAATGTGTCTCTTCTGAACAACTGTAGGTCCAGCAGCGGCTTTTGGAATCATGGACAGATGGAAAAAGACACAAGAATGATCAGACAGAGCAACATCAATCACAGTGACATCTGAAATATGAACACCCTTTGTAATGACCAGGTCCAGAGTGTGACCTCTGTTACGAGTCGGCTCATTAACATGCTGAGAAAGACCAAAAGTATCAAGAATAGTAGAAAGTTCTTTGGCATTTCTGTCAGAAACATTATCCACATGCACGTTAAAATCACCTGATAGGACTATTTGTTCATATTCTGTGCAGATAACCGAAAGCATTTCAGTAACTCATCAATAAAATCATGACATTGTTGTGGTGGTTTGTAAAGAACAACATATAAAATAGATGATGAAAATCTAAACTCCATTTTGAATGACACATACTCAAATGATGAAAACTCCCCAAGTGATAGTTTCTGGATAAGAATATTATCCCTAAAAATAGCACAAACACCACCACCCTTTTTGTTTTCCCGCATTTTGGATAAAAATGTGAAATTCGATGGGGTGGATTCAATAAGGACAGCATTTCCAGTCTTGCTGTCTAACCATGTTTCTGTTAAAAACATAAAATCAAGCTTATTTGAAATTATAAAATCATTAATTAAAAAAGATTTGTTTCCCAAAGACCTGACATTGAACACTGCAAGTTTCAAGTCTGTTTGAGCAGGACTAGACTTAATCTGTTTGCAGGGGATTTGAATCAGGTTTGTCTGATTAGACAAACTAACTGTTATTCTCTTCTCGAGTCTGCGACTTCTGACTGTAGCTATGGAGCTCGGGGGGAGTGTTCTCTCTCAGGGCCTCGGGTTGATAAGTATTTTATGATGACAAAAAGTCCTGGAACAGCAGAGGCCCTCAGTGTCCTAATCGCTGATAGTAGCCTTGATGCTAGTCAAGGCTTTTGGAGGAGCTGGTCTGGGAGGAGCTGGTCTGGGAGGAGCTGGTCTGGGAGGGGGTGGAGGGGGTCTGACAAATACACAAATTTGCAATGCCATACTGCTTTTGAAAATAACTGCCTGTGTTTAACAACCTTGAATGCACAATAGGAGTTAACTAACAATTGTGACATTTTTAATGAACATTGCATCTGCTTTTTGAAAATCTTTGATGCTATCCCTGCATTTAATTTGATTGATTAATTTGGCTTGATTAACAATTTAAGACTTGTTTTGTGACTTTCCTATCTACACAGGATTTGTCAAAATTTGGAATGCTAACGTTAACAACTTACTAACACTACGACAACACTGCTGTTACGTCTGAACAGACTTAACCCTGCACGAATTTTGTCATAGCTGTAATTTTAAAGCTGATTACCTGCATGAATTGTTAGATTAAACCCACTGATTCTGCACTGTTAATTTTACAAATTAGCACAGCAGCATCCCAGCACTGTCAACCCTCATTAACATTTACACCACTAGGCTATTGCTACATAGTCACTGCTTAATACTAGCATAAGGTCACTTAACTCACAAGTAGACTTTATACTAACTTCCACATCAACAATTCCTTCTTTCATTAATTTCAATCTGACTTAGTTGACTTAATACCCCTTTTATTTTAATTTAATTTGAATTTAATTTTATTTTAAATAAAATAAAACTTAATTTTTTTTTTTATTCATTCATTAATTTTTACACTTTTACTCAGATTTTCAAAATTATTTTACAGTCTGCTTGAGTTGTACGCTTCTTCTTCGTAACACTCTACAAGTAGTAACTCTCTCCTTGTAGTTAAAACTTAATTTAACAATAACTCACTTTCTCTGAGAACCCCACTTCTCAACATGTCTAATCCACAGTCCACAGGTTCTGGTAGTCCCATCAAGCTTTTGGATCACTTAGACTCAGCTCTGGATGATTTAACAGAACAGGTGCTACCCCAATATGTGCACGAGATTCAGACCACAAACCCCAACGAGCTAGATTCAGATTTAGCTCCTTGATTAGCATAGCGCTAACCTCCAAGCCAAAAGACAAAGACCTAACTAAGCTGCTAGGTCAAATGGCTATTGTTCTGCACGCGCAGCAGAAACAAGCCGAGGATCTTCTGGCACGCAGCCATGAGAGAATCCAGGTCCAGAAACAGGACCTCGCCCTCCTCCAACACGATAACAAGACGTTGAATCAGGAACTCCAGCTGACCAAAGGAGTCCTGGAGAATTCTGAATAACAAAACCAAGAGTTACAAACTCTTACCCAAACACTCCAAAAGGCGGACCCTGACTGGTCCCTGGTCTGCTCGTGACCTAGCAGAACTCGAGCTCAGTAACCAACGCGATGAGCACGACGCTATGCGAGAGGAGCTCATCAAAGCAGGCAAAAGTGCACAGCTGTCCGCAAATATGCTGCCACAGTAAGCTCGGCGGAGAGAGTCCCTGAGTGCACGGGTAGAGGCTCTCACTCAACAAGGCGACTTAGACCGCCAGCTTAACACAACCAAGTAAGAAACTGGAGTTCAAAGGTACTCCAAACCCAGAACCGGTTACTCCATTATACCAACCCAGTAGATTTGAAGACTCCCAGAAAGGAGCCACTTCACTAACTAATCCAATTTTGCGACCATTACCGTGCTTGGACACAATGTAAAGAGGACCAGCCGGAGCCGAGAGCCCGGCAGTCTTTCCGCGAGCTTCCACA
The DNA here is from genome assembly GCA_024349245.1 of Neodontobutis hainanensis. NCBI lineage: Eukaryota > Metazoa > Chordata > Actinopteri > Gobiiformes > Odontobutidae > Neodontobutis > Neodontobutis hainanensis. The sequence goes on from JALDNG010000135.1 coordinate 431,287, forward strand.
TGTAGGCATTTGGATTACTTTGCACTACCAACAGGTAGGCAATCGGACTTTGTCCCACAACCAGCTCCGACACGGAGACATCTGGACTACGGTCCCACTGACAGAGACTTTGACAAAATCGCGCGTCATATCACCCGCTTCGAGCCCCATCAAGGATCGGCTCATGACACTAGCGCGTACCTCAGAGACATTGAGTTCTGCCTCCAGAGGATACCCAATGCTACCGTTGAGGACAGAATCTTTCTGATAAAACTAACATCAAGCAGAGATGTTAGTAGCTTCATTGAACATCAACCTCCTGAGGTTCAAGCTGACTTTGATCTCCTTAGTCAGTCCCTCATGGAAGAATTCTCAGACGTTACAATAAATGTGGGTCTGACAGCCGCCCTAACAATCAAACCGGCACGGCAAGAGTCACCACAGATATATTATCATCGGCTACGCAAAGCCTACTTTGGTCCACTCAACGAACCAAACATGGAGGAGGATAAAAACTTCAAAGCCCTCTTTGTGCAAAACCTCCATTCAACTACCAACCATCATCTTGGCGTCACTGCATGCCTGCTGACTCAAACCAGCCGCCAACTCCGCGAACTGGCAATAAGGGCATTTACTAAACAGAAGCTGACTCAGACTAAACAGCAAGAGCCAGCCGCTCTGTATACTGTAGATCAGAGTCTAGCGCTCGAAGGAGCACCTACCTCCAAGCCAAGCGGCCCAGGAGCCTCCCGCTTTCCAGAAAGGAAAGAGGGACCTCGGCCACACAAAGGAGAGCCGGGTCAACACCCGACCTGGCCCGAACGTAAGTTCAAAGACCAGGGCCCTCAATGGAAACCTCGGTTCGAAAATAAATTTCGAACCAATCCAAACCGTAACCAAGGGGGGTCCTATCAAAACCACGACAACAGGAGAAACCATTATCGTCGGTCCCAAGACCAACGATCATCAGGTAGCCCACCTGTCGAACGACGAAATCATGCGAGGGACCGAGCCCCTGAAACTCAGACTAATCGCGTGGGAAACCCCACGAGCGATAGGAGTCTGACTACAGAGGAGGCTCAGGTCATAGAACGCAATCTCAAACGAATGCGTGAAAAGTCCAAAGATAAGGCTGATCTGTATACGGTGGAGGCCTCTAAGGCCCCGATTCAGAAATAGTCTCAACCAATCCAAGCCGACTTAACACGCCATGAAAATACAGTCTACTGAAGGGAATGAACATCTCCCAGAACTGTACTTAGGCTCTGACGATCCAGAGCCACTCAATGACATTGTCCAGGACCCTAGCATGGACAACACGGAGGGAAGTGACCCAGATCACAAAGACCCCACTCCGTCTAGCGCCGTCCATACATATGCAGAGTCTGAATGGACCAGCATCATTAACGACTCTGCATATGTATGGCTCAGTGACACTTACCACCTTGCGCCTGTATGGAGCAATGTCACTAACGACTCTTCAGCTCTGAAGATTCACATATGGAGCCACACCTCCCTTTCATGACCAACAACACAACAACCTGGCCCAACAGGTTTGGTTTCAGGGGAAACTCCTCCCTTTACAGATATAAGCTCGCTTATCAGTTGAACTTAGAATTGACAAAGTCTCTTAGAATAGAGACGAAACGTCTTCACCTTGAAAACGAAGTCCAGATGCTTTTACTCAAAACCTTTTCTTCATTGAACAGTATTGGACTAATTGAACTGCCCTGAGGAATTCCATTTAAAATACTGTACTCCTCTGATATATCATTACCCACTTTCACTCTAAAGGTATGATCAGGCAAAAAATCAAGTACCCAATTATACAGTCTTCACAATCACCATTGCTTCTTTACTATTGACAGCCTTTTCTGCTTCATTACTGACTTTCACAAGCACATCTGTTGTTGCCTTACCCCTTCTAAATTTGTTTTCGTCTTTTTTCCTCCAGATAGTAAGACATTCTACCAGCAATAACTTTTTCCATCCCCTTTGCAAGGTGTGATGTTAGGGCTATGGGTTGATCTGTTCAGTCTTTTCCTGGTTTTGCTGAATGGTAAAATGATAGAGCTTTTCCTGCTATCACTATCATTAGTCACACCTTTCTGCACACCTGAGACTCATCCACTCATCAGACTGCCCTGTACTTAAGCAGCCGCCATACAACTCTTCTCTGCCAGATTATTCACCCGACTGATCAATAGAACGGCCAGCTTTTCCAGAGCTGTTATTTTTAAGTGCTGCTCCAGCTACCTGCTCCAGCTATCTGCTCCTTACAGTTGAGTCCTGCCTGCTTGCCCGTCCTGCTCCTTCAATTGGAGTCTGGTCTGCTCGCTGGCCCTGCTCCTTCCAGTAGAGTCCATCCTGTTCTCTTGTCCAGTACATACGGCATGAAATTCTGTGAGTTCTCGCTGAGAGCTGGAGTGTGCAGTGGGCATTTTAAGCAGGATGCTTCTCCGCTTGTACCACTGCTTCTAGGTGGAAATGGGTTTCTTCAAACAGCTCCCGCTGAAAAGAAACAAAGCGCCGAACACTGCTCATCCTGAATGGACTCCACCATCGCAGCGATGTCTTGAGATGAGTGAGCATATATTTTAATCCCAATTTATGTTCCTTTCCACTAGTAAAGCTAAAGTTAATTAATCGTTTTTGTCACATTGCTTGTTAGGTAAAGTATGCTAAATGTTAGCTTCAGCTACTACTGATACCGGGCTAACGCGCTAATGAGGGCTGCTGCAGTGTTGATACGTGTTGTCCAGTACACACAGATCTAGATCTAGATTTACTCTATCACTCAAAATTCAGTTTGTTATTTTTCTCGTACACAGGCCTTACTCTGCTGTAATTGTCACTAGCTCGTGACTCTGGACTTGACTGAACATTGACATCTCTTGACTCGTGTAACACTGAGTTTTTACTCAAAGATTCAAAAACTGGCTTGAACTTGTGCGTTTCGTGTCAACTTTGCTAATTTTAATTTGATTTAAAAGCGTGACCCATCGGTGTATGTTGTTTATCACTGCTCCCCAGAGGAAACCGAGCAGAGCTGGCGCTGCAGAGCAGTGACAGTACACACAAATTAAAAGACTCGCTTTCACAGAGGATATACAGTAATAACGGTTCAGAGTCAATTTACAATAAAAGTAGATCCACAGAAAAGGATCAGAGTGGCAACTCAGACTCCAGTAGGACGCTAACATGTAGGCCGTGGAAAACGTGAGTGTTTGTGTTTAGATGTCTTCTTTGCTTTTTGAGAATAGTTTTGTTACTAATATTATTTACAAACATTTTAAAATTTCTAAAATTAATTAATATAATACTGCAATTGTAAACAATAACACAAATCTTTTGTTTTGCCTAAGATGACCAGAGAAAGTGGGTGCCAGCTTGAACCAGTCTGCAGATCTGCAGGTGTGCAGGGAAACGTGAAGCCAATTGGGAGAAGCAAAGTTGAGTTTGAATACTGTAAAGCTTTTGTATGTTTAGTTTAGTTTATTTTTTATTTCTCAAGCAGCATGTATAAATACATTAATCTCTCAAAGTTATGCTTTGTACCAGATTTATAACTTCAGACTGTCTGGGAGCTAATTCTATTGTTTGATGGTTTTAAATGAAAAAAGGCTGATTGTCCAAAGGCAGAACATCTTTTAGGGATTGAGTTGTTCGAGTCTCATCATATACTCAATGTGGCGCGACCGAAAACAGGAGCAGATATATTTTAAATGTTTAAGAGTCTATATAAAAATAGCCAACTACGCCACCCAAGGAATTTCACCCAGAGAATATTATGAAAACAAGGACACACAGGTTCACTCACTGATAAAGGAGACAAGATTTCCGTATTTACAAACAATAAGATTTATTTAGGTTAAGTGGCAGAAAAAGACAATAAAACCCTGCTGGAGTAAAATAAATGTTATTTTTATTACAACAATAAAATGCCAATTCTAGAAAAAGGTTAAAGTAATCTTTAAACGAGCTACATAAATTCAAGGAGCTGAGGCTTACCAGTGAGGGGAAGTGTGAAGGATGAGGAGGCTACATCCAGTGGGAGTGAGGGCACCCAACAACACACACACACACACACACACACACACACACACACACACACACACTCACACACACAAAATGGGCAAACCTAAGAAAAATAAACAACTGGAGCACCACCACCAGGGGTCACCACTACCACCACATGGGACCTCAGCAACTGAAACAGAGATAATAAAAACGTTAACAAGGATGATAAACTCATTACCAAGTCACAGTACTTATACAAACAGCTCACACCACTATCAATAAAAGTCAAAGACAGTCCCCTTGTACAGGGCAGGAGTTCAGTCCAAGTCCTCTTGAAAACAGTTCATTTTGATGCCAAGGAACAAATAACCGGATCAAACAGCAATTGAAAACAAAACAGGAGACAGTAAGCAGCTGCCGGTACACAAAACAGCAACACAGCAAAAAAACAGCAACGAGTCCACAAAATGGGAGAAGCAGTAGGCTAGCTAAATAGCCAGAGCTGCAACCGAGTGTATCGTCGTTTCACGGGCAATGGAGTACATAACTATGCGCTGGTCATTTAGCCTGTAACCTGGCGCTGCATCCGCCCAGAAGAACGCAGGCAGCAGGGGCCTACACAGCTGCCCAGTTTGACCAGAACACTCCCCGCGGCGCGACCTGAACAATGGAAACGTAAGAGAATGGAAACGTGGCTGTTTGCCTGACACGGAAGCGTAACAAAGGGGAGTGGCGTGACAGAAGCAGAGAGCACACTAGGGGTAAGGAAGCGCTTTTATTGGGGACCTGGCTAAGTGCCTCTTAAAGCCACAGTACGACTGGTGCTGCCACATCAAGATGACAAATAATTTGGTAAACTCTTGTTTTTGCTGCCACCCAGGCCAGAACTCCTAATAGGAGTGTGTCATGTGACGCAGACACTGATGGAGCTGCAAGGACTAGCTCTGCACCAATAAAGAGGAAAAGGTGTGAGGTGTCCACTGCTGACTCCAGCTAATATCCAGATGGAAGTAAGAGCATTACGGACTGTACAAGGTAATGCGTTTAGTCCCATTCTTCAGTTTTTTTTATTTTTACCGTTGTAGTGCTTTTACTTGTATTAAAATACTCTAACCCAAGAACACATAAGGTCTGTGATAATCTATCAATTTATTGTCATTCCGATGGTCTAATTTAAGAAATAAAAGCAAGTATATTTTAATTTTATTTTCAGGACCTGGTTACTGTTCCTGCGTCACTTCACCGTTGAAGATACTTCATCCTTCAAGTTTGCTGCTGTGTATCATCTTTTAGGTTTAGTATTTGAAAACTATAGTTTCTGAGACTTAGCTACTTTGCTGACTAAAGTTAGACTAATGTAAACACTAGTACACTGTTGAACAAGATTCTTTAAAATTTTGGAACAGCGCATTAAAATATTATCAGCCTGTTTTAAAATGGCTCTTGAATTTCACCATCTTCGCTCCCAATAAGTGCAATTGACTACTTTCAAACACACTCTACCAGCCTGGCCATAGCTGTCTCTCATCTACTCCCCTCTGTCCTGACTGTGCAGGATGGTTAGCACACCCAAGGTTTCACCTGCACCACCTGCTTCTGGTGAGGAGGCAGTGCCCAAGGATGTAGGGGGTTAGGAGCTACTACTTTCAATTTAATCTAAAGACTGATATTTTTTATATAAGAACTCACTGAAAAATAAACAATACAAAGTGTAGATTTATTTCCCAGACATTATGAGCAAGTGTGTCAGTTATAGGTTATTTAAGTTATTTAATAAATGTGTTTATAATTGGTCAGTTTACAAAGTTTTGGACCTGCCTTTTAATGATGTATGAGAATTTACTATGACATTTATATTTTTTTATAAATATAACAGTTCATTCACCAACCTGTTACCTGTGAAACACCTGTACCTACAACATGAGAAAAAGTGTTTATTATTACTTTGTTGGGATGTTAATATTTTTTGGGTGGGTGGGGGTTGTGTGTTTTGTGTATATTACTTATTAAATTAACTGGACTTGACACTAGTCTTATCTTATTTCATAGCTATACCTTGAGTATCTCTTTATCACAAACATTCTGTCCCAGGACAAGTGAGCTGCAGGTGCACAGATGCACCTGTTGAGACAATAGCTTTTTAACAGTTGTAGAGGGAGACTTGAAATCTCTGTTTTGTGTGTAATTATTAACATTAATATATACCAAAATCAACCTGAATGCAAAGGTTTGAAATGTTTAAAGTTGTTAGCATTTGCTGATCATTAGCTTAAATTAGCCATAATGCTAAGGTTTTATCTGGCCCAAGAATCTTTTGCACTGCCTCTTTAGCTTTGGGAGTTTTTGAGACCGCGGTCTATTTTTATCATTGTATTTAGGTCATTAATGTGCATCAACACTTCATTGGGTCCAACTAAATCTGACAATGATTAATTACAAGAGATTTGATCTGTTCTAAAATGGCCGACTTGTTACGGGTACGCAACACACAATCAGATATTCAAAAGTTGTTTTGTTAGCACGTGTCTAGATAATTCTGACCAAATTTAGAGCCTAGAGTGAAATTACTTTTACTTTCTTAATCCCATTCACTTTTACACACATTGGGGGGTTGCCACGCCAACACAGTATTAGATAGGGGGTGGTCGTCATTGGCTTTTTTCTGTCATCACATAAGGGATGTGTGTATCAATGTCTCTATAACAAACAATTTTTTTGGTCTCCATTCTAAAATGATTTAGTTATTACATTGCCGTAGGCAAAAGTTATAACGTTTGCAGGGATTATTACGTCTGTGGGTGTAACAAGTGCTTATAACGACTGCAGTAAAGCCAGCCCTTACTTTGTTTTGTATTGCCTGTTAATAGAAGTATTATGGTATTAAGCTAATACGATGTGAGTTAACATGACAAAACAAAACCTTTAATTTTTTTTTTTAACTAGCCTGAAGAATGATAAAGCATTTAAACATTACATGTCTTAAAAATAATAAACTATAAATAAATTTCACAATAAAGGCTTTTTAACTATAAAGAGAACTTTACCTTTACTTTTAAACTCAGCCAGGTATTGATGCATATTTATATATTTATGATATAAAGAAATCGCATTTTTACACAGATTCATAGGTCCTCATTTATTAACAGCAGCCATGGAGAAACTATGTGCTGAAACAGTTTTCAATGTATTTAACTGCCATATTTATGTTTTAATGTTTTCTTATATTGTAAATGTGGACCCTAGTAATAGTATTTCCTGTGGTAAATGGGGGTCCCTAAATAAACAAAAGAATTCAAAGGACCACTGTCTTGCTTCCTCTGAGCAAGTAGACCTGCAGATGGTTAATGACCATAAAAAAAGACCATAGGTGCTAATGGTGTGCATGTGTGGAAAATAAATGTACAGAAAAAGTACTTATTTTCTTCTTCATGAATGTTTGTTTGCAGGAGTTCTCGCTGCTTTATGAAGAGGCCTGTTTTTTTCAGCTGGCTCCGCTGCAAACTGAGCTGGAGCTCTGGAAAACAGAGAGCCAGGCCTCCACCGTATGTCGGGACTGCGTGCTGGTCCAAGTTGTTCCTGAACTGGGCGAGAAGATCAGTGTGAGTGCTCAACAGGCCGTGATCAAGGAGGTCTTCCCAGAGCTGCAGGTCATAAGGAATTCAGGCGCAACTTGGAGCCACAGTTCTGCACACACCGTTCGGTTCCCGCTCAGTGGCTATTGCAAACTCACCTTTGTTCAGGTAGAAACACTTGGCCGCAATTACTTTTTTTTTTTGTCTCTCTTTTCTCTTATTTCTAAAATTTTGGTTAGAATTACAATGAATTTTTTAATTTTTATTTATTTTCTTGGAATTTACCAGATTTTACCAGAATTTCATCCATTTCTCAGAATGTTGAATTGTCTGTTTTTAATTTAGACTTGTTTATGTCTCAGAATTCTCACCTTTTTCACAATTTTGACTTTTCCCCTAATAATTTCTGTCTTTAATTTCAAATTTATTTTTCAGGTTCCTGAATTTGATCTGTTTTGACATAAATCCCTGAATTCAGATTTTTTTTGGACCCTTTGGGCAAACTGGCAATATTTGCATGTAATGACTATGACCCAATGAACAACAAGCTAAATGATGTCAAAAGTTTACATACCCCAGTCCTTAATACCCTGTGTTGCCATCTTTAACATCAATGACATCAACTGAGATCTCCCCAGAGAGGGACTATGATATTGCGGTCAGGAGACTGAGATGAACAGTCCAGAACCTTCACTTTATGCTGCTGTAGCCAATGACAGGTTGACTTGGCCTTGTGCTTTAGATTGTTGTCATGTTGGAACATGAATGTCCAAATATGTCCCATGTGCAGCTTCCGGGCTAATGAGTGCAAATTTTCTCCAGTATTTTCTGATAACATGCTACATTCATCTTTTCCTGTGCCTTTGTAACTCACACATCCCCAAAACATCAGCGATCCACCTCCATGTTTCACAATAGGAATGTTAGACCTTTCATCATAGGCCTTGTTGACTCCTCTCCAAATGTAACATTTATGGTTGTGGCCAAAAAGTTCAATTTTGGTCTCTACTCTCCAAATGACTTTTTTTCAGAAGTTTTGAGGCTTTTCTCTGTGCTGTTTGGTGTTTTGTAAGTGGGATTCTTTGTATCATTTGTATAGTAATGGATTTCTCAACCATGCAGCCCATTCTTCATATTGTGCATCTTGAAACACATTTTTTCAGAGAGTCTAGAATTTCAGCTGAAGTTACTTTTTTTTCTTTGCATCCTGAACAATTTTCCTGAAAGATATGGCTGAAATTTTTGTTGGTCTAGCTGACCTTGGTTTGGTTAGTAGCCATTCAACTTCTGTGCATGTTATCAGGCCAAAATCACCATGGTATGTAGAACTTTGATCAGGGTCATTCAGGGTATTATGAGTAAAGAGTAAACACAGTTGTTTGACAATTAATTGCTTTACCCAACCACTAAATATGAGTGAAAGAAAGGTTTTGGTGTTATCATTCATATTCTCTGAAAAATGGCCGAACAATCACAAATTCTGCCAGGGCATGCAAACTTATGAACACAACTGTATATGCACTTGGTATTTTGCTTAGCTCCTTTAACTGTCACTATGGCAACAGCTTGTGCATGCTTCCAAATGGCTGTGGGTGTAGAAATATTTTTACCTTTCTGAGAAAGAACAGCAACTTGCTGTGTGCAGGGTTTGTTCTTGTGAGATTTCAAGAGGAGGGGTAAAAACGTATATTGACGTATGTTGCTTTATGTGAGACCGTCCCATTGGGATTGATTTTATATAGCGCTTTTCCACCTAGTAGGCACTCAAAGCGCTATTACATTAAGCGTCCATTCACCAGTGTTACAGCTGGAACATTACTGGAGGCAAGGTGGGCAAGTGTCTTGCCCAAGAACACAACAACAGTATGAACTGTGAGGACAGCGAGAACCTTAACGCCTACCTTCTGGTTAAAGGACGGGCGCTTTAACACTGAGCCACTGCGCCATTGACTGATTATGGATATGTCCCTCATATTTTCTTGTGCCCTTTCAAAACTTTTTCAACTTAATTTCATCTCCACTCTACGTTATCCTCCGCCCTGCCGCTTCAGCATTTGGCTCTTTTGGCCTCGTCATCCTTGTCTACGAGTGTGTATTCTATTTACTCCGATTGGTTTATAAGCGCACAAGATCACAAACAAATGCATAAAGAAGTTTGGAACTTATTAACATTGTCAGAAATCAGTTTGTTAATCTGTAAGAGGCCAATAATGACTCAAAATATTTAAGTCTGTGTATCGGTATCGGCCTAGAATCTTTATATCAGTGCATCCCTAGTCTTCAACTTCAAAGATTAAAAGGGTTTGATATCTTTTTTTCAATTACATGCAAACAATTTTATAACTAAGAAATGGGCCAGACTTTCCTTCTCCAGCATGTACTATACAGACCCAACCTCATGTCCCTGTAGCTCCAGATACTGACAGCTTACCTCAGACTGGTCTCCTCCTCTGAACTACTGCCACTGTTACCTCAGCCTGACAACAGTACATGGACTTACATTATGTTATTTTATTTGAATTTCATAATTACAATGTGCTGATAATGGCTCAGAAGCTTTGCCAATAGCACAGCCTGTTGTCGGTAGCACGTCCCGCTCTTTGAAAAGACATAAATAGCATAAGCCAGTCACACGTGAGCATCATCTACCAATCAGAGAAAAGCATATTGTTCATAGAGGCAGGACTTGATCCAGAGCAACCTAAATGACAGGTTGTGGCTGGAGCTGAGAGCTGTCTGTCAGAGCTGTGCATTGTGACTGTTCCCTGTATAAGAAGAATGAGGCTGGGCTCAGTGAGCAGCTACAGACAGAAACACGCTGATCAGAAAATATCAATTAATATCCAAAGATCTAGGCTACTCAGTAACAAATTAGATTTTAAAAGTAGCAAAGAAGATTACTATCCTTAAATTATTTTTAATTAAGGATAGTAACGTGAGTATTTGTAATTTGTTACTTTCATCCCTGAGCACAACTGTATCTCAGCTGATCAACACGTAAGCGTTTTGGTGTCCACTAGTACTGCTAGTAAAAATTTTAGTCTCACTAGTAGCACAAGTTTTTTCCCATTAAATTAAAAATAAACGCTTTTAAATTATATTAGTAGTACTTGTACCACTACTGCTAGAGCTCCCTGTACAGCAAAAATGTGTTTACTAGTACCACTAGTGTACATATAGACCAACTTTGTCTTACTAGTAGTACTTGTTAAAATAATTATTAGGTTCGGATCACCTATGAGACAACGAAGACCGCATATGGGAAATTTAGGAAAGGAAGACCATTTTAATTTTTGCAAGAATGAAACAAATCAGACAACATGCAACAATGGTACATGGTGATTTGCTTAACATGTTTACAGTACATGAAAGCTCAGCCTCTCACCTCCAGGGTTATAGACAATAATACTTGTATATACTATAATACTATTATACTGTATAACAGGGTTACTATTTTAGCAGTGTAACCACTATAAGGAAAGTAAAACTGATGAATCCATTGGTAACGTCAAAATTCAATAAATCAGAGACACAGAATCACTCCAAAACAACAAATAAAATTCAAAAATGCCGGAGATGAACTGGTCAACCCATTTGGACTCAGATCTTCAGCCTGACCCTGCCTATCCATCTCTGTCCCTAAAACAATAAGAAACAAAACATGGAGTGAGACATATGCACGTTCAGAATAATTAAAATCAATTCTCTTAAGCATAATAAATTCAGTGAACCATACAAACCTTTAGGACTTAGTATGATCAGTCATGGAGCTGTTGTCCCGTTGGTGTGTACATGTAAACGATGATGTCCCCCAGACCATCCATCAATTTCACCAACAAGCTCCAGTTACATGGAATGCAACACAAGCAAAAGTTATCAGGCATGAAAGTGCAACAACAAGTATATGTCTATCAATACACATTTTAAAATATTAGCCTTCCAAAACATTTTGTCAAACAAGGTCTAGATTAAGTCCTCTACACCAGAACACTCATTCATCTGCTTGAGTGTGAAGTTCCTTTTCAAAAGGCCTGGTAGGTTGTAATAAATATTAATAATCCAATCCACATTTGTTGAAGCTGTCTAAAAAGTGAATAGATTCAAATCCTGTTGCTATCGGATTTTTACACCTGTCGTTAATGTATATGTGGCGAATGAGGGAGCTGCTCTCTTGCTCCTAAGGTCTAAGCTTCTGCTCATGGTGTTCTCTGTCACATTGTATGTGAACACATATAACAGGAGGATCAATTAAGGGCGCATGTGTCCAGTCAGCAGGCAACGCTGGTCTAATGGTCTTACCTCCGCTAAACAAAAATATTTTTGTGAAAAAAAATATTGTATTCTTTCTTTCTTTTGTTGATCAACTAAACTAAACTAAAACTAAAAACATAATCAAAATACATTACAACTACAGGTGGCCACTGCCAATATAGATGTTATTTTTTTGTTAATACGTTTTGTGTATTTCTATGTTATTTTCAACTGTCTTGGACACATTCCTGGGAGAGGAATTCGGTTCTCCCTGAGGTTTCTCTTTTTTTGGAAGTTTTTCCTGTTTTTTGTGGGAGTTTTGGGGGAGTTTTTTCTTACTATGATGGATGTTCTAAGAACAGGGGACGTTGTCTAGTGGAGTCTTTTAAGCCATTTGAGGCGGCTGTTGTGATATTGTTCTATACAAAAATAAATGTCTTGTCTTCTCAGGTCATCTTGTATTTTGAGAAATACCAACATGGGATTTGTTTGCTTAATATACTTGCAACATTCCATAACTGCAACTAAAGCAAGCAGTGGTTTCTAAAAGAGGAACTTAGTCTTTTGACTTGGCTGAACATTTAAAATATACAAAAAGACTACTTCATGGTCAGCCTCGTGGTTAGGCAAAAGACTGCTTAGTTCAGTTTTGTTCATTATTTATTTGACAGGGACCATGTGCAAACACATTAATCTAACAGAAAAAAATATGCTTAACACCAGATTTAGCTAAAGCTAAATTCCATCTGCAGTCCCTGGGCAGATAAAACATTAAGATACGATAAAATGCATACATCAAACATTAATAACCCCAAAAAAAAATAAAAAAATAAAAAAATCAGCATTTACACTTCAACCTAAGCTAATCACATTAAACATAACATTCAACTTTCTAAAATTGCTACAGTAAAACCTAATCTAACCTTAAACCTTACTAACTACCATAAACATAATCAGTGCTGGCATAACTAGTTTTCTAATAATACTTTTTTAACATTTACATTAATAAAGTAAATAAATGTAGCATGAGTAGTCCTGTTTTTGTGCATTCATGCCGGTCATAAGGTCTTTTACCTTTCCTGTGCAGGTGCTGGAGCGGTTGCAGCAGAGAGGTTTCCGGATCACAGGCTCGTGCGGCGGTGGAGTTGACTCTTCTCAGTTCAGTGAATACGTCCTACGCAGAGATGGCCATGACAGTCAGCAGCCTCTCACCATTGTCACCATCAAAAAAGAGCAGGATAACTGAACATGAGGCAGACTGGGACACAGGAACTAAAGAGTTAAAATGTCACAAATGGAAAATGAGTGCTCTATTTTGGTTAACTACTGTCTAAGCTAGAGGATTATGCTGCATTGATGACGTGGGAAACACAGGATAAACCTTCTGTGTTGGAAAAAAAATGGAACAATAACTTTTGGGTTAAATACAGTTCAACACCTATAGCTATTAGATTTGACATAATTCATCATATTGATGAAGTTACAAGCCACATTGGCAAAATAACTGAGTAGAAAAGCTTCCTTCTGTCAATTTGTGTCAAGTTTCATTAGGTTAAGTCAGGGGTCGGCAACCTTTACCACTCATAAGCCATTTGGACCCATTTCCTACAAAACCCTTTTGACATTTAAAATGAAATAACACTGTATATGACACTGCACATTTTTTTGCCTTTATGCTTTGTATAAACTTAACCATAACGTGTTGCATTTATGAAATCAATGAACGACTGCAGAGAAAACAAAACTACATTTCTGCATGCAACAAAAACATTTTGAACTGAAAAAAATACATTCGTTTGAAGGATACTTTTAAGTAAAGTACTCAATGTCTATTTGAGTTTTAATTGTATTTATAAAAAAAAATGCCAATCCTAAATTATCCACCAGCAGAA